>JARHVA010008607.1:0-455522 GCA_037957365.1 Torreya grandis | reverse complement strand
TGAATCTCCTCAATAATTATCTAGAACCTATACATTGCTATCCTTTCAAGCCTTTGTCAATTATTGCCATTACTTGTTCATCACCACTAATAAATAGCCATGAATATGTGTATCATAATTCATAATTCCTTAGATGCCTTGAAAGTTTCAGGTTGCAAGTTCAACATTTTTAATTAATAGATACTGTTATATGATCAAATGAACTACATTAAATAATCATCTGAATATTCGTTGGTGTAGAACATAGGATCAAATTTGAGGTGTTTAGTTAATTAATTTTTATTGGTCTATATGTATCACATATTTTTTAGGAAATTTAAATAATGCTGAAATGGTTATGCTATGGTTTAAGCTTGACCTCTAAGACAAGTTGTTCACCAACATTCCTCCATAGTTTCCTCTACAAAATTTGTGGGGTTGATTCAATAGTTTTTTTTTTTTTTTCAATGAGAATAATGGTGAAGGCCCTTGACATATCAGTAGCTGCAACCAAGGCAAATAAATATATGGAAAATATCTATTTGGTAAGGATCTTCCTATTCTTAATGTCTATTCTGAGTATAAATATAATTTCTATTTGGCAAATATTTGTTTGGTAAGGATCTCCCTTCATATCCAAATAATATATATGATTTCCATGGCTTATCTATTAGTGTAGGTTTTTTTTTTTTCCTATTTTTTAATTAGAAATTTTTTATTTCTTGTGTATACATGGAGTTTTCTTACATTTGTGGGATAGGCTAGCTTATGTGGAGGTGTGTGTCATAGATGTGTCATAGGTGTCATAAGAATGTCATAAGTAACTCCCTTGATGGGAGTTACTTCTCTATTCTTAGCACCTTGTCACCACCTTTCATGGAGGAGTTACAGTCTATTCTTGGGGTGCCTTGTCCACCTTTTGTGGAGGAGTTACTTACGTACTCTCTTATATGTATTCCTCACTTTGGCCATCTCATGTTGATTAGATTTTGGTTTTTCTCCATTTTGTCTTGTGCAATTTATCTTCTTGTGTAATTTTCAAATTGCTTTAGCATCTATGTGGTGTGCACTTGCTTCATCTCATGTGATCACGTCTCCATTGCACTCGCATTATCCGGATTCTGGCAACAACTCCGATATGGTATCAGAGCAAACCTGGTAATCGTGTGTCTGGTTATGCTTTTAATTTATTTTGAAATCAAGAGGAGTGGAGTTCTATTTATTTTTTTATTTCTAGATCTGATCTAAAATAAAAAAATCTTTCAATATCATTTCTGGTATCGTTTCCTTGGGATCCTTGGCCTTTGGGTGTCTTGGCTATCTTCACTTCAGGTGCTGGTTTTGCTTCAGCTCAGGCGCCATTGTTGTGTGTAAGGAGCAGAGGGAGGAGCAGCACTCAGCAACAGTCCAGGTACAGCTTCTGCAACTCTGCGCCAAGCTTCTACAGACCCATGCACTCTCCAACAGCTGATTTTTATTTGCAAGGCACCTTCAACAATGCCTTCAACACTCCATGCCAAACTTCTAGAACTTTACGCCAAACTTCTGCTGTTATCCTTCTGCCACGCCTCAGGCAGTCCTTCCAGCTAATTTTTTTCTTTGTTTGCAAGGTGCCAAGCAGGTCGTACGACATCCAACAGGTCTGCATATTTGTCTTTTGTCTTTTCTACAAGCAAATCTGGACTGTGTTTTTTTTGGTGCCCCTTCCTTGCTTGGCATCCCATGTGGGCCCTTGGACACTTGGCATCTGTTCATTCTGTCTTTGATTTATTTTTTTAGTTAAAAATTGACTTGTAAAATAAAAATCAGTCAATTTGACTGAATATTTAGTTTTTTAGACAGTTTGATAATTTGGGGGTTTTCATTTAAAACTTGTATTTTCGCCTGTCGAAGACGAAGGGTGAGGCCCAGGTTGGTGGGAGGCCAATTCCCCCTCACACAAACCTCATTTGAATTCCTCGTTCTATGCCAAATCCAACGAGTGGTTGGGAGGCCACTTTCTCTCTCAAAACAGACATTTTTTTAATGTTTTAGTGCTTTTTTTGCAAAAACACTAGTTTACGGGAAAATTGAACCTTTAATATCTTGCAAATGGTAGCTCAGATTTGGGTGCCATTTTTTGCAAAAGTGTTTGTAATTCAATTATCCAAGCGTAGGCTTGTTATTCGTTAAAAATGCATTAGTTTATAAAGTGCCTAAAATTTGGGTCTCTCGAGACGCATTTTCGGCTGAGTCTGATGTCTTGTTTGCTTATAGTCTTGCACTGATTGCTCTAAGACACTTTTTTGGCTGAGCCCGATATTTTTTGAGCATGCACTTGCATATCTGGGGGGCTCAATATTTTGGGGGGGGTGTGATTGCTTTTCACAACTTGAAAATCTTTGCTTTCATTCTCCTTTCTGCATAAATTCACAACTTGTAATCAACACAACTTCTCCTAAATTTAGCTTAAAATGGATTCTTTTCAACTTAAACCCATAACACCCTTCAACTATCATGAATGGAAGGTTAAAATTTCAATCATTCTTAGAAGCAAAGGGTTGTATAGGATCACCATGGGTATTGAAGTAGAACCCAACACTTATGCTGAAAAGGTCAAGTGGTACAACCGTAGTGATGAAGCCTATGGATTACTGAGCTTGTCTGTGTCTCTAGAACTTTTATTTCATTTAGAATCCTCCAAGACTCTCAATGACATATGGGACACCTTAGAAAACTTATTTGGGAAGCTTTATGAGATGAGAGGTCATGAGCTCAAAAACTAACTCATAAGTCTAAGTCGTAGCAACTTTGACACCCTACAAGACTTCTTCACTAAGTTTGAGGCCCTTAGATTGTAATTGAAAGAATGTGGGATAGAGAAGAAAGATGATCAACTCATCCTTTCTATTCTAGCAAAGTTAGGTCCAAGCTATTCAGTCTTTGTCTCCACTTTCCATGCCACAAAAAGTGCCCTTGACACTACATGAAAAATGCCTTCTTTAGATTCATTCATTGCCAACTTGACTAGGGAGAAAGATAAGCTAATTCAAATGGTCACAATGAAGTCTACTCAACCCCAAGATTTGATAGCTGGAAATGGTAAGGATAAGACTTCAACAAAAGAGAAGAAGAAAAAGAATAAGGACTAGGAGAAGATGAAAGAAAATAACAATCCTGCCAAAAACAACACTGAATCTTCCTCCTCCAATGCTAAACCTAAGAAGGAGAAGGTTAAGTGTGCCTATTGTAAAAAGATAGGGCATGATGAACACAAATGCATGAAGAAACAAATAGATCACCTAACTCATCTTCTAGAGAAGAACAACATAGGTGTTCTTGAGTCCATCAAGCAGAATTCATCTACCCAAGATTCTACCAAGGCAAAAGGCAAGGGTAAGGAGAAAGAAAAGGGCAAGGCTCTTGTAGCTACAATAGCTTCTACATCTTCATAGGTCATCGACTCAGGTGCTTCTCACCACATGGGCTCTTCACTAGTTGAGTTTTCATCTTTAGAGCCTTGTAGCATGACTTCAATTAGTTTGGGTGATGACACTTCAGTTTTTGTTGCAGGGAGAGGGTTAGTTGAAATGGAAGGAGGAACATTCAATAATTTTCTAAGTGTTCCTTCTCTTTCAACCAATCTCCTATTAGTATACCAAATCACTCACATTGGTCGGGGCATGAGAGTTGAGTTTTCACTAGATTCAGTGGCTATTAGGGAGTTGCATAGTGATACTACAGTGGCAGTGGGTAGGGTAGATCACCAAGCCAGGTTATACACCTTCTCACATTTTGCATCAGATTCTTCTCCTACAACATTACTGACTCATTCAGATGGAGTTAGCAAATTGTGGCATGAGCAGTTTGGCCACCTTAACTACCGCTACCTTGAGCAACTTTGCAAACATGACATGGTCATTGGCTTGCCTCATGTCCAATTCTCAAAAGGACTTTGCGAGGGGTGCTCCATTGTGAAGCATCTTAAAGCAAAATTTGATAAAGGCAAAGCTTGGAGGGCTTCACAACCTTTGGAGTTAGTCCACAGTGATGTATTGGGACCCTTTCCCAAACCATCTTTCACAAGGGTCAAGTACATCCTCACTTTCATTGATGGTTTCTCTAGGTACACTTGGATATATTTTCTCAAACAAAAGTCTAAAGTGTTTGAAAATTTTCTAGACTTCAAGGCTCTTGTTGAGAAATAGAGTGAGAAATCCATCAAGGTTCTTCGAACTGATAATGGAGGGGAGTATGTTAGCATCAGGTTTGAGCAGTTTTGCACCACAGAGGGGATTGATTTGCAATGCACAGTCACTTACAGTCCTTCACAGAATGGGGTTGCAAAATGCAAGAATAGGTTCTTAAAAGAGATGGGTAGCTGTATGATTCACTCCAAATCCTTAGCACCACAGTACTGGGCTAAAGCCATCAATTGTGCTTGCTACATTCAAAATAGGGTTCCTCACAAAGCTTTGAAAGAGATATCACCCTTTGAAGCTTGGCATAAATGAAAACCTGATGTTGAGCACCTTAGAGTTTTCAGATCCCCAACCATGGCCCGCATTTTGAAGAAGAAATGCAAAGCTATGGAATGACAGTCTAAGCCTTGCATCTTTGTATGATATTTGGATGGTATTAAGGGATATCGCCTTCTAGATCCAGTCACTCATGAGTTGTTCATTGAGAGAAGTGTCCATTTTTAGGAGAGTCTTAAAGAATCAACACTTGACACTTCTTCTCCCTCATCGAATCTACTTCTTCATGATGACTCCTCATCAGATTTAGATCAGCCATAACAGGTTCTTGAGCCAGAGACATCTTCTTCTTCTTTGAGTTCAGACAGTGAGGATAGTGATGCAGAGTCATCCACCTCTAGTCAGTCAAAAGATGAGGATTTAGCACCTAACTCGCCCACTTTTGAGCCACTTTGGGCCAGACAGACACTTGAGAGTGCTGACACTTAGGCAAGAGATCCCATAGATGATAGACGTACTAGGGGGATTTTCAGAGAGATCCATATGCCTTCTTTGCTTCAGTTTCATATCCATAGACTTTTTGAGAGCCATCAGGGGTACCTGAGTGGGATAGTGCTATGGAGGAAGAATATTCTTCCTTAATCAAAAATCACACTTGGGATTTGACTTCACTAACTAAGGGAAGAAAGATGGTTTGATGTAGGTGGATATATCGGACCAAGTTTGTAGCAGATGGGTCAGTTGATAAGTACAATGCAAGATTGGTCACCAAGGGTTTCTCACAGGTGGCATGCATTGACTACTCAGAGACCTTTGCACCCATTGCAAAGATGACTTTTATCTGACTCACCTTTGCTATTGTCGCAGCACATGATTGGGTTGTGCATCAGATGGATGTGAAGAGTGCCTTTATTCGCAGAGACCTAGAGGAAGAGATCTACATGGAGCATCCACCAAGATTTGTTCAAGATTCTTTCTTAGTATGCAGACTTAGGAAATCTATCTATGCCTCAAACAGGCCCCTCAGGCTTGGTATGCCAAGACGGATTCCTTCCTTCTCACAATAGGTTTCACTAGGTGCCATTTTGTTCCCAATGTCTACTTGTTGCAGTAGGATGATTCACTCTTGATTTTGGTTCTATATGTTGATGACCTTTTGATCACTGAGAGTTCTTCATCAGCTATTATAGCGGTGAAGGCATCTCTCCAGGACAGATTTGACATGACAAACTTGGGTTTGTTGCACTACTTCTTTGGCATCGAGATCTCACAGTCAGATTTAAAAATTTCTCTTGCACAGCCTAAGTATGCTCTTGATTTATTGGCTTGATTTCACATGGCTGATTGCAAGCCATCTATGACTCCCTTTCTATCAGGAGTCAAGCTTGAGGCTGACTGTTCTTCACCATTGGTTGATGCCACTCAGTATCAACAAGTTATTGGTAGTCTCATCTACTTGACTCACACCAGGCTCGACATATCATATATAGTGGGACTTGTCTCCAAATTCATGCAAGAACCTCATGAGCTGTATTGGAAAGTAGCTAAGAGGATTTTGCATTACATACAGGGTTCACATAGATATGGGATTCATTACAAATTTGGCATAGAGGTTGACTTGGTTAGATATACAGATTCAGACTGGGCTGGTGATTCATAGACTCGCAAGTCCACTTCTGGTTATAGTTTCTCTCTAGGTTCTAGTCTTATTAGTTAGTCTAGCAAGAAGCAAAATGCTATTGCTATATCATCCACAGAGGTAGAGTACAAGGGAGCTGTTAATGCAGCTACTAAGGCTATTTAGCTTCAGGGGATTCTTTCTGATTTTGGCATTCCTATCAGGCAGCCCACCATCATTTATTATGATAATCAGAGTACCATTTAGATTTATAGGAATTTGGTTCAGCACCAGTGGACCAAGCACATAGAGATTCACATGCACTTCATTTGAGAGCTTATTCATAGTCAAGTCATTGACTTGATATTTTTCTAGTCTTCAGAGTAGGTTGTAGACATCTTCACCAAACCTTTTCACTAAGAGCAAGTTCATTCATGTTAGGTTGTGGAGCTAAAAGCTTCACTGATGTAAACATGGAGGAGGTTGCTGGGTTGTTGAGTTGCAGAAGAATCGGTGTCGGTCAGGCCAACCGACGTCGGTCATACTACAGTGTAGAAGCAACCGGCGTCGGTTATAAGTCGGCCGACATTGGTTAGGAGGGAGCCGACATCAGTAACCTGTGTGTGCATGCAGTTTGCATGCGGGTTTTGGACTGGTCTATTTTTGGACAGTCAGTTTGCATGTAAATACTTAATTTAGCCTTGGAGTTGCGTGTCTAATTATTGTAATTAAGAATGTCTAATTATTGTATGCATGAGATCTATATAATAGACTCATGGGCTGTATTGTAAAAGTGTGTGCTAGAGAGTAAGAGAGCAAATATTAGCTCCTTCAGAGGGAAGAGAGCATGGTGTGTTCCTCCTAGTTCCAAAGGGGTGTTGAGTGTGTATGATCTTGGAGAGTTGCAGGTGTGCAAGTTCTGGTAAAAGATCCACCGGGGTACTGGTTGAAGAATCATAAGGACTTAGGGTAGTAAGGACAAGGGTTCTTCAGGGTGTAGAGACATCTACATGGTAAGTAAGGTCTGTTGATTTGCAGGTGGCAGCAAGGAAAGGGAGATCTACTTGGATTACAGTTGTGTACTTGGTGTACTGGCAGCATTGTTACTGACTGGTGGAGGTGAACAACAACTCTATATTTGAGTTGATTGTTGTGACTGTGATTGAGAGAGTGAACTGTTGGAGGAGAATTACTGGTGAACACTTGAGGTGTGGGAAGCTTCTGAAAGGTGTGGAGAAGAAGTGGCATCTTCTTTATTGTATTTCCTTCTGGATAAGTATTAATACAATTGGGTATTGTCTCTCATATTCTGTGTTGTTTCATATTTTTGGTTACTTATTCCTTCTGGTTAAATTCCGTGTTTAGTTGCTTATACAAGAGGTAATCATATATACTCTTATTGAGGAGTAGGATCCTGACAGTTGGTATCAGAGCTTTTGGTTGGGTTTACTAACAGGTTGTATCAGATTTGGTTAGTGGTTGTTGATTACAGGTTACTCACAGAAGTTTTTGATTGAGTGGGAGTATAGCAATGGCAAAAAAAAGTAAGCTACGAATGGAGAAACTGAATAACACGAATGGTCTGATTGATGGAAAGAAAGAGCAGGTAAAGAAAGACTGTTGGTTAGTAGAAGATCAACATGAAGAAAAAGAAGAAGCAAATGTTGCAGGTGATGTAGCACAGGATGCTATGGATAAAGTAGAATCTTGTTTTATAGATTCTGTTGCCTCTTTCCATGTATCCCGAAATAGAGCATCTTTTCATGGGTATGTCTTTGGAGACTTTGGAGAGATTTATTTAGGATCTGGTGAGCCTTGTCAAATGGTTGGCAAAGGGGAAGTGAAGCTAAAATTGCAGACAAATAACACACAGGTGTTGAATGAGGTCATGCAGGTACCAGTCTTGGAGATGAGTCTAATTTCTTCAAGAAAGTTAGGTGATGAGAGATGCATAGTAACTCTCACAGTGGATGCACTTGAATTAGACGGTGGTAAGAAAGTAGGTATCCTTTATCTATCTACTTATATTACTGATTCACCTTCTGTTGCAGAGATGTGGCTTTGTAGGCTTGGTTACATATGTAAGAAGGGAATGCATGTTCTTAAGCGAAAGACAGACATCTTTGACAAACTTAAGAATTGGAAAGCCTTGGTGTTCATGGAGGAGATGACGAATAGAGATCAGCTGAGGAGACTGAATTATTCTAATCAGGGCTATGTTAATACGGACAAGAGTTTGATCCAAAAGGAGCTCGTAGGTAAAAAGTCATCACTCACAAGCGAACACAAGTACCAGCATTGGTCAGGAGGAATCGACGTCGAACA
This sequence comes from Torreya grandis, assembly GCA_037957365.1. Taxonomy (NCBI): domain Eukaryota; kingdom Viridiplantae; phylum Streptophyta; class Pinopsida; order Cupressales; family Taxaceae; genus Torreya; species Torreya grandis. The sequence continues at coordinate 447,143 of JARHVA010008607.1, read as the reverse complement.
GACAGGCACCAACATCGATCATGTGCAAATTAGTAGAGTTGGTGGTGTCAAGCAGCAGGAATCAACATCGGTCATTCAGGAACCGACGTCAATAGTAGGGACACCGGCGTTAGTCAGGGAGAACTGACGTTGATAGTAAGGGTCAGTCGCAGGGAACCAACGTCAGTCGGGTGCAAATTGGGAGATGGCCGAGATCGGTCACTGGAATAGATGTTGGGCAGACAACAAGCTATCAAAGAGTCTCAAACACCCATATGGAGGACTGAAAGGGTAAGTGAACCTCATATTCATTGTTGACCTTCTTACTTGTTGCTCACTGATGGTCAAAAACTAGGAAGACGTGAAGAGGCAATGTAGGTAGAATCCAGGAAACAGTGGGAGCATGGCATGAATTCTTTAGAAGAGAACCAAGTGGGAGTTTTGGTAGAGTTTCTAGATGGGATGAAAGCACTGACAGATGAATGGATTCCCAAGTTAAAGAAGAGAGTGGATGGATACGTGAGACAGAAGGCTAGGGTATATGGTCTTGAGGAAGCTGCAGGACAGTGGTACAGGTTTTTGACAGGTGGATGACAAAGTAGGGCTTTAGTCAATGTCAGTGTAACTATTATGTTTTTTCTTTACCAAGTTGGATGATGATTACAACATTATCCTGTTACTGTATGTGGTGTGGTTGCTTGTTGCAGGATTACACATGCAGGGAGTTTCTGAGCTAAAGGTAAAGTTAGTTCAGAGGTATGTCATGAAGAATTTGGGAGCAGTGAAATTCTTTGGCATAAGAGACATGGAAGATCACAGGTTGATCTCTAGTGGGAGCTGATGTGAAGAAGGTGTTGGTGAGGTTCAAGATGCAGGATGCAGAATCAGTAAGCACACCAAGGGCTGGACAGTTCAAGCTGAGCTTATAACAATGTTCAAAATCACATGAGGTCTGATGTAGACCTGAGTTTTCCCAAGCAGTGGGAGTTGTCAGAGAGTTCGTAGCCAATTCATGGAAGGATCACTGGAGGGCAGTTCAGTGGATTCTCAGGTATCTGAGAGGGACTAATAGCATGTTAACTTGTTATGCAGGGTCAAGGTCTTCACTACATGGAGTTGTAGGTTCGGATGTGGCAGGTTACTTGGATGACAGGAGGTGCACCACAAGTTGTGTGGTGGTTGGTCTTCAGGATTGAGCTTGAAGAGGGATACAAGCCAGGAAACAAATTAGATGGTGTAAAGGTACAAGTACAGTGCAGCTGTTTATCTCCAAGTGGGAGATTGTTAGGTTGTGGAGCTAAAAGCTTCACTGATGCAAACATGGAGGAGGTTTTTGGGTTGCTGAGTTGTAGAGGAATTGGCGTCGGTCAGGCCAACTGACGTCGGTCATACTACAGTGCAGAAGCAACCGACGTCGGTTATAAGTTGGCCGACATCGGTCAGGAGGGAGCCGACATCGACAACCTGTGTGTGCATGCAGTTTGCATGCGAGTTCCAGACTGGTCTATTTTTGGACAGTCAATTTACATGTAAAGACTTAATTTAGTCTTGGAGTTGTGAGTCTAATTATTGTAATTAAGAATGTCTAATTATTGTATGCATGAGATCTATATAATAGACTCATGGGCTGTATTGTAAAAGTGTGTGCTAGAGAGTAAGAGAGCAAATATTAGCTCCTTTAGAGGGAAGAGAGCATGGTGTGTTCCTCCTAGTTCCAAATGGGTGCTGAGTGTGTATGATCTTGGAGAGTTGCAAGTGTGCAAGTTCTGGTAAAAGATCCACCAGGGTACTGGTTGAAGAATCATAAGGACTTAGGGCAGTAAGGACAAGGGTTCTTCAGGGTGTAGAGACATCTACATGGTAAGGTCTGTTGATTTGCAGGTGGCAGCAAGGAAAGGGAGATCTACTTGGAGTATGGTTGTGTACTTGGTGTACTAGCAGCGTTGTTACTGACTGGTGGAGGTGAACAACAACTCTATATTTGAGTTGATTGTTGTGACCATGATTGAGAGAGCGAACTGTTGGAGAAGAATTACTGGTGAACACTTGAGGTGTGGGAAGCTTCTGAAAGGTGTGGAGAAGAAGTGGCATCTTCTTTATTGTATTTTCTTCTGGATAAGTATTAATACAATTGGGTATTATCTCTCATATTTTGTGTTGTTTCATATTTCTGGTTACTTATTCCTTCTAGTTAAATTCCATGTTTAGTTGCTTATACAAGAGGTAATCATATATACTCTTATTGAGGAGTAGGATCCTGACAATTCATCTACGAGCTCTTCTTAGGGTGTGGTCCACATCTGCAGCAGCATCATCTTCGGGGGGGCCACTAGCCTCTTCTTTCTTTTATGTCTCTCTTTTGGGGGGGAGTTTTTTCCTACGGGTTTTCTCCTTTTCTCTATCTTATGGGAGATTGCATTTGTACATGGGTACCTCATCAGGCCTAGTTGCCGGGACCCATTTTATATTTCCACATTTCCCACCTAAGTTGTGCTTATGGAGGGGTATTAGTGTAGGTTTTTATTTTTCCCTATTTTTTAATTAGGGAAATTATATTTCTTGTGCATGCATGGAGTTTTCCTACATTTGTGAGATAGGCTAGCTTATGTGGAGGTGTGTGTCATAGATGTGTCATAGGTGTCATAAGAATGTCATAAGTAACTCCCTTGATGGGAGTTACTTCTCTATTCTTAGCACCTTGTCACCAACTTTCATGGATGAGTTACAGTCTATTCTTGGGGTGCCTTGTCCACCTTTTGTGGAGGAGTTACGTACTCTCCTATATGTATTCCTTACTTTGGCCATCTCATGTTAATCAAATTTTAGTTTTCTCTATTTTCTCTTGTGCAATTTATCTTCTTGTGTAATTTTCAAATTGCTTTAGCATTTATGTGGTGTGCACTTGCTTCATCTCGTGTGATCACGTCTCCATTGCACTCGCATTATCTGGATTCTGGCAACAACTCTGATATTATCCCACATGGATGGCTAAAACTTGTTCCAATTTCATAGTTGAGCAAATCTCAATTACAAATAATGTATAATTTACATACTGCATACATTTATATTTATTTATTATTACATAGATAATTAGATCAAATTATTGAAAGAATATATGTTTTATTTTTGCTATGTTTTTTTTTCAAATTTTATTTACAACATGTTATGTGTAGAGTTGTCTTCCAAAGGAAACACCCACAAGTATTATGGGTTAGAGGTGAGCAACGCTGGTAAGACTAGGGGGAGATGGCACAAGAAAGAGGGAGCCACAAAGGATAATCACAAAGGTTGTTATATAGTGTGCTTGCCTCAAGGTAAGGATGTAATCAGATCAACTGTAACCTTTCTAGGATGCCTAGGCATTCTCCATATGTCCATGGAGAATCACTATTAAAAATCCATGTGCAGAGGATTGATCATATAAATGATCTAAGTGGCCTGACACCTTCCAAAGCCATTTTATAATTATGGGTTTATGAAAGAAGAGTTGGGGGTTTGATGCACTGATTATAATATGTAATACATTTATTGAAGGATATAAAAATAATAGACAATAAAATATGTACTACAACATTTCTTTAGAATTAATTTTGGTGTTCCTAAATAATATAAGATGTTCAATGTTATGTTATCATATTTAATGGTTATTAATTCCGTAATAAATGGTATTATAGAGGTCTATGAATAGACCAATGCCTAGCCTTCTATAATTATCTTGAAAAAAGTATTAGAAAGAAGAAGAGTTGAAGTTTGTTGAAGAGTCATCATTATAAAAAAAATTCCTTTGAAACATAACTCCATTACAGAGATGGTTTTATTTTATTATTAGTCTCAAAGGGAGATTATTAGAATCAATTAATTTTAATTAATTATTATTCTTTGAGTCTTTAGCCAATCAAATCACTCCTTTTTTGATGCATAAAGATATAAAAAACTTATGTGAAGCCAAGATGCAAGGTCTTTAATAACTTGAATAGAATATTGTTATATGTTGTGCATTGATTGGAAGGATTTTTTCCTTGTTATGGGAAACCAATTCAAAGCAGCTTGTTCTAAGGCCTATGAATCACAATCATTACAATGATGCCAGACTATGCACTACAACTTGGCCCTTTTCACAAGTTTAAAATTGAGTTGAAAGATCTATGTGCTGTTAGAACTGAAGTACAGGCTGCCTATTTATAGAATGCCATGATAGCTTCTAATAAGTAGAAAACATTAAAATATATAATATGAATATGTATATGTTAGTTGTATCTAGGTAGGAGGGTGTCATATTTGATGGTTTTTCTTTGTAAGGATGGACAATGGACTTGCTCTTACATAGTCATAATTGCTTCATTCAAAATTTGTCAGTTACAGCTAGGTAGGAGGGAGTTCAACAAGATATAGGAATTGAGAAAAATATAAGTAATTAATATTTACATATGTTCTAAATTAATGCATCTTAAAATATGTTGTAATGCATGTCTGTGAGATATATGTGGCTTGTCTTTCAAACTTGATGACCTGACAGAGAAAATTCTAGAATTGTGTTCTTGCTTGTTTTTGCTCACATAGCTAGAATGGTATGAACAAGAGGTGGAGGAAAAGAGGGAGGGATGCTCAAGAGTAGAAATAGGTATCCACTCAGAGGAAAGTTGATGTAGAGGATATATGAACAATCTCTCTCTTGATCCTTGTTTCTAAGCAAGCTTTTGACAAAGGCTCTTGAGTTACCTTTGCTCCAAGGATTCACTATCTTGTTTGAATGTTCCTGAGATCTTATTCACTCTTGAGAGTCCTATTACTCTCTCTACCAAACTCACAAGTCACTCAAAGCTTCAACTTATGTCAAATTGAGTCATCCAAGAAGGATGCTCCTGCATCATACTACTAGGGTGTGAAAGAAACTTATGAAGAGAGATATTATTGATCTATCCTTTGCAACATTTGGTATTAGAGTAAGATTTTGAAAAAGGATCTTGAGTTACCTTTACTCCAAGGATTCACTATCTTATTTTAATGTTCTTGAGATCTTATTCATACTCTCGAGAGTCCTATTACTCTCTCTACCAAACTCACAAGTCATTCAAAGCTTCACCTTACATCAAATTGAGTCATCCAAGAAAGATGCTTATACATCAAAAGTGTAGCATTGTGGGAAGTCATATTATTCAATTTCCACATTCACGTAGGTATTTAATTGTGTTTTAATCCCTTAGTCCTTCTTTTGGTTTGCATATACCCTACTGAGAGGTCCAAACTTGCATATCCCCCTTTGATGAGCATGTGCTGGAGAAATATTATATCCACTATTTGGGGAAGCCTTGTTTAAGTGCATTGTTAAATAAATTATGAAATGGGATAATATCTTTTGTTTTTCTCTTTACCAATCTTTTCGATTATGTGCCTATTCTCCAATTAATCAGACATTTCAGAATCTTCAAACTTGTCGTTATCCAATAATTGAAGCAAAACCAAATCCCTAATTCTTAGACTTCTTTTACATATGTCCTATTGTTATAGTTTCTATTTTCTAGATAATGCTTACTAGCCAACGATACTCATTTTAAGACCAAAAAAAAGTATAGAAGCTACACATTCTTATCATAGAAATAGTTAGTTTTTTATTATCACATGTCTTAATTTTTATGATCAAATTAAATGGTTTTTACTTTTTTGTGTACTACAGGCTACAATTTTTTTGAAAAACTGGTTTTCATGGGAGTTTGGGAAAATTTAGTAGTGTATGTGACCACCAAGCAATATGAAATCTATTTGTTAATATAAGTGGTACACGTATTCTATTTGTGACAAAGTTTATTAGATGCTTGAATCAAGTAGATTATAATAGATGCTTAAAACAATTAGATTGAGAAGATTTCTTTGTAGTAAATGCTTCACTTCAAACCAATTTTGTTAGCATTCAAATACCATGCTTTAGTTTTATTATATATAAGTGTTAAGTCTGAAAAGCTATTTATTTGTAAGTGATTTATTATTGCATATACCATGACATTTTTTGCTAACAATTTATCATCTATTTTGTTAATGATTTATTATCTTTGAGAATATACCATAGTTTGTTAAAGGCAAGTTATTGTTATATGTTTAAGCTTAATATAACTGCTCTAAGAACACTTTTATTTTTATACCAGTACCTAATTTTTCATTTGTTATGCACAATTTTCATAGCATCCATTCCTTTTTTCATCTTTTACCAATTAATTACAGCTTGGTGGTGTCTCTTTGTGACTTTTGTTCCCTAAAAAAAGATATTGTAAATTTGATTGACACAATGATGTGAGATTCAATGTTTGAATCTTGTTGTAGCTTACATTCTCATTTGTATACGTGGCATTTTTAATTTTCATTAGTAATTACCCTATTTTTCATTTCCCTTCTTAATTAAAGTTTAGCGACATCTGATTAACTTACTTCACAATTTATTCAATTTTTAAAAAATACATAGTAATTTATGTGTTACACTCTTAATGAGGGTTTAACGGTGTATGTTATGATTTTTGTTAGGGCACAAGTGTATATTTTTTTAAAATTAACTGATAATGTATCTCCAAGCCTACGCTATTGAAGATGGATTTTACTATGACAACTTGAAATAAAAAATCATAGAATAAAGTAATTCAAATTCTAATGACACCCAAAGCTCTCGATGTTGCAAATCGAGCTCTAATATCACAAATGTGACACTCCCACACAAACAACCAAAAGGGATATATATATATATATATATATATATATATATATATATATATATATAACACATACAACTATTTTATCTAAATCCTTATAAAAACATAACTTATTTAAATAAACAATTACTTCATTACCACACACATAACACAAGAAGTTTTTTTTAAGCACAATCGATTAGATGTATCCCTTATATATTTATGTTCAATAACCCCTAAACAATCACACAAGTAATTACTTAATTGATAAATTACAAGTGGGCTCTTTTATTGAAGCATTTTACAAGAAAACCCTGGTTTCCAATATTTTTTTGTTTAAGGAAGAAGCATAAATTAAAAATAGTGTAGAAATACCTCTTCCCTTATCATAGAGTTCATATACAACTACGAACATTAACTTAAAGAGAGATATAAAAAGTAATTTAGGAATATTTATATATGTTTAACTTCAATACAACATAGCTTTAAGCTTCCAAAATACAATAATATCAAAAACCAAGGAAATACATATTTTGTTCATATTTTTTCTCTTTATGATGAAAAATAACACATGTATACAAGAATTTATTCATGAATCATTCTTATTTCAAAATCAATATAGACTCTTATTTTTATAACATAACAGGAAATATAATCCTAACAAGCACTCAATAATACAATATTTCCTTTATTTCAACAACAATAAAAAATGTGACTTCGATAGTAACATCCTCTCCATAACACAACTCCTCAACAAGAAGGTAGAGTGGTAAATCTCACCTCCGAGCAATATGATATCATCAAACACTTAAGGCCCTCATTAGCCCCCAAACCCAATAGGTTTTCCAAAAGATCCAATATCAAGTATGGTTGCACACATAAGGTAAGTAATAGAAAAATTATTTAAGACTTAAATCTAGATAGACAACACACATGAACAATCAATGTAAACTGCAGGAAGGCTAAGTATGAGGCAAACTAAGTAGGGGTAGGCTAAGTAGGAGGCAAGCTAGGCAGGGGGTAATCAAGGGAAATTCATATTCTGCACATTACTTGCAACATCTAAAAACTACTAGGAATTCAATTTATGTATCATTATCAATTACCACATCCAGGGTTATTCATTTCATTAGCCCACCCCTTCTCCTCCTCGCTGTCACCATTAAGTAACACTTTTATTTTAGGATTACTTATACACATGGTTATCCAATCACGAGTAGAAAGTAGTACTCCACCTACCTGAAAATTATATAGGAATCTACCTTCTTCAAAATTTTCCTTTTGTCTCTACAATCCCCTATTTTTTTTCAACTCCTCCTCTTTATTGTATAGCTAGCATTGAGTTGTAATAGAAATAGTCCCTAAAAATGGGAGGAGTGTGGGGGCCTCACTTCCTAAATTGCATTGCAACTACTTATAACTAGAAGATTTTTTTTATTTTTTTTATATTTTTACCATTTCACACCCATATTAAACTAAGTTAATTTAGAACAACCCTATAATCTACTATGCCTTCTAAATGATTGATCATTTTAGCATTTTTGTGCTCTTGCACTATACAATTGTGAAACCCAATAGTGTATTCAATACATAGCAGTATAATACAAAAATTATTTGAGGACATAAAAAATAACATAACACCACATTCCTTACTAGAATTCACTTACAATAATTAAAATGAAATCATCGATTCTTTTTAACTACAATGTTCATAATAAACTAAAGTGAAGGGAGTTAACAATTACTTTAAACCAAATGTTTGCATAAATAATGCATAATACATCTTCAAAATCAAACTTATGAACTCTTTAGATTTATAAACCCAAAACACTTCATTCTTAACAATTTAAGTTTGTTCTTCATTTATGCAGAGTAATATATACGTAAAAGCACATATTAGGGGACCCCATGCCCACCATAAGGTAAGGGCATATGCAAACCTTCAATGATAGAATTAATCATTTTGATCATTACTTCAAAATCCATCTTTAAAAACTCTAATTTAGCACATTCAATGAAATATTAAGTAAAAAGTAATTCCTTCAAGAAATCACATATCTATAATTATTTTCTTCTCTTACACCAACAAAATTTTATCTTTTATTTTTACAACAATAGAATATATTATGGTTTCCTTGGTAGAATCCTTTCCAAAGCACAACAATCCACAAGAACATCCTTCCAAGTGCAGCAACTTAGCATCAGTTAGAGGGGGAAAGCTCACCTCCCAGGGATGTTATATCATCGAAATAATTTTTTTTTAAAATTTTTTGTGGAAAACAAAGATGTAAAATTTCATTATAAATCATTTTTATTTTTTATGGTAGCTTTGCTACCTTTCCCTAAAAATATGCATCCTTCTAATAAAGAAGACCACTCATCCCATAGGTGCCCCAATTCCTCCCATGGCCTCTCACCACCTCTCCACATCCTGCCCACCTTATCAATTCCTTGATTTGTATGTTGTGATTTCTACACAACTCACACTCCACTAAACTTGATCCCTAACAAGGCCACTCTATGGCCACCCTGCTCTACTCCCATTCACCCACCACCTTTCTCACTACTCTCCACCTCCCAGTCTACTTTTGCATTTATAAACTACTAACAATTTGCCCTTCCACTTGTCCTCTAAGGTCACTTAGTCCTATTGTTACTTTTTAGACACCTCAAATATCCATTTAGTGTCCCAAAGGACACCAAAAGAGAGTGGATTTTTATACAAAATAAATTCATGTGTTTAGAAGTTTAAAGTGTGGGTTTAACATGAGGTCGCACATCCCCCAAACACTAATCCCTCTACAAGGAAACCCTATTAAAAAAAATTCAAAGTGGATTTTTTTTGAAACATAAGTTATTTTTACATGTCATTTTTAAAAGCCAACATTTTTTAATGAAATTTATATGCATTTTATTGTATTATCTTCATTTTAAATGAACATGCAATTTTCATAGTTTTTCATATTTGCATACTTATTGAAATATGGTATTATAAAACACACTTCAAAATTATAAACAATCATGTGGGATTTAATTTAATATATAATTACTAAATTATAAAGTTCTCTTATTGTGTAGGGAAAATTTGATATAAGGCTATTTTCACATGTTATTGTGTGCACCATTATGCACACTCATTATAGTTTATGTCCATATCTACAAAACATCTTTAAGTTTTTTTGTTTTTAAAAACTTTTTGATAAACCCACCTTACTTATCCTTGAAATTATTACAAGTGGAAGTTAAAAAATATAAATTTATTAAGGAGTAAAGGTTTGTATAGTGTCACAACATATGCAAAATTAAAAACTGCCCACGATATTGAGAAGCCTAAATGGTATAATAGGTATGACAAGGCCTTTAGTCTCATATGTTTTTTGTATAGCTTGAGATATTATTTCACATAGCATCTCCCTCTAATACATGAGTTATGGGAAAACATTAAAAATTTGTATGAAAATAATGATAAAATTAGGGGTTATTAGCTAGACACAAAGATTATTGCTCTCAATCCAGATGAACTTGATAAGATTTAGGACTGCATTTCTAAATCAAACTCTCAAGGCTTGAATTTACCTTTGTGTTATTTGGAAAAATATTCAAAGAATTGATAACATTATCTTGTCATAACATCATGGTCAAAACTATGACCAAGGAGAAACTCATATGATAAAGAATAAAGAGAATGAAAACTATCGTGAGAACGACCCCAATAATTGTGAAATCAATTTTTTTTTATAGGTCATATGATTGGGGTTTAGGTCAGTTATTATCAAAATGTCTTGATTGAGGTCTCAAAAGGTGGTTCTTAAGTTATGTTGGCTAATAAGTTGATTATGGGTGTGATTTTAGTTGTTGGAAGGAGGATGAAATTGGAAAGGGATTCCTATTTTGGCTGGGGAAAGGACCACTTTTTAGGGACCTTTTAACATGATTGCATGGATAGTCCTCTTAGAGTTGTGACTATGATAATAAGTATGAGAGACACCATCATCTATAATGTGCTTATTTTTAGTTCTCATAAGCCCTCAAGTTCTTTGTTTAGGTTAAATAATCTCAAATTGTATTTAGAGATGATCCTTTATTTTAGCTTGATCAAAGGCCTCATCCAATGACTCAGGAGTGAAGAACTAAATGATGTATTTAAATTGGGGTTTAAAGTCGTAGTGAAAAGGTTTAAGAGGTTATCATTATTCATTATATGTTTGATTTTATTGGTTAGTGATTCCTGATGCTTAATAAATCTTAGACAGTCACATGATATGCTTGTTTACAATTGATAAAGTTAGCTAAATTATTTTTAGATAGGTCATGATATTGGAATTATTGATCAATGTATTTACTAAGTCTTCTAAGTTGATTATAGAGCTAGAATTAAGTTGGTTGTGTCATTCTAATGCACCACCCATTGGGATTTTAGCAAGTAGCTTGGTAACATCAAAGGCCTTTAGATGGGAAGTGGGATTGGTGGATCCATTATAGGAGATAGTAGAAGCAATTCTATCAATGTCAATGTTTGCAATTTAAGGCACTAAGGGCTCATTTTGGAGGTATTAGATGACCTTATTGAGAATAGAAGGTTGTATAATGATGTTCCCAATATGATCTCTAAGGGGGTAAATTTGATTCAACATTTTCCACTACTTTTATTGAGGTTTAATTGCATTTTCAAGAGTTATTTTTGTATTTACATGAATTGCTGAGATGTAGTGGTTTACATGCTAGCCATTTGGTTGATGACCTATAACATTACTAATGTTGTGCCATGTATTTTTTGGGTTAAATTAGAATCTTGGTTAACATGTTGAGAGATTAGGTGAGCACTAGAAAATATATATATTAGCATTGATATGAGTGATTTGGGTGGTGGGAGCACCATAACTAAGATCCATAATGCTTATAACTAAAGTAGGCATGGTGGATATAAAAGGGAGAAGGAAATTTAAAAATTGAATTCAGAAAAGTAAGTTAAAAATTGAATTCACCAAAGTTTAGTATTGAAGCTAAGAGGAGAGGATGATATATCCATAAAATAACGTAGCATGAGATCATAAATTACTATGGAATCTTTGTCCCTATGCTCAAAGTGTGTTTGGAGAAAAAATTACACTTTTGTAATTTAATCAAGCACATCTTCCTCATCACCCTTGGATTCATTGGTTTCAAGGGTTTTACTTTGCTTATATTTATTGGTATTGTATGGCTCATAGCATTTAGTTCTAGTTGAGTCCATGTTACAATCATTGTAAAGATAATCTTGAGAGATAGAAAAATTGAAAATGGTAAGTCATTGAGAGTTCTTATTGGTATTATTTAATTCCACAACACTAGGACTATTGCTTTAGAATACCTTATTTTTTTTGTTAGTTTTATCTCAGGATTGTTGGAAATACTACATTTTGGAACATTAAATCAAATTTGGTAGATGTAGTAATTAAAATTAACATTTAATGCTAAAATAATGCACATGTAACCACTCCTTATACACACTTTAACCTGTGCTCAATTCCATGGTTCTAAACCATTATTCCTCTAAATCTATGTGGATGACCCTTTATCCTTAGGCAATTATGATATTGTATATTATTATTATTTATTCCAAGTATCCTAATCTCACTATTGAACTGACTCACATTCCTCATTTTGATGTTTCTATTCCTCAGACAAGGTTTCTATTTTAAGACAATCCCACTCGTTAGTAATATCTAAATCCATTAGTTTCATCCTCTCACCAAACTATGGCTAACTTCCCAAATTTAAATTCATCTAATAGGTATTCTCACATGTTTCACAAGTCACATTTGAGGAAATCTGCCAAAAACCACTATATAGGCACATTATATATTAATTTGTTCACTAGATGGCAAGAGGATTCTATATTGAAAACATCAAAATGATTATAACTATACATGAGAGGAAAGCACCTATTATCCCCAATTATGAATCCATATAACCAAAGTAGCCCTAAGCTAAGTATGAATATACCATCAAAGTCATAAGTCATTGTTAAATCACTTAATTACACTAGGATTGCACTAACATATAACATTACACTAGTATTTCATACACACCATTGTAGCAAGAGAGAACTACATAGAGTTTAATCCCTATTCAAAGTATTGGTATGTAGGCAGTGCTTAACATAAGGGGTAATATGGTCAAACATGAATTCAACCCCTAATTCCTTTTCCCCTTTTATCATATTTTTTCCTGCTTACTCTTTGATCTATGGTTAAAGTGAAAAATAAGGCACATAGTGGCTACCACAACAAATCGAGTGACTCCAAATATATACATGGGACCTATAGGTGAAGGTGCACCATTCAAAATTCACACAGAGAGAAAAAACCCTAAAGGGCATCGATACACCCTACAAATAATAATACATGCTAACCTTATCCAGATAGAGTGACCTTATCTCAAAATAAAATGTAGCCCTGTCCATGATTCATAGTGACCTCACACAGTCACATAATCGATTAAATAATCTCTATTACAATCCATCAAATCCAAGTTCTAACTAATTTATTTGTCTTTAGTGTTTTCCCCTTTTACCACATTTCCATAAATAGTAAGCTACAAATAAATCATGTTTATTTATCATATACATTATACATTCTGATTTTACTTAGTTGTTTGTCATCATTAGATTGATAATTTATTAAGTTCTAGTTTTGATAAAAAAATATTGGTGAACCCATTTATTTTTTAATATTAAAAAACCCTAACCATTCATGTTGCTAGTGTTTTTTTTCATTCTTTTTATTGTTTCCAATTGTTGTATTAAAATTGCAAGATTTAGTAAATTCTTTGTTAACAATAATTTTATAAGTTTTTATTTCATATTTTAAGCAATCCAAGAAAGTTTTTTTTTACCTTTTTAGAAGAAGTGTTGAACTAAGAGGTACTCAAGTTGAGCATACTTAGATTTCCATTGATAACATCACAATGTCAAAATTATTTAATACACTTCATAATACTAAAAATAAATTTCATAGTGTATATTTTGGATAATTCATATATGAAAGATGTGTTTTTAAAAATTATTAAAAAAGAAATAAATAAAACATCATAAATTCAATCATTTGAGACATCTACTATTGCGGGTTCCTTTCCTATCTTTGCATCACTGAATATAACTTTTTTGCCAACCTCTACTATGGGGGAAGCTTAAGGGTTTCAATAGATCAATATGACAATCTTTGCTTAGTCAAATTTTACACCACCTTTAGTTAGCACACATTTTCTTCCTGATGTGTAGTCCCTTATGTAGAATATTACAACTCTAAAGACTAAGGTGTTATATTTGGAACAAGGTGATTCAAAACCTAATCAAATACTTGACTCCCAAAATTTATTACATAATCCATTGGCTCAACATATTTCAGCCTATCCTTTACCCCCTAGTTTTGTGTCACCTAAGTTTACATTATATGATGGAAAAGGTGACCCCAATCACTATTTGAGAAATTTCACATAGCATGTTTGGACTATGTGTCCAAAGATAGGTTATTGACCAAGTTGTTTCTTAGGAGTTTAAAAGAGTATGCTCTAAGATGGTTTTATGATTAACCATACCAATCAGTTAATGCTTTCAATCCTCTGGTAGATTTTTTCCTTGCACATTTCTTAATTAACATAAGTGAAAATATTTCATATGTTCATATTGCTTAGCTCAAACAAGAATTGAACGAGCCTATTATAGAATATATATTATAGTATAAGACCATGTTATCCAAAATAAGGAGTCTTATGGAAAATAAGGAATTACAAGACATATTCTAAAAGAGTTTACTTCCACATCTACTTGAATTTATTATGTTTAAGAAGTTTTCATCATTCACGGATTTACGTCACAAAATTAATGAAAGAGAGGTTAAGTTGTTGGCTATGAATAAGCTAAAGTATGCAACCAACCCTGTTTATAATTCTCATGCAAAGAATGTGAGTAAGCCCCCATATAAGGTGAAGCAAGTGAAAATAATAATGATAAAAATACCCTTTTTAATGGGTTGCTTTTGTGTTCAAGGTCTGGAGATGTGACAATAGGATGGATTGGGTGGCCCCCATCCAAGAATGTTCAATTCAAATTTTTATGGGGCCACTAAGGGGAACCCAGGTGCATTATATGTAGGATGTTTTATTTATGATGACATTGACTCATTAATTTAGGTGGCCTCGATGAAGCTCGTGGATGGTACTAATAATGAGGTGGAGGCACATGACTGGTTTTGGGGCTTGATATTTTGGTGGAATGTGGAATCAATTGGGTAGCTATTGAGGGTGATTCGATGGTAATCACATAGGCCCTACACAATAAGAGGGTTGGATCTCAAAACATTGAAAACATTCTCATTTGGGCATGGGGTGTGTTAGATGATCTCAAATTCAAGAAGGCCTCACATTGATTTTATGAAACAAATTATATGGTAGATGGTCTAGCAAATAGTGGGATTTCACAGGTTGAAGAGATCATCATTGATAATGATTGGGAGAGATGGAGTACTTATGGAATCTATTTGGAGTGTTTTGGGGTGGAAAAGGGTGTTGATTTGATGTTGACATGATTGGGAAGGAAATCATGTTCGAAAAGGGTGGCTTCATTTCCCACATGCAAGGTGTCTCCTCACCAATATTTTTTGGTGATTGGTAGAGCTGATGGTGCCTTCATTATGGGGAGTTTTTTGAAGCTTTCACTTCTCTCTTGTGCTCTATTTGCAGGTGTTGGTGTAAAGGCTATAAATTAACCACATCAACAACCATGCCATACTCCTAGCCTAACAAACTCTATTCTTCTTAAACAATCATTGATAATGATGATGCTCTTTTTTGTTCACCAATAAAAGTAATAGGAAACATTCTTGAGGGTTGGGAAGAAGTGGTAACCTTTATTAAGGATAATACAATTTCCCCCTTTATGTCATTTCCAAATGAGGACTTGGATAGGTTTAAACTATAGCTCATGTTTGATTTGAATCATCTTCACCCAAACCCACCTTAACATGACCATGAGCAGGGATTTGGTCTATTATCAACCAATCATATGCAACTAAACAACTGTGAGGGATACAACTTGAATGGGACAAAATAATGGATGAACATCATTCTTAGGATAAATATTTCATTTGTCCAATACAGACATCTACAAGTTTGATGGAACAAATGTAAATTTTTGGATAAGCCTACTAGGACAATATTTTAAGCTTCATAATACCATAGATAAAATAAAGGTTGATATAGCCTCACTACATTTAGAATTTAAATCCCATCAGTGGTACTAATGGATAATGAGTGAAAGGGTGGCATGGGGATCATTTGGGGTGTCTTTGCTTATGAATTAACATACTACTATGAGCAAGCATGTAAGGGAAGCTATTTACCTAATTGATAAATGTGAAACAAACAAGATTTGTATCATAATATAAGTTTGGGCATGTGAGATTGGTGATTAGAAATTCAAAGGTAATAAATTATTAAATAATAATTATATACGTTAATGGACTTAGTGACTAGATTAAGCATGATGCTTGTTTGATGTAATTATGTACAATTAAGAATGCTATAAAGAAAGTCATACACATTGAGAAATGAAATTTGGCTACAAGAATATTCACATGATCAAATCTTTGGATGGAGAGACATAAATGTGGTCAATACTCTTGACATAAATGTGGCCAATACTTTTATTCCAAGGAAAATTATAAATATCTATCCCCAACAGGAGGTAGAGAAAAGAGAAAAATGATTATGTTTGCATTGTAATAAAAAATGGTATAGAGGTCATAAGTGTTTCAATGGTGAGAAATGATTGATGATTATTGAAAATGAGGTTATGAAAGAAAAAGAAATATTTTGTAGAAGACCCATCAATATAAAAAGAGCATGAGTACTCAGAAGAGAAATAGATTCTTGCTATCTCCATACACACATTGAATGGGAGAAGAAAAATATAAACTCTCATAGTGGTATGATATATTAAGAATAATAAGGTGACAATATTGATTGATACATTTAGTACGCACAATTTTGTTGGAAATATTTTCATTGATGTCAAAGGTCTAACATTATTGGTGATAAAGGCCCCATTGTATTTAATATTATTTGTAATAGATATATCTTGGCTAATATGAGTTAATATTTATTTAATATTAACGAATATATTTTTGGTTGCATATGAGATAAAATAAGGGCCCATGGAGAAGTCAAAGAGCCACGAGGTAAAGACAAAAGAAGGATGGGATGCATTTTCCCATGAAGAGTCATCTTGGGGAATTCTGAGAGTCACCAAGTGAAGACAAAAGAGTAAGGGCACAATTTCTCATGAAGGGACACTTTGAGGAATACAAAAAGTCACCAAGATGAGGACAAAAGAGGGAAGGATATTTTTGATCATGAAGGGTCACCACATGACTTTTCAAAGGCTTGAATATGAAGGGTCATACAAGTTTGGCACCATTTTCCATGAGGATTGAAGGGTCACAAAGGGGGAAGGCCAAAGGTCATTTGGAAAGCTATAAATAAAGGCTTGAGAAGCCATTTGTAATATTGAAGAGAGAGGTTGATTTGATATTGTAATATCTAGCTTAGAAGAGCAATTGTGAGAGATGAATATGATTTGTATTTGTTATATCTAGCTTAGAAGAGCAAAGGTGAGAGAGAGGAAAGAGATGTTGTATTGAACTATCATTTGTTGAGATAGCAACATTGAGAGATAGGTGTGTGGTATACACAAAGGGGTTGGTGCTCATGTGGGTTAGTGCTCATGAATTATTACTGGGTTGGTGCTCGGCAAAGGGGTTGGTGCTCGGCAAAGGGGTTGGTGCTCTTGTGGGTTGGTACTCACGAATAGTCACTGGGTTGGTGCTCAGAAAAGGGGTGTGGTGATCCTGTGGGTTGGTGCTCCTGCAAGCTTGGCTTGCAAATATTATTTAGGTTGGTTCTCATTCATATACTTGAGATTATTCTCCATGGTTTTTCCCACATTGGGTTTCCACGTTATATCTGGTGTCTCTCTCTATCTTGTGTGGTGTTTATTGTTTGAGTTTTATTGCACATCTTGAATGTTTTATTAAGTGGAATTTGGTTAAAGGAAAGTTTTATAAGATGTATGATATACTGATTCACCCCCCCTCTCAGTATATCCCGTGCTTAACAAATTTCACTGGCAGAAGGTTAGCAAATAAATTCAATTGCTTTATTTGTCTAGTTTCTAATTTTTAGGTTATGATCGTTGATGGAAAACTCTCATGTAAGGGTGAATGTCATCACATAAAACACTTGATGGAGTGGATGTCATCACATCAAAACTTGATGAAGGACTATCAACTAGATTCACAAAGCTTTGTCATTCATTTTTGTAAAATGAACATAGTTTTGGGAGTACAGTGGTTAAAGTAGCAAGGCACCATATCTTTCAATTTTTAGGACCTATTCATGGATTTTGGTGCAAATAGAAAAAAGTTACAAACTTGTATGGATGAAATATCTCCAAGACAAAAAATTAATTCTCATGGAATGGATAAGTTTATCCAAAAAGGATCTTGTGTTATAGTAACACAACTACAGTCATTAAAAACACTTGAGGTGGAAAATCCAATTCTATAGGATCTTTAATAAATCATTCAACACCATCATCATGTTTTTAAAGAACCCAAGGGACCATCTCTTGTCATAGATCACAATCATGCTATTGAATTGAGTCCCATAACTATTCATATTAACATCAAACCCTACCACAACCCATGTGAATATAAATCTGAAATTGAAAAGTTGTTTAAGGAAATGCTAGACTCAAGATCTATTCATATATAAAAAAAGTGGTCATTCATCTACGATGGTCATGGTAAAAACTAATGATCTATCATGAATAATGTGGTTAGATTACATGGGACTCAAGAAGCTCACTCTCAAAGATAATTTTCATATTCTTTCTATTGATGAATTATTGAATGAATTGAATAGTGATAGTTTATTTCTAAGTTAAATATACACTCATGTTATTATAAGATCTGATTAAATGGGGAGGAAGTTCATAAGAAAACACTCATGATATATGAGGGTCATTATGAATTCATAGTTATGCCATTTGATCTTACTAATACTCCATATAATTTTTAAAGCCTCATGAATTCTAATTTTTACAGTCTCATGAATTCAATGTTCAGTCAATTTATTTATAAATTTGTGTTGGTTTCTTTAATAACATCTTAATCTATAGTAAAACAAAAATAACATTTGTATCACATGGAAAATGCATTACACGCATTAAAAAATAATCAACTCTATGCTAAACAATCCAAACGTGCCTTTGGATTAAAAGAAGTGGAATACCTAGCGCATGTGGTATCACATGAAGGTGTTAAGGTGGATCATAAGAATATTTTATCCATCAAAGATTGACCAAAAAACTAAAACCATCAAGGGTTTAAGGGGGATCTTTGGGATGGTAGGATACTATATAAATGCTTTTCACAACAATGCTCATATAATGCCCCCTAACAACATTTTTGATGAAAGATTCCTTTTCATGGTCGAATGTATCAACCAAAGCAATCCAACAACTGAAGGAATATCTTACTTCCACCTTAATATTATCTACCTATGATTTCTATTTGTCATATAATGTGATGACTCAAGACACGACATTAGAAAAATATTGATGGAATAAGGGTGTACCTTGTAATTTATGAGTCCTCAATCAATCAAATCCCTACTTGAGCATAAGCCATCACCACTTGACAATAACTTGATCACTCAATTTTATTCTCTCTATGGAATATATATATATGGGGCCCTCAATCTGTTGGTTTCTTCTCCTCTATCGATCAAGTCCCTCCCCCCTCCCCAGATAGCCTACTCAAAGACAATAATTTAGTATGACCCATATATGAGAATGACATGCTAGCATTCATTCTTGCACTCAAATAGTTGTGGAAATATCTCATGGATAGGCATTTCAAAGTCAAAACAAACCATGAGAATCTTAAGCATTTCATGGAGCACTAATTCATATCAT
Organism: Torreya grandis; assembly: GCA_037957365.1. Classification (NCBI taxonomy): domain Eukaryota; kingdom Viridiplantae; phylum Streptophyta; class Pinopsida; order Cupressales; family Taxaceae; genus Torreya; species Torreya grandis. Next base: position 427,475 of record JARHVA010008607.1, on the reverse strand, counting down.
AGGAGAAACATAAATGGGTCACTAAGATGTTGACGTATGAATTCAAAATTATTTTCAAAAGGGTAAAGAGAATATTGCAGTTGATACTCTATCTTGATATGAAGTTGAAGAGGCAAAAATATGTGCCATTTGAAATTTAGATAGAATGGAAACAAGCCAACACAAAAAAAAATCTCATTAAACAAATTCAACACAATCCTTGTTAATTAGATAATTTTGTTTGGAAGGGAGATTCATTATGGTATAAATAGAGTCTCCTTATTCAAAATCATAATTTAAAGCTATTATTTTATCTCAAATACATGACTCACCAATAGGAGGACATTCAGGGTTCTTGAAGACCTATCATTACACAAATAAGGTTTTTTTTTGGATTGTATTAAGGGGAATGTATAAAAATTTATGGCAGAATGCTTAACATGTCAAGATAATAAATGAGAAATAGTCAAAACTCTTGGGTTCTTGTAATGAATGTATAAAAATTTGTGGAAGAATGCTTAACACGTCAACATAATAAATGGGAAATAGTCAAAACTCTTGGGTTCTTGCAACCGTTAACCACTCCAACACAATGTTGGGAGGAAATAAAAATGGATTCATTATAAGGTTGCTAAAGTTAGGCAAATTAGATGTGATATTAGTAGAAGTAGATATAAAATCTAAGTATGAACACTTATGGGAACTCTCTCATCTATTTCAAGTTTGTATGATGGCAAAGGTATTAAAAGGAAAAGGCATAGAAACTCCATGGCATCCCCAAAGTCATCACGAGTGATCTTGATATGATATTCACTATGTTAATATATTCTAGACTAACTTATTAAAATTTTGTATGGGTTACAAAATTATAACATATTTCATCTTATCATTCATAATTATATGGAAAAAAAATAAATTGTAAATAAATATTTAGAAAAGTGTATATGTTGCTTTTCCTCAAAAAGAAAGCACAATGGTCCAAATGGATTTTAATTGAAAAATGGTGGTATAACACCATGTTTCACACTTCAACAAAGATGACACTATTTAAGGCTCTTTACGACTATCCTTTACAATCCATAACTTCTTACTTATAAGATCATCCCAAAACCCCTATAGAAAAGGGTCATATTAAATACTAATATAAAATGCTCCAAATCCTTGAGAAAAAAATTAATTATGGTTAAAAATAGGATGAAACAACACCCACATCAAAATCTAAATTTTAAAGAAGGATATTAGGTCTTCCTTAAATTACAACCCTAAAAATAAATATCACTAAAACACCATAAGAATCACTAAATTAACACCAAAATTTTACATGCCTTATAAAGTTATCCAGAGGATTAATAGTTTGGCTTACATATTGGAGCTGCCGCCTTCTTAGTCAAAATGTGACTTCTAACATTAAGCTTTAAAAAAATTGGTGTAGTCAAAATGTGCCCCAATGAAAGTTCAAAATTAAACCCAAAAACAAATTTAGCATAAAATCAAACCCAAAAACAAATTTAGCATAAATCTTTGCTAAAGGAGATTCAAATACAAATCATATATATATTAAATAAGGGGTTTGCCAGTACCCTTATGATGCCATGATGATAATTGTTAATGTGATCTCTTTTCTATTAGATGGGCTCCTCCTCTGATAAATTGACCCCCTCCCATGTCATTTTTATTTTCAAAATGTTCCTCATTGTAGAAGCTTTTCTCTTCAATCATTTTGTTGTCATGCAAAATTGAGTGCCCCCCTTCATGCCACACATATATACATTTTTTATTTACTAACACCCTCTTCCAGCATGCTCACAACTTTATTGACCAATTCAACATCAACATCTCCTTTTTCTTGATGTGGTTGAGATGATTTAGCAGCTTATTTGTTGCATTTATCTAGTAATAATTCAATTAAAACATCTCATTGCTCACATTTTCTCTTTACTAATTGATATTCCTCTTGTAGCCGCTGATGGTTCTATAACAACTCACATTTCTCTCCTAGAGCATCATTTAGTTTCTTTTGAATCTGTATAACCATACCCAGAGGATAAGCCAGTGGATAGTCCATACTGCGCTTCTCCTATCCTTTCATAATCGAAAACCAATACATAATATAAACATAAACTTCTTTGAAAAGGCATGTAGTTTCTCCTCTTTTTAATTCTACCAGAGGAAGACTATTCATTTCTTGCAAGTTGATGGTATGGATTATGGAAGTTCAAAGGTTTTCTCACTTGAAAAAAAATGATTACTTATTTACCCAAGAGGTTTTGTTGATTTTATTGTATAGAAATGAAAGACTTGCCTATATATTTATTTTATATATTCTTTTAATTTTATTTTTTGAAGGTGAAGTGTATCCTTATACCTATTCTAAATGGACTCATATGAGTGGACACTTTATTTATTTATTTTATTTTATTGGAACTCCTCGATATAACATCAAAATAATATTATAAACATGGTTATAATAAATAGGTGGTCCATTGGTGTTTATGGTCTATTATTCATGTCGACACAAAACATGACTCATAATAAAAGATCATAAACATTAGCTAAACACAACTATATAAAAACATGATCAAAATAATATATCACCTAGATAATTTATAACTTCAAGCACATCCAACAACTCTAGCGGGTGATGGAGGTAGATCATCTATGGGAGGTTAAACAATCCAATAAGAGGGTGCCATCGAAAGAGGATCAAGAACCACCCACCCATCGTGCATGGTATTAGAAGGATCCAATGAAACTATAATTCCTCAATAAGGAGGCAAAATCACATAAAAACCCATCATCTTGCCACCATATATATGACAGGTCCATTGAGACAAGATAATAATTGACTTTGTACATAGCAACAGGCTCCCCCTACATTGAGGAGGGGTGAAAAAGTTGTTATGGGAATAAGTTTTTGACAAATATGTGGTAGTGAAGGGATGCTTGCGATGGATAACATGGAAAAACTTAGCTTATATTACAAGGAGTGATCTCTTAGTGGTTGACCAGCTCTTGGAGATGCTAAATTTTTGGAGCCACTTTCTCTATCTGAGATTAGATCTGTAGGAAAATTGAAGAGATAAGAAGTCCTTTATCATTAATTATAAATTAAAGAGAGATTTTTTTCATTGTTAAAGATAGATGAATTTTTAGACTTCCATAGTTGAAATAAAATTATATATCTTAAAACATTCCATAGAAAATAAACATATGTAGGGCATTGAGTATTATCCCAAAGAAAGCCATCTCCTATTGATAGGTTCTGGGTGATAAGGTTCAAATAAGCCATGAATAAATTACAAAGTTTTTTTAGCTCTCAGGTAAGTTCAAAATAAGTTCCAAAAAGTCTCAAGTTTGAAACAGGTAGAACATTTAGAATTAAGAATCCCAATTTGTTTGAGATGTTCTCTAAGTGGAAGACCCTAATAGATAAAATACTAGAGAAATTGGGCTAGTTTGGGTGATTCAAAAACTTGATGGATATTCCACTCAGGGCTTCACCAACATGGATCCTATGTCTCCTATCTCAACAAAGATTGAAAGATGACTGTTATAGGTTATTTATCATGTTTAAACAAAGATAAAAAAGTGCTAGAAATGAAATGTATAACATATTTCAGATGAACATAAAGCATAATAATGAACAAAGCTCACAATGGACACAAGAGTTATCCTGGAGAAACCCAATGTGGGAAAATCTTCAGTGGGTGAGGCAATTACATTCCCATTCCACTATGTAATGCAAGAAATGTACAGGGTCTTGCCAAAAATGGCTTTCATAGACAAAAGTAGCACTATTACTCTATCCAAAACTTGTACGTAAGACTAATCTACACTTATTAGACACTTCTCAAAACTCCAACACAGATGAACCAACCATCTATAACTAGGAAATAATGAGTTAACAAGTAAAAGTACTTAAATTTTTAAATTACAATGTGAATCTAACTTCAAGACTTTTCACTACATTTTCTAATCTATTCTACTTTGCACAAGACCTATTTTTATGCTCTCTCACCTTTTGGGTCTACAAAGAAGCTCAAATGAACCGTCATTGCAGATTGGAAATGTTTAAAATTATTTTCATTATCTTTCTTTGTCTCATTACAAAACAATAATTGTATGTAGATCTATGATTTTGAAACCCCTACGGCAGTTACACAATCACCATTTGTAAACATCAGAAGTTATGCAATTGTTGGGGTAGTTGCACAACTTCCAACCTATAAATAATTATGATTCTACTATCTATGGTAAACCCCTTCACTTAAAGAGCTAAAACTTTCCAAATTCATCATAATGAAGATGTCTAAATCACCCCACACTAACTCTACCATTGTAACATGTTTGATCTGATGCTTTGAATATGAAATGTTTTACAATAGTATGTTACAAGCATGGAATACATACAATTGGGCATAAAAGAAACATCAACTATACATGACTAGTATAGTAGGATTTAGATTTGGATCAAAAGTGCCTAAAATCTTTAAGAACTATGTAAGTGAGGAAATTTACTTCCACATCTTCTTTGGAATAACATTTGGCCTTTTCAAGTAGTTTACCCTTTAACCCAACCAACAAATGTTCTTGTACTCATCTTCTCATTGTCCTTTCCTACTTCTGCAGTACAACATCCTCCTTAAATACCAAATGACCATCCATGTCGAGATTTTGAATTTAATGTAGCAATAAACCTTCATCTTTATTTTCTAACATATAAGGATAAAAATGATGTAAATTATCAACATTGACAACTGAATTGATATTTATATAAGGAGGCAAATCAAGTCTAAAAACATTCTTGTGCAGTTATTTCAAATTTTTAATTGGACCTTACCAAAGAGGCTTAAGCTCGTTAAACTTAGTTTGGAGCCTTTCTCTTCTCAAGTATAGCCATACCTTGTCTCTAACAAGGAAACTATGCTCACTCCTATGGTGATCTTGTCTTACTTTGTACTTGGATTAATACTCCTTCAACCTCTCTTTCACTTGGAGGTGAATTGGTGAATCTTATCAATGAATCTTTCAACTTTGTGGACCTTTGGTTATGCTTTCCCATTGCCTTTGTATGGTTGTATCAAAATGAAATCAAATTCTCATGGAGGTAAGTAGTCAAAACAAGTTTCAAAAGGATATTTATTAGTATAAGAACACACTACCCTATTGTAGGAACATGGAATATACACCAAATTCTCATCCCAAGACTTATGATGCTTCTTATTGCACCCTCTTAAGAGTTGTATCAAATTTTTGTTCATGACCTTGGTTTTCCCATTAGTTTATGGGTGAAAATTGATAGACCATTTCAAATTAGTATCCATCTTCTCCCATAATGTGGCCCAAAACATCCAAAGAAACCTTGAGTCCTAATTTGAAATAATAAAACTAGGCAAATCAAAATGAGCCTACATAATTGCAAAAATTAACTCAAATGCATCATCACCTTTGAGGGTCTTCTTAAAAGGAGTAAGAATGCATATCTTACTAAATTAATCCACAACCAAAAAGAGATAGACATTCCCATTCCTTGACATAGGCAATCAGCCTATGAAATCGATGGAAATGATTTCACATAGCCTAGAAAGAACTAATAATGGCATATACAAACCCAACCTCCATTTACTAGTCTTTCTTGTAGTAAATAATACACATCCTCTTGTGAACTTGGAAACATCTATTTGCATATTAGGGAAATAAACATACCTTTGTGAATGTCCAATAATCTTTATAACACCAAAACATCCTAAAACTTTGAAAGTATGTGTTTCCCTTATTATATGATTTTTTTTCTTCTTAGGCACATAAAGTTTACCCAAATTGTAGATAAATCCATCGTGAGTGTAATAATCATCCTACGGTTAAAATTCTTCACCTTGGGAATTTTCTTCTTGAAGAAGTGGCTTCTTAAAATCTGCATCATGTTCATATCCTTCTACATAAGTAAGACTCACACATAAAAGGCTCAAGAAAATTTATGTTGCCTGTTGTTCCCAAAATCTATCACTCATTTTTTGGGACAACATATGAACTATTTTGGTCCTGCAGGCCAAAATTATCTCTTCCCTTCTCAAAAAATTACTCTGAGCATTCAAATTCTTCATTATTCAAGCTTTTTCAGTTAAGAGACTAGCAGGTTCAACAAGTTCAAATAACTTCAAAAGGCGAGATCTCTCAAAGGAACAAGTTCCCAACACTTAGGCAATTTCAAGACAGGTTCAACACCTTGGTTCAACTAAAAAGGTCCATAAGCAAGCTTCAAAGAAAGGATTGAACCATTGAACCATTGAACCCCGCTTCTAAAACGTCAGAAATATCAGTGTAGGAGTTATTCCAGTAGGTGGAACAGTCCACCAAGTAGATACTTGAGCTTGCAGGCATTAAAGGCATGGCCTATTTTCCTCCATGAAGTAAAAGCATAGTGGACAGCTGTGAAGATATTTAGTGAAGGACCAGACAATCTAGGCCCAGGAGAAGACATTTGTGATGAATCGACACGCCACAGTTAAGGCAGACACCCTATTCCAGCATGGCCCTCTTTGGCAAAATTGAAAATGCATTCAAGGCATTGAATGCAACATGGGTCATTTTATGAAACAAATTGCCAAGCCTTTTTTGGATACTATATAATGTAATCTCCTATTTTATGCAAAGGAGATCTCTCTGTTATAGAAGAAAAACTCTGCCAAAATTGAAAGGCGATTACTGAGACTTTGAGCTCAGATTGTTAATCATATTTCTTTGTTTGAATGAGAAAGCAAGTTACTTCTAGACTTTGTGTTGTTATAGCTTGTGTCATTTAGGGGATTGTTCTTATGTCTATTTCCTGAATGTGTTCTTGTCTATTTCAATGAAATAAGCAGAACTAATGGAAGTAATCAGGTAGGTGTCCTGAAGCAAAGGGTGGAGAGACTTTGTGCTGCCACAATTGTCTTTAGTGTGTTTGTCTATTTTTTGTTTCTGTGTAAAGGACCTTGGGATGACTTTGTGCCCTCATTGTCCTTTGTATTTCACTCTTGGGCAGTGGAGGTGGACACTTTGCACCACACTTCACTCTACTGGTTACTACGTCCCCTGAAACTAGTTACTTGTCACTACTGAAAAGAACTCCTATTGTTTCTTGCAAGACCACTTCTGAAAGAAGAGAAGTGCCTTAAGTGTTTTCACCAAGATTTATCCTTTGTCTGTGAACATCATCTCTATAAAAAGAGAGATGGATGGTGTTATCCTACCCCTGAGTGCTATTTTTTGCATATATATATAGTATATAGCTCCTCATATTTATAGGGAACCTCCCCTTGATGAAAGGAGAGATTTGTCCCCTTTTGATGTGGTAAACCTGCACATCTGGCTGACTGATCTCCCTATGCTATGGTTGATATGACCTATTTTGCTCATCAGTTAGTTGGTGAAAAAATATTCACCCAACAATTTTTAGCGACTCCATTGGGGAATGACAAGCAGTTCCAGTCCTTTTCCAGTCTATTCATATTAAAGCATTTCATATTATTGGGGAATGACGTGAAGTAGGAAAGAACACTGCCAACTTCACGCCAACAGTTTTTGGTGACTCTACTGGGGAAGTTACGTGCAGTTTGAAGCCTCAAGCTTTAGATTGAAGCAATTCATGTCCTTATCCATTTCCATTCTATATCCATTTCCATTTTATATCCATTATCATTATAGCCTTATCCATTTCCATTATATAATATGGTCTGTAAAACTAGAGCCACTGGGTATCAAATGTTCACTTCTTTTTCCACTTTCCTCCAGCTCCTCATGCCAACAATTTTTGGTGACTCTGTTGGGGAAGAGCACGTAGTTTGAAGCCTCAAGCTTTAAGATGAAGGAGGGCCAGTTCTTTCCCATTTTTATTTTATAATTTGGGAACTTCACGCTATACAAGAAGCCAGAGAGCCCAAGGTGTTGTTGACCCTATTTTTGAGTTGGTGCAGTAAGAAAATTTTGATTTATTTCCTACACAACTTCAAGTTCAATGAACTAGGAGTCTTCCTCCTATCCATACCAGGTCACCAATATAAGGCAGAGCTTCTTTTTCTACTGTTAGTAGAGCTTTGCCTATATATACTCCACCTAGATTTGTTATCCCCACTTTCCATAATCAAATCATGGCGGTTCAAAGCCCCTAGGGTAACTCTTTTATCCCACTCAATTTAACTCCACCCCTATATGAGCTTCCACGTAGTTCAAGGAAGAATTTACCTAAATTCTTTGGTGATGGGAGAGTTCATCTTGATGAACACATTGCAACTTTCAGCATATCCTGTGGTGTGATAGGCATGGAATATGAGGATATAGCAGTCAGGTTGTTTGTGAAAACATTGCAAGGTGCTACTGCAAAATGGTTCTATCATCTATAGGCCCAAATTGTGACTGACTGGAACACTCTCAAAGCCAAGTTTGAGTCAAGGTTCAAGCCTATAGAAGATGTGCATGCACTGCTGGCCCAACTCACGTAGATGAAGAAAGAACCCCATGAATCGATGAGGGACTTCATTGCCAAGTTTGATAAGCTAAGGAACAAGATTCTTACAATTGCTCAGCCAACACCTGAGAACCTTAAATGTTTCTTCATCAACTCACAACTACCTGAAGTGAGTTTTTTGTTGAGATGTGCTGGCCACATAAACCTTGCTGTTGCTCAGGACTTGGCTACTGAGGTGGAAGATGACCTTATCTTGGTAGGAAAGATAAGGAGAGATCTTAATAGAGGTAAAACTTCTTCACCCTTGGAATATTCATCTACTGGCACCATTGATCTAATGGTGCAAAAGCTGGCAAATGAGTTACTCACTCTTAGAAAGCAAATGGCATAAGGGATGCCATCTACTCCTTCGTACAGAGATATACCAAGGAGGACATTCCCCAATCAGTCATACCAAGGCAATATTGCCAAGAATTAAGGGCATCTAAATCACCTTCCTCTCACTTAGGGAAAATTGGCCATTAAAGCACCTCCAACCAATTCAATAGTTGGATATCTTGAAGCAGAATCAGATTTCTCCTTCCAGCCTGAGTTGAACCCAGAAGATGATGCTAATCTCTTCATAGAGGGAGAAGAAGAATTAGCTGGTGACTCCAATATTAGTTTCCTGAATTAACAGGATGAACCCAGAAGTGAAATTAAAACAGTTGAAGGATCATATGCTATGTTCACCCAGTCCAGAAAATAGTTAGCCCAACAAGCTGATAAATAAAAAAATAGAGGAGTGACCTCAACCTTTAATTTCAATTACCAAATGAGGAACTTTTCTGCCTTTCCAGCCAAAGGACTCGGTCATTGCTAAAAAAGTAAGTACCCCAAACATGCCTTCACCTTCAACTTCAATTTTGCAGATCAGTCCTCCCCCTCCTAAAAACTAGAAGGATGAACTCCCTTCCCCTATTCATAATTCATTTTAGACATTTGACATAGTCGACCATGTCAAGAAAACTAAAATTCAAATGTCTAAATTTGAATTCCTACAATCCAACCCTTAGCAGTTGGATAAGTTGGTTCAATATGTGAAGAATCAAAACGTCCCTGTAGGACAAGATGTTAAAAAGATAACTCGTGATCCCCCAAGGAACATGTCTACCCCAAACAATCTTGTTATTACTCCTCCTACTACTCTTGGGAAGATAGAACCATTTTATGTCTCCCTGTTGATAAATGGACATCAGCTGAATAATTACATCATAGACTCAGGTGCATCTGACAATGTCATGCCTACCAAAGTAACTGAATCCTTTGGTCTCACACTAACCACAACATTTGGGAGATGTTTCTCCATGGAGAACAAACAAGTGCCATTGTTGGGATAAATCAAGGATGCCCAATTTGCATTTGCAACATTCCTGAGCAAGAGAATCAAGATGATAGTCTTGGTGGCCGACGTCCCGACCTCATATGGCATCATTCTTGGGATTTTTTTTTGAAAAGACGTTGGTGGAGAATTGAGCATGGACTTGTCTGAGGTGAGGATCCCTATCAAAGGCATCATGCAGAGATTGCTTCCTGAGAAGGAAGCAAAATATGTTGTCACCCAAATGTCAGTACTTGAATCTCAAATTCTGTTTGAGTCTTCAGGTAGGGGTAATTATTTTTTGTCTACTAAAGACATTCATATTACAACAGATGAAAGTCTTGTAGGTGGTTATCCAAAAATTGACTCAAATAAGACATCAAAAGAATTGGTAGAGTGCAGTACAGATGAAAAAGGATCTTCCCTCTCTAATGAAGAAAAATCTGACAGAAGATCAGTTTTTGATGATGTTTAGATCCTAGAATTTGATGACAGTAACTCTTCTACCAATTTTGGAGCTAGGATTGTTCTAATATCTCCTCAAGGATATATTTTTCCTTCTTCATACAAGTTGCAGTGGGCAGCGTTTGAAGTGCTTCAATTCTTAAAGCATCAGATAAGATCATCTGTACATATGTATATTTGTATAGTCTTTAGCTTGTTTTATGTTGTTCATTTTCATTTTTTTTTGCACCTTTCTTTTTTGGGTAGCATGACTCCATAGCCCAATGGCATACTTAAGGGCACTGGAGATTTTGGTTTCTACTCCCCTCAGCTGTTCCAAATTTACAACTGAAAGAAGTTCCCCAATTGGAGCCAACTATTGTTCCCAAAATTTGTCACTCATTTTTTGGGACAACATATGAACTATTTTGGTCCTGCAGGCCAAAATTATCTCTTACCTTCTCAAAAAATTGCTTTGAGCATTCAAATTCTTTAATATTCAAGCTTTTTCAATTAAGGGACTAGCAGGTTTAACAAGTTCAAATGACTTCAATAGGCGAGCTCTCTCAAAGGAACAAGTTCCCAACACTTAGGCAATTTTAAGACAGGTTCAACACCTCAGTTCAACCAAAAAGGTTCATCGACAAGCTTAAAAAAAAGGATTAAACCATTGAACCCCGCTTCCAAAAGGTTCAAAGGTTCAACGACATCGGCAAGCTTAAAAGAGTTAAGCACTTCAACAAAAGTTCAAAGTTCAACCGCTTCAACAAGTTTAACAACTTCAAAAGACTTAGCATAAAGAAGGAAGATTGAACCATTGAACCATTGAACCTTTAACCAAAAAGGTTCAACGGGTTTAAAGGTTCAAAGCGGTTGGTTCAAGCAGTTAATTGAATGAGCGGAACACAAGATTGAACCTTTGAACCATTAAACCAAAGTTGGTTCAATCGGTCAGTTCAAAGGAGTGCCCCAAAGCCCAAAGGCCAAGTGCCCTTGCGGAGGGCAGTGAACCAAAGCCAAAGTACCCTTACAGAGGGTAGTGAGCAAAAGTGGGCCAAAAGATATCCTTTAAAAATATTTTTCGTGTCGAAAGTTTACAAGAGAAATCCTTTGGACAAAATCTCTAAAGGAATTCCTTCAAACATTTTGTCTGAAGGAGTTGAAGAAGAAGACACCCTGAAGACCGCCCGAAAGACCTCAAAGGATAGGTACCCTTGCGGGGGACTCTTAGCGACCAAAAAATGGACCTTCTCAAGGCCCAAAGGACACCTTCCCTTCGAGAGGTTCCAAAGACATTAAGCTGAAGAAATGTTTCTAAAGACTCATTTTTATGGACTCTGTAGACATGTTCCTATGGACTCATTTCTACAGACTCTACAGACCTATTTCTATGAACTGAAATCTATGGACTCCGAAGGCTTATTTATATGGACTCTATAGGCCTATTTATACGGACTCCAAAGGAATGTTTCTATAGACTCTATAGACATGTTTCTATAGACTCTACATACATGTTTCTATAGACTCTTTCAAAGCTGAAGAGACTTGGAGAAAACAAAGGATTCTAAGGAAGAAGATGAACCATTGAACCTTGAACCAAAATAGTTCAAAGGTTTAATGGGTTCAATAGTTTAATGAAAGCTCCAGACAAAGGAAAGAAGCAGGAGATTCTAGAGACTAGTTCAAGGAGAAGATTCAAGTGAATGAACAAGAGAAGCAACAGAACTAAGGAGCCGAGAAGGCCGCCTGAACCTTTGAACCAATGACCAATGACATCCCCATGGATGTCAAATTTAGGGTAGTGAAATATCTGTTGATTTTCAAATGTGGCATGAAACCTGAAAACAAACTCAGTGACTAGCTGAAGAGGGAGCTGAAAGACTAGTAGAAAGGGGGAAAGATAGCCCGAGAGCTCAAATTACAATAAAAAAGAGGGAAAGATCAGAAATATCTATGCATGAGTTATTCCAGTAGGTGGAACAATCCACCAAGTAGATATTTGAGCTTGCAAGTACTAAAGGCACGACCTATTTTCCTCCATGAAGTAAAAGTGAAGTGGACATCTACACAGATATTTGGTGAAGGACCAAAAAATCCAAGCCCAGGAGAAGACATTTGTGATGAATCGACATGCCACAGTTAAGGCAGACGTCTGCCTTATTCTAGCATGGCCCTCTTTGACAAAATTGAAAATGCATTCAAGGCATTGAATGCAGCATGGGCTATTCCATGAAACAAAGTGCCAAGCTTTTTTTGGCTACTATATAATGTAATATTCTATTTTATGCAAAGGAGATCTCTCTATTATAGAAGTAAAACTCTGCCAAAATTGAAAGGTGATTACTGAGACTTTGAGCTCAGATTGTTAATCATATTTCTTAATTTGAATGAGAAAGCAAGTTACTTCCAGACTTTGTGTTGTTATAGCTTGTGTCATTTAGGGGATTGTTCTTAAGTCTATTTCCTGAATGTGTTCTTGTCCATTTCAATGTAATAAGCAAAACTAGTGGAAGTAATCAGGTAGGTGTCCTAAAGCCAAGGGTGGAGAGACTTTGTGCTGCCACAATTGTCTTTAGTGTGTTTGTCTATTTTTTGTTTCTATGTAAAGGACCTTGGGACGACTTAGATACTATATAATGTAATCTCCTATTTTATGCAAAGGAGATCTCTTTGTTATAGAAGTAAAACTCTGCCAAAATTGAAAGGCGATTACTAAGACTTTGAGCTCAGATTATTAATCATATTTCTTTGTTTGAATGAGAAAGCAAGTTACTTCTAGACTTTGTGTTGTCATAGCTTGTGTCATTTAGGGGATTATTCTTATGTCTATTTCCTGAATGTGTTCTTGTCCATTTCAAAGAAATAAGTAGAACTAGTGGAATTAATCAGGTAGGTGCCCTAAAACCAAGGGTGGAGAGACTTTGTGCTGCCATAATTGTCTTTAGTGTGTTTGTCTATTTTCTATTTCTGTGTAAAGGACCTTGGGATGACTTTGTGCCCTCATTGTCCTTCATATTTTATTCTTGGGCAGTGAAGGTGGAGACTTTGCACTACACTTCACTTTGTTGGTTACTACATTCCCTATTATCAGTTACTTGTCACTACCTAAAAGAAATCCTGTTGTTTCCTGCAAGACCAATTCTGAAAGAAGAAATGTGCCTTTAGTGTTTTCACCAAGATTTCTCCTTTGTCTATGAACATCATCTCTAAAAAAAGAGATATGGATGGTGTTATCCTACCCCTGAGTGTTATTTTTACATATATATATATATAGCTCCTCATATTTATAGGGAACCTCCCCTTGATGAGAGGAGAGATTTGTCCCCTTTTGATGTGGTAAACTTGCACATCTAGCCAACCAATCTCCCTATGCTATGGTTGATATGACCTAATTTTGTCATCAGTTAGCTGGTGACAAAATATTCACCCAATAATTTTTAGCGACTCTGCTGGGGAACGATGTGAAGTAGGAAAGAACAATGCCAGCTTCACGCCAACAATTTTTGGCGACTCCGCTAGGGAAGTTACGTGCAGTCTGAAGGCTCAAGCTTCAGATTGAAGCAGTTCATGTCCTTATCCATTTCCATTCTATATCCATTTCCATTTTATATCCATTATCATTATAGCCTTATCCATTTCCATTATATAATCTGGTCTGTAAAACCAGAGCCGCTGGGGATCAAATGTTTCACTTATTTTTCCACTTTCCTCCAGCTCCTCACGCCAACAGTTTTTGGTGACTAAAATTAAAGGATGTCTTGATAACATATAAACTAGTTTTTTAGTCACACTTATATTTTATAATCAAATAAAATCATTGCAAAAATTCCATCCACTTATAGTGTCTAGTTTGGTGAAGTTTAGTTTAAGCTTACAAATATTGGAGAGGTTGATGATCCGTATGGATCATAGATTATTTACCCATGAGATAGTGCTTCTATTTATTGATCAATTAAACGAGAGCATACAATTATTTGTCATATGTAAAATAATTCAAAATTTCACCATGAAATAACTCTTAATGGTAACTTATTGGCTTACCACCTTGAATTAAGACAACCCCCATAACATAGTCACTCGCATTTGTTTCCACCTCAAATGGTAGATAAAAGTTAGAAAAAGCTAAAATTAGATCATGGGTAATATTATGTTTGAAAATATCAATTACATTTTGTTGCTTCTTACCCTAAGTAAAAGTCTTGCTACTTCCTATAATTTTATGCAAAGATTCAACTATGGAAGAGAAGTTCTTGATGAACTTCCTCAAATATTGAACTGCATCCACAAATTTTCTTGTCTTAGTCACATTGAAAGGCTTTGGTCTATTCATTATGGTCTCTACCTTCTTTGGATCAATCCTCGATGCCCCATATCCAACCACATGCCCCAAGAAGAGAAGTGATTGTTGAAAAATATCAAATTTATTGTCATTCAACTTTAACTTGTTCTCCTTCATAGCTTTCAATTTTTTTTAAGATGATCAATATGCTCATAAACAATTATGCTAAAGACAAGAATATCCTCCCAATATACAATAATAAAGGAATCAATAAATGGCCTCATTACCTCATTCATAAACTATATGGAGGTAGCCAATGTATTGCATAGCCAAAAAAGTATAAGTAATAACTCATACAACAGTGCCTTATTTTGAATTTTGTTTTCCAAATATCCTCTTCTTTAATTTCACTTGGTGATACCTAGATTTCAAATAAAGCTTAGTAAAATAGTTGGCATGCTTAAATTTGATCAATATGATCATCAATATATAGAAGAAGTGAAGTAGAGTCTATTTTCTACATCCTCCTTACCCATTTCCTAACTCTAATTCTCACTTGAATTCCTTCTTTGTCTCTGATCTTGCTTATTTATTGTAGGTACATTACTTGCATTTTGAATTTTCCCTCTCGATCTCTCTCTTTTCTAGGCTCCAAGCCTCTTTGCATTCATAGTCCTTATTATTCTTGAAAATATATAACCCATTATCTCTCCATATCTACTCTACAATCTTCCTTTCTCAAACTCCCTCCTCTCATTCTTAACTTTCATCCCTTGACTTCCTTTGTATAGTTCAAACTTGACATTATTCCTTGGCTCATAGACCTAAGACTTGGTTCTAATGTGATATCTCCACAAAAATACTCACGAGGCCATCCCAATCATATATTTTAACTCCTTTCAATCATAAAATCAAATGGTTCAATTCCCATATTAGGACTCTCAATCCAAATACTCCTTTTATGAGACCTCCTTTCCTTATAACCCTCTTTTCACACAAATATCCTAGGTTTGACCAATATACTTAACTTCTAGACAAAAATAATACATATTCAAATACCATTTATCCACATTGTGCTTCACCCAAAGTTTCATTTACACAGCTCCTAAGGTAAGTACCTTTTCTCTCATCACCCCTATGTAATTAGGTCTCCTTTAGGCCTAGTTCAATGCCACAACAATGTTTCCATACAATACCATAATGTACCATCCTATAACCACAATAATATTCTATAAATTGTAAAAATAGTTTAAATTACCAAGTTTTATGAATTTTGTACAATGGAAACACAATTTATTCCATTTTCTATTCCTCAACCCTAGGCTAATCTCAATACAGGCCTATGTAGGTCGAGAGTCTACAATTTTGATTTTTTGACAACTTAAACCTATGTTAACACTTTGGTAAGGTCTTCTCAATATTTTTTCAACTTCTCCAATGATTGCTTGATCATGAACAATCATTACAGAGCTCAAACATAAGGATTTGGAAAATTTTGGGTTTACTAAAGGACTACAAGATAATCTAAGTGGTCTTTTACACTTAAATAAAATTATAAGACTCTCAAAGGGATTAAAACTATCCAATAAATATTCTATTGTTTTTATTACAACCCAAACAACTTCCAACCAAGCTGAACACTCTTAAAAGACCCTAACAACCTTGTTTCTTGACTGCAAGAATGCTTAATTCTCTTCAATGGGATTGTGACACTCTCTATTGGATATATGATCCTATAAAAGGATTAAAATCCATGAATATAAACCATTCAAAAATTTTATGATTCAAAACATACAAAATTCACCTGAAAACCTTTCCCAATACACAACTCACTTAATATTATTGATTATGCATTAACACATAATGCTTCCACATGGACTGTGTTCTAAGTTTCCACCCTCTAAATGGATTTCTCTAATATTTAAATATATTATCAAATTAAGGATGAATTTCATACTGTACTCCCAACCTCCAAAATGTTTGAAATGATCTCCAAAATATCCCCTATTCTCTATCTACATGACTGTGTTCAAAACATGACCTTCACAAACTTGTATAAACTAAATAATTTGATCTTAACCTGGAGGTTAGAAACTAGTTTTAACTATTATTTAAATTATAAAAACAATGGAATATGAATTACATACCAATAATCTCATGGATTCTCACATTTCACTCATCCAAAACATTCTTTTATTGATTGATCACTTTCATATACAATAACCATGTACATAATGGACAAGACAGACATGGTTCTTTGAAAGTTTGATCTTTCTTATCTTTCATCAACTATATAAATATGTATGATTACAAAATTTACTCCTATATCAACCTATTATAAGCACCCAATAACCTCTTTAAGCATTCTATGCATCTTATTATGCTAAACATGTAAACAAACATCCTATTCTTGCCATCCCACATTGAAGGGCAGTTATATTTTATTGATTTATTGATTTACATTATCTTATCCATGAAATTCATGTTAATACATCGATACACACAAACTTAAGACAATATAGGACCATTTAAAAACATTTACTAACATTAAATCACACACAATACTCCAAAACACCCCACAAGTTAGTCTTAGAAATTCATTTTTTCAAAATAGCCATTTTGATGGGAAACTTTAAAAGGATTCAACCACACAACTCTAAGATTGTATAATGACTATAACACCTATAATAGGACCATCTAATACCTATATCAAACTCAAAAGATCAAATATGGTCATTAAAACACTAGCAAACATACTCACTCCTTTATTACATGGTGATGCTTTGCATCAAACTCCCCAAGTGGGAGAAATTGAGCTCCTACTCAAATGTGCTTTGTCCAACTTCTTTCTTGATTTCAAATTCTTTCTCTGATGGTATTATAAGATCCTCTTTCTATTGTTCCTCTTGTATTTATCTTTTTTTATCATCTGACTCTTGTATTTTTGTCCTCTTGCCTTGGCTTGTTTCTTTGCCAACTTATCTTTTACCTCTATGAAGTACTTGACCTGTTGTAACTCATTGTTCACCTCATATTCTATGTTATCTATTTTTGATTTATCTTAATCAAAATTTGCATCAATTGGTTAGTCATAATGCTTCACATCCACTTCTATTCCATAGCTTCTTTCTTTATTGATCATGCTTTGTTCAAGTACTCCTAGCTGATCTATCTTCTCATCAATGCTTCCTCGGTCTTCATGCTCTAATGGATCCTTAGGTATCTTTAACCTGGTCATACTCTTCTCTATATTATATTTTGTTACTTCTTCATAATACTTCATAGTCTCATGGTGAGTCTTCTCACAACCTTGTTTAACTTGAAATGACCTCTCCTTGACTAATTCATTTTCATCAACCCACAACACTTTTTGGAAACCTTGTATCTTGCTCTCATCATGCACACATCCAAAAAACTCCACTGAACAATGACCAATATAATAAATTAACTTTTTACCTTGCTCTATCTTCATTGGATTGCTTTCTTGCATATGGATACCTCTTGCCTTCATAATTTCTCTTGATTTAGATAATATTGTTTCATACCATGTATTTATGTTTTCTTTTGTCACCTGTTACACCATCTCCTTATATAGTTTGTGAGGCTTCAAACCATACCCATTTCCTTTATTGAATTCTTGTGCCACAACTTGTTTTTTATTTTTATCTTCATTATGTGCCCATTTAGTCACCTCCACTTATTGTATATCAAATTTCATAAGCACTTTAATAGGTGTTTCATCCTTATATTATTATTCTTCCACATAAGCATGATTTTCATGCTTGCTATCCTTCTTGCTTTCAAGCTTTGAGTCCTCAAAATGGATTGTTTCCTCCTTCAATCTTGTACCTAAATTCACACATAACAAGAAATACTTAGATTCAAACACTTGAGACTTAATTACCTCCATCTTCTCCTTCTTCACAAGGTGTTGTTCACCTCCCTGATGTTCATCTCTCATGAGCTTCTTCATCTCCTCCTTAAGCTGCCTACATAGTAACTTATTATGCCTCTCATTATCTCTCATCACAATCTTTCTTCTTCTCTCCATCAGTAGCCTTATAGGCCACTTAATCCTCTTATTATTCATAACCCAACCATACCATTGGCTCTCTTCTTCTTGCATGAGCTCCACTAAGAGATTTATCCTCTCCAATCTTTTATCCATCTCACTCATCTCTTCTTCAACATCTAACCCTCTTCTCTTTGGGTCTTCTTTCCTCTTTATCTCCTTGTGGTAGTCTAAATTAGCCATGCCCTTCTTCTCCTTTGCCTTCTCAACCTTCATCTTCACTTGTCAAATTATTTTTCACCTTGGAACTATGACTCTCTTTTAGAGTTTCTCTTTCTTTCTTCTTCTTCTTCTCTTGAGCTTTTTCTAGATCTCTTCTTAGGACTGCTCTACCACAACTTTTTTTTAATTCTCTCTCTTACTGTACTCCTGCAACTTAACTTCATGCAATATCCATAGCAACCTTTAAAAATCTCAAATAGTAACCTATAACATTCAAAAACATAAACCAATCTAAGAGCTTACCTACTCTAATATCACTTGATGTAGAGTCCTCCACCTATATTATCCTCACCTATTTCCTTACTCTAATTCTCACTTGACTTCCTTTTTTGACTCTACTATTGCTTATTTTTTATAAGTACATTACTTGCATTTTAAACTTTCTCTCTTATTCTCTCTTTTTGCGAGGCTCCTAGCCTCTTTGCATACATAGTCATTATTATTGAAGATATATAACTCATCATCTCTCCATCTCTACTATACAATATTTCTTTCTCAAACTCCATCCTCTCATTCTTAACTTTCATCTCTTGACTCCCTTTGTATAGTTCAAACTTGACCTTCTTCATTGGCTCATAGATCTAAGAATTGGTTCTAATGTGGTATCTCCACATAAAGACTCATGAGGCCATCCCACTGATATATTTTATCTCCCTTAAATCATCTAATCAAATGAATCACTCCCCATATTAAGACTCTCAATCCAATTATTTCTTATTTTATGAGACCTCCTTTGCTTGTAGCCCTCTTTTCAAACAAAGCTCCTAGGTTTGACCAATATACTCAAATTCCAGACAAAAAATACATATTTATATACCCTTTATCCCCATTGTGCTTCAACCAAATTTTCATTACATAAATCCCAAGGTATGCACCTTTTCTCTCACCAACCCTAGGTAATTAGATTTCTTTTAGGCCTAGTTCAATGCCACAGTAATGTTTTCATACAATACAACATTGTTCCATCCTAAAACCACCATATTATTCTATAACTTTTCAAAACACTTCAAATTACAAAGTTTAATGAATTTTTTATGGTGGAAACACAAGTTATTCCATTTTCCATTCTTAAACCCTAGGCTAGTCTTAATACAAGCCAATGTAGGCTGAGAGCCTACAAAATACAAAAAATTAAGTTTTTGACCACTTCAACCTCTAATAACACTTTTATAAGGTTTTACCAAGCTTTTTTCAACTTCTCTAATGATTACTTGATCATGAACATTCATTATAGAGCTCAAACACAAGGATTTATAAAATTTTAGGTTTACAAAAGGACTGTGAGATAGTCTAAGTGGTATTTTAAACTTAAATGGAATTCTAATACTCTCAAAAAGATTATAAACATCTAATAAAGATGTTATTCTTTTGATTATAACTTAAATAACTTCCAACCAAGCTTAACACTCTTCAAAGACCCTCTTTAATGGGACAATGACATTCTCTATTGGATATCTAATCCTATAAAAGTGTTAAAATCCATGCATATACACCCTCTACAAATTTTATGATTCAAAACATATGAAATTCACTTGAAAACCACAATACACAACTCACTTAAGATTATTGATTACTCATTGACACATAATGCTTCCACATGGACTGTGTTCTAAGTTACCACCATATAAATGGTTTTTATCCAATATTGAAACAAATTATCCAATTAAGGATGAATTTAAAACTATCTTCCCAACCTCAAAAATGTTTGAAATGATCTCCAAGATTCCCTTGTTCTCTGTCTACTTGATTGTGTTTAAAACATGACCTTCACAAACTTGTCTAAACTAAATAATTTGATCTTAACCTAGAGGTTAGCAACCAATTTTTACTCTTATTTTAAGAATAACAAAGATGGAAGATGAATTACATACAAATAATCTCATGGAGGCCCACACTTCACTCATTCAAAACATTCTTTTATTGATTGATCACTTTCATATACAATAACCATGTACATAATGGATAAGGCATATAGGATTCTTTGAAAGCTTGATCTTTCTTATCTTTCCTTAGCTATCTACCTCTATCTCCTTCCAAAATTTACTCCTCTATCACCCTACTCTACACACCCACTAACCTCTTCAAGCATTCTATGCTTCTGATTATGTTAAACATGCAAACCAACCTCCTATTCTTGCCATCCCATGTTGAAGGGCAGTTAAATTTTCTTGATTTATTGATTTACATTACCTTCTCCATGAAATGCATGTTACCATCACACACAAGACTCCAAAACCCCCCACAAGCTAGTCTTAGAAATTCAAATTTTCAAAATAGCCATTTTGGTGGGAATCTCCAAAAGGCTTCAAACACATAACTTTCAGATTGTCTAATGATTATAACACCTATAATAGGACCATATAAGACCTATATCAACCTCAAAAGACTAAATATGGTCATTGAAACATTTAAAAATATACTAACTCCTTTATTACATGGTGATGCTCTACATCAAAAAGGTATATATTCTTGATAGTTATCATTTTAAGTGCTCTATAATCAACATACATTCTGCATGAGCCATGTTTATTAGGTAGTAAAGCAATAGGAGAACCACATGAAGAAATTACTAGGATGGATTACACTTTGATTAATCAAAGAATGTAATTATTTTTTTTCCTCATCGACATCCTTCAAGGACTGCCTATATAACCTAAGATTTGGAAACAGACTATCAGGTTAAAAATAATTTTCATACTCAATAGGCATATCTAGTGACAACCTCATAGGATCAGGGAAAACCTCCTTGAAATATTGCATGAATTCTCACATATGCTTTTGATCTTTCTTAGTAAACATGCTACAATAAGTCTTATGTGCAACTACTTATTCATCTTGAATATCTCTATAAATAAGCAAGTCAAACTTCCAACTAGCATTAATAAGCTTCTTAGCTTCAAAGGAATTTACAAAAAGAGATTTTAGAATCACCTTTTTAGGCTAAAATGATGTAGCTCTAGCCATACTTCACCAAATGGTATTATTTAGCAACATCCACCATAACTCCATGAATGAAAGGTGAATTATTACTAAACTTTACTTTATATTTCTTATCACCTTGATGTCTACACGTTTAATCACCCAACCAAAAGAATATGGACTTTGATGGTTATAAGTCTCAAACCCCAATTTATTTACCAATTCCTTGCTTATCAAATTAGCTTGTGAACAAGTATAAAAAAGAGCACCTAATTTTATTTTCTTCATTTGAATTATAATATGGAAAACCTTATGAAGTTTAGTCTCTTAAGCACTATTACTACCCAAACATACCTCTTTATTGATAGAGGTGCAACATAATGTGTCATCCACATCAGAGCTGCAACCAAAATTCTTACTTTGGAGAGAAGTCATAGCCATCTTCTTCTTGTTGTCCCTAAATGAATGTAATTCTAGATGGAGCTTCCAAAATTGATCTTCAAAATGAATATCAACATTGCATTTCCCACAATGTATTTTAGTATACTTCTTAGAAACATATCTATATTTATGCTTACATTTCCCTTAACCTTTACCCTTTTTTTGGAGGTTCATTGTTGCTTGGAAGTGTTTTGAGAGGTAGATGAAGCCTTCTTTTTCCCATCTCTACGCAGTGAGTTTGATAAAAATCCTTATCTAAAACTATATGCTTTTCCAAGAGGACAAGCTTCCTCAAATGGATATCAAGTCCATTCACATACTTCATCAAGATGTCATGGTTTGATATATCTTTGCCCATTTGGTAAACTTTCTCTCAGAATTCACTTGTGTACTCTTGCATGATTTGGCCTTGCATTTTCATAGGATATTGCCAATACGTACCTCTCTTCTTCATAACAAAAAGGATATAATCACTTCTTGATTAGCATCTTAAAATTACCCCACTTAGTTTTAGGAGGAAGATTCTTAACAACCAAAGGATGAACATACCTCTGAAACCAAGTTAAAGCATGATTGGTTAATTTTACCTTGTAAAATAAATATGTAGGTTTTGATTAATCTAATGTAAATTGAAAAATACCTCAAGTTTGGCTAGCCAATGGTCTCACCTCATTGCATTCATATCCCCATCATATGATTGAATCTTTATCTTTGCCTTAGCCTTGAATGGAGGTGGAGCTTGGTTAAAATGGGGTTGCTATTACTTATCCTCATAAGTCTTGGGAGTGTCCTCCTTATTTGATTTCAATGCCTCTGTAGAAAAAACCAAAATTATCCATTATAATTCTCATGATTAAATCCAACCAATCGATCTTGATCATAAAAAGAGAAATGCTAACTACTCCTTATTAAAGCTTGTGAAATATATTATTTATTATTCAAGCATCTTCTTGATCAACATGGGACATTCTTTGGATCTCTTGTTTCCACTTTTTTGTGGAAATATCCACTTCAAAGGGAACTAGGATACCTCAAAAACTAGCACTACTTACTCTAGTGAGGAGAATAAACTTGTAATAGTCACAAACACACACAATCACACAAAGGACTAATAAATAAATCAGCTTTTATACCAATGTGATCCATAAATAGGGTGGATATTCCACTCTGAGCTTCACCAACATGGATTATATGAATCTTATCTCAACAATAATTGTAATATGATTATTCTATGTTATTTACCATGCTTAAATAGAGATAAAAATATGCTAAAAATTAAATGTAAAGCATATTGCACATGAACATGAAGCATAAAAACCAAAAAATATCAAAATGAACACAAGATCTATCTTGGAGAAATCGGATGTGGGGAAAACTCTAGTAGGTGAGGAAATTTCACCCCCCTTCCACTTTGTATTATAAGAAATATACAGGCTATTGCCAAACATGGCCTTCATGAATTTTTTTTATCACTACTACTCTAACTAAAACTTATAAAAAATGTTGTTTGACACTTATTAGACACTTTAAAAATCTCCAACACAATTGAACCAACCATCTATAGGTAGGAAATAATGAGACAACAAGAACAAAGAATCAAACTTGAAATTCACAATGTGAATCCAACTTCAAGACTTATCACTACATTTTATGATCTTTTATACTTTGCACAAGACTTTTATTTATGCTCTCTCAACTTTTGGGTTCACCAAGAATCTCAAATGAACCACCATTGAGGATTGAAAACATTTGAAATAATTCCCATTTTCTTTCTTTATCTCATGATGAAACTATAATTGTATGTAAACTAGCAATTTTTAGACTGTCAGGGTGGTTACATAACTGCCACCAACAAACATTGGTAGTTATGCAACCACTATAGTAGTTTCACAACTTCCACTATGCCAATTATGGAATTTATACTATTTATATTAAACCTCTTAATTTGAAGAGTTGACATGTTATAACTTCATCACAATGAAGATGTCTAGATCATCTCCATACTGACTTTGTCATGGGATCATGTCTAATATGATGTTTTGAATATTTAATGACTTACAATAATGTATTATAAGCATGGATTACATACAATTGAGCATAATGGAAACATTTAGTACATATGACTAGTGTGAGCATCAATATTTAGAGCTAAAAATAGAAACTAACAATAACAATGGCAAATTCCTACTCTAAACCAAAATGCAAACTTATGATTGAGCTAAGTAAGAGAATTATACCTTCACTTATCGTGAATACCTCCTTATTGTGTATATTTTCTCACTTTGATTGTATTTTCTCAAGACCTTTGGCATCATATCTCTATGATTGATGATGGATTCTAGAATGATATCAAAGCTTATGGCTTGTTCACAAAATGGGCATGATCTCCTTAGGCTATCCAAGCTTGTTGAAAATGAAGGAGAAGGGATAAATTTATAGCTTCTAGATGGAAGTGGATGGTTGAGATTGCTTAGAAATAGATGGCTAAGATTGAGTCAACATTCTCATTAATGGAGAATTTTAAAGAGTTAAAGGATTAATGAGGTTGGATGAGGAGGCTAAATTTGATTTGATAAGGAATGGGATTGATGGGATTTGATTCATTTATTTTGGTTTTATTCGATTTTTGGTTCATCGATTTTATTATTAGGGACTAATCAACTAACTAATAATGATTAATTAGTTGATTAATTGGGAGGGTGATATTAGGTGAATTAGATGGGATTTATATGTGATTGTCATAATATGACTAATTGGTTGGGGTGATAGTAGTGTTAGATGTTGGGGATCAACCAACAATGGATTACACTTATGAAAGCAATCAATGCGGAAATAAATCAGATAGATAAGTAACTGAAATGATAAATAGCACAGAACAAGATATACAAGAAAACACCCTGAAAACTTGTATTAAAAACTCTTTACAATAGGAATACAAGTGAAGAACTTTGTTCTTCCACACCTCTCTCAGATGCACACAAGATCTCTCACTAGATCTCTATTCCTCAAGAGTTCTCTCTAAAGTACAGTCCTTCAAACATTCACAATGTTCTACTTCGTACTCAATTACACTCTCTCATTCACTTCATCATCTTACAATAGCTTAGAAGATCTCTCCTACATATAGAAATAGGAGACTTGAGCATGCTCTTACAACAAACAGTTAAGCCTCTTCAACAAGGGCTCTAAAAATAACATTGCTAACAATAGAGACGCGAGCATGAGTCTACAACTCAAACTCATCATGCAAACACTCGCTTCTGTCCTCGGAAATAGCTCTCTGGACACGCAGGTAACCGACGTCGGTTCCTGTCTGTTCGCCTGTGACCGTCGCCGGCCGACCATACTACCGACGTCGGCGCCTCTGAACTGCAACTGACCGACGTCGGTCGCTCCTGACCGATGCCGGTGTCTGTGTAGACCCGAACTTGTTTGTCTATGCTCCTTGGTGAAGCTTTTAGCTCCACATACCTAACAATCTCCCACTTGGAGATAAACCAGCTGCACCAATACCTGTACAGCAAGATCTTCTAGCTCCTCCATCTTCAACTCAATCGTGAAGACCAACAGAAGTTGAATGAAGATTCAACTTCTCCTTAGTAACCGGCTTTGTTAGCATATCAGTAGGATTCACGTCTGTATGGATCTTCTCCAGCTTCAACTCACCATCTTCCAATACCTGCCGTATGAAGTGGTACCTTAGCTGTATGTGTTTGGTTCTAGAATGGAAAGCTGAGTTCTTAGCCAAATGGATTGCGCTTTGACTGTCACTATGCAATCTGCAACTCCCATGCTCCCTTCCAAGCTCTTCCATGAACCGTGTCATCCATATCATTTCCTTGCTAGCTTCTGTTGCTGCAATGTATTCTGCTTCTGTAGTTGATAAGGCTACAACCTTCTGCAACTTAGAAAACCAACTAACTGCCGTTCCACCTACAGTAAAAACATAACCTGTAGTGCTCCTCCTGCCATCCAAATCCCCTGCCATATCTGAATCTACATAGCCATGTAGAGATGTATCTGAACCTCCATAGCATAAGTGTCTGCTGCTGGTTCCTCTCAGATATCTAAGGATCCATTGTACTGCTTTCCAATGTTCCTTTCCTGGATTGGCCATATACCTGCTTACTACTCCCACTACTTGGGCAATATCTGGTCTAGTACACACCATTGCATACATCAAACTTCCTACCGCGGAAGAATATGGAACTTTATTCATGTACTCTACCTCATCATGTGAATTGGGACATTGTTCTTTACTTAACTTGAAATGTCCTGCCAAAGGTGTGCTTACCGGTTTCGCATCCTGCATGTTGAACCGTTTCAACACCTTGTCCACATAATCTTCTTGAGACAATATCAACCTGTGATTTTCTCTGTCTCTCTTAATTCTCATGCCAAGGATTTTCTTAGCTGCTCCCAAATCCTTCATGGCAAACGTTTGAGCTAACTTCTCCTTAAGCTCTGAGATGTCCTGCATGTGAGACCCTGCAACCAGCATGTCATCTACATACAACAATAGAATAATGTATCTACTTTTATCAAATCTCTTAAAGTATACACAATGGTCTGATTGACACCTACTGAAACCATGCTCAGTCATAAACCTGTCAAATTTCAAGTACCATTGCCTTGGAGCTTGCTTGAGGCCATACAAGCTTTTCTTTAACCTGCACACTAGTTTCTCCTTACCCTTGACCTCGAAACCTTCTGGCTGTTCCATGTAAATTTCCTCATCTAAATCTCCATGAAGAAATGCTGTTTTAACATCTAGCTGCTCGAGATGCAAATCCTCAAAAGCAACCAAAGATAGTACAACCCTTATAGAAGTCATCTTAACAACTGGAGAAAAAATTTCGCCAAAGTCAATACCTGGCTTTTGTGCAAACCCTTTTACAACCAATCTGGCCTTGTATCTCATCTGACCATCCTCACCTTCCTTCAACCTGTAAGTCCACCTGTTCTTCAGTGTTCTCTTACCAGCCGGCAATTCAACCAAATCCCATGTTTGGTTCTCTCTTAAGGACTCCATCTCCTCAATCATGCCATGCTCCCACTTACTCCTGGACTCCACCTGTAAAGCTTCTTCAAAACTTTCTGGTTCTCCACCATCGGTTAGCAATAAATAATATAAAGAGGGAGAGTATCTAATTGGAGGCTTACTTACCCTTTCAGACCTCCTGATTGGTGTCTTGGACTCGTTTTCAACAATCTGTCCATCCAAATTTTCTGACAGTGACCGACCTCGGCCACCTGTAGACCTGTTACTGGCCGACGCCGGTTCCTCCTGGCCGACGCCGGTGCCTGGTCTGCCGACGTCGGTCTCTGTATGACCGACATCGGTTTTTGTACTGCCGACGCCGGTGCCAAACCTGCCGACGTCGGTCTCTGTGTTTTCCTGTAAGTGATTATTTCTTTTTCCCGCGAGCTCATTTTGGACCATAACTTCGTCCAACTCATTATTGCTCTGCCCAACTTGATCTAGCTTCCTTGTCTGATCACTGTACATCACCCTTTCGTTGAAAACAACATCACGGCTCCTGATTACCTTGTTAGTTCCTAGATTCCAAAATCTGAAACCAAAATCATCTGAGCCATAGCCTATAAACGTGCACCTCATAGACTTAGCATCTAGCTTCTTTTTGTTTTCCTTATCTATGTGCACAAAGGCTTCACAACCAAAAACTTTGAGATATGAAAGATCAACCTTTTTACCTGTCCATGCCTCTTCTGGAATTCCACCATCTAGAGCTGTAGAGGGTCCTCTGTTGATCAGGTACACTACGGTGTCAACTGCTTCTGCCCAAAACTCTAAGGGCAACCCTGCATGCAATCTCATACATCTTGCACGCTCCATAATAGTCCTGTTCATCCTTTCAGCAATACCATTCTGCTGAGGTGTCCTTGGAACCGTCCTTTGTCTATGGATCCCATTTATGTAACAATACAATTTGAACTTAAGACTGCAGAACTCACCACCATTATCGGATCTCAAGCACTTTAATCTTTTGCCTGTTTCATTCTCAACCATGGCTTTCCATATCTTAAAAGTCTCAAAAACATCAGATTTCTTTTTAATACAGTAGATCCATACCTTTCTTGTGGCGTCATCTATGAATGTAACATAGTACTGTGATCCGCCAATAGAGGCTACATGAGCCGGTCCCCACACGTCTGTGTGAACAAGCTGCAACTTCTGCCTTTTCTTAGTAGACCCAGTCTTTAGAAAACTAACCCTTTTCTGTTTTCCAAACACACAATGCTCACAAAATTCTAGATCCATACTTTTCAAATCTGAAAGCATACCTTTAGACTTCAGGATAGACATCCCCTTCTCACTCATGTGGCCAAGCCTTGAGTGCCACAATTTAGCATCCACATCTGAAGTAGATAAAACTGAAGGAGATTTGTTAGTAATACAATTACACAAATAGAGAGTACCTTCTCTCTTACCTCTGGCCATAACAAGTGCACCCTTGGTCACTTTCCAAGAATCTGCTGTGAGAGTTACTGTACAACCCTCATCACCAAGCTTACCTGCAGAAATCAGATTTCTCTTCAAACTAGGAACATGCATCACATCCCTCAACACCCATGTGTTGCCATTCTGCATCTTTAGCTGCACTTTACCTTTGCCAATTATCTTACAAGGCTCATCATCCCCTAAGTATACTATTCCAAAATCTCCATGGACATAGTCACTGAAATATTCTCTGTTAGGGGTAGCATGGAAAGACGCACCAGAATCTAATACCCAAGATTCTATGTTATTATGCAAAGAGAAAATAAGAGCATCCTGTGCAATACCTGCAACCTTTGTCTCTTCCTTTCCTTCGTGCTGATTGTCCTCCTTAGGCTTTGACCAGCAATCTCTGCTTATGTGCCCCAACTTTCCACAGTTCCAGCATTGTGGCCTTCTGCCATTCCTGGATTTGGATCTGCCTCTTCCCTTAGACTTAGATCTTGATCTCCTCTTGCTCCTTTCTTTTTGCCTTCCTCTGCTCTCGAAATTTAAAGCGTTCCCGGATGTCCCAGAAGTCTCTTCTGTGCTTTTCCTGCGTATTTCCTCATTCAAAATAACACTAACCACATCCTCTACTTTTAAAATATTCGAAGCAGAAGCAGTATTAGAAACTGCCATTACCAAGCCATGCCAGCTTTCAGGCAAAGAACATAAAATTAAAAGAGCCTTTATTTCATCTTCAAATGAAATATTAACAGAACTTAACTGATTAACAATACCATGGAAATCATTCAGGTGATTAGAAACAGATCCACCTTCTTGCATATGCAAATTAAATAACTGCTTCATCAAATATACCTTGTTTGAAGCTGAGGGTTTTTCATATAAATTTGCTAACGTGGTCATTAACTCTACCGTAGTTTTTGCTTGTGACAAATTGGATATCACAGTGGAGGCCAGACTCAGTCTTATAGAACCAAGAGCCTTTCTGTCAAGAACTTCCCATTCTTCATCCTCCATGTCCTTGGGCTTCTTTGCTATCCCACCTAACGGTAAGTAAAGATCCTTCTGATACAGATAGTCCTCTATCTGCATTCTCCAGTGCTGATAGTTCTTGCCATTAAAATTTTCCATTCTCAACTTACTTTCCTCTGCCATTGCTTCTCCCACTCAAACAGAAATCCCTGTGAGCAACCTGTAATCCGAACACACTACACAGATCTGAACCACCTGTTAGTGAACCTGAGCTCTGATACCACTTGTTGGGGATCAACCAACAATGGATTACACTTATGAAAGCAATCAATGCGGAAATAAATCAGATAGATAAGTAACTGAAATGATAAATAGCACAGAACAAGATATACAAGAAAACACCCTGAAAACTTGTATTAAAAACTCTTTACAA
Organism: Torreya grandis; assembly: GCA_037957365.1. Lineage (NCBI taxonomy): Eukaryota > Viridiplantae > Streptophyta > Pinopsida > Cupressales > Taxaceae > Torreya > Torreya grandis. The sequence goes on along the minus strand of JARHVA010008607.1, from coordinate 397,442 downwards.
TAGGAATACAAGTGAAGAACTTTGTTCTTCCACACCTCTCTCAGATGCACACAAGATCTCTCACTAGATCTCTATTCCTCAAGAGTTCTCTCTAAAGTACAGTCCTTCAAACATTCACAATGTTCTACTTCATACTCAATTACACTCTCTCATTCACTTCATCATCTTACAATAGCTTAGAAGATCTCTCCTACATATAGAAATAGGAGACTTGAGCATGCTCTTACAACAAACAGTTAAGCCTCTTCAACAAGGTCTCTAAAAATAACATTGCTAACAATAGAGACGCGAGCATGAGTCTACAACTCAAACTCATCATGCAAACACTCGCTTCTGTCCTCGGAAATAGCTCTCTGGACACGCAGGTAACCGACGTCGGTTCCTGTCTGTTCACCTGTGACCGTCGCCGGCCGACCATACTACCGACGTCGGCGCCTCTGAACTGCAACTGACCGACGTCGGTCGCTCCTGACCGACGCCGGTGTCTGTGTAGACCCGAACTTGTTTGTCTATGCTCCTTGGTGAAGCTTTTAGCTCCACATACCTAACATTAGAGTGTATTATATGCCTTGACTAAAAGATTATAATGGTGGATTAGTTATTAATTTATTGGATGTTGATTCAGTTATGAATGACACTAGATTGGAAGAATTGAGATGTCTATATTTTTACCCTCTTTGAAAATTTAAAATAATATATAAGAAGAATTATGGGTGAAGAGGATGCCTTTGGTGATGTGTGATGAATTCAAATAGATGATGTGATGCCTCCTCGAGAGGACATGTAGTGAGAAGAGACACATATGGGCTCTTGAAATGAGAAAGACTTCTAGAAAAAAATAAGGAGGGTAAAAATAGAGGGGTGGGGGTGAGTACAGAGGGGTTGGGTTTTAAGTGATGAGTGTATAGTAAGATGAATATGAATATAATTTTTTTTATAGATGTTATGGATGGATGATATTAACTCACTTGAGATGAGACTTTCATGCTTTAACTTATTTTGATTTGATCTAAGCAATGATATATGTGAGGGGTTTGAATTGGGAATGATATATCCTGATAAATCTATGAGATTGGATTTGATTGATTATTTGGATGTGCAAGCATAAATTAAGGAGTTGGTTGATTGCATGGATTGATGATTTGATGGTGCATGTTGTAAAAATTCCAAAAAACTCCAATTGTTTGATCAACCTAAATTTTTATATAGTGTATGAAAAGATGCAACATGATATGGAAAACCATGATGACATTGTTGTACTGTGCAGTAAGACTGACATAAACACAACAAGTAGGAAAACACAAAACACTAAAATAAAACACACAACGAACAAGAATACACACATAAACAAATAAGAAAATTAGTTTTGTTTATATCCATTGATCAAGTTAGAAACCCCATGTTTAAGGATTGATGATGATGATAGCTTTTTTGTTCCCCAAGAGATGATATATGTGAAAGGGGTAGATTGGGAATGATATACTCAATAAAATTTCAATGATCTATTTAAATTTTCACAAGGATTTTAACCATACTAAGGAAAATAAAAATGAATTTTATGTTTTTGGCTTTTTTACCTTTTCTTTTTGGATTTTATATTTTTTTGGATTTTCATGATTTTAGAATTTTTAGGTTTTTTGGATTTTGTGATGAGGTGATGAGAAAAAATGGAAAATGTATTCTAGCATAAAGAATGGGGATATATGCTAATGGATGGAATGGTTGAGGGATTTAGGATGGTATAATTGAGGGATTTAGGATGGGATCTCTAAGGACTACATCACATAAATAACATGTGTAAAATCATCCATGTGCCATTATGACATTGCACTAGAGTGAATTTTTAAAAAGATCTAATATACCAAGATGTTTCTAAAATATGTCTCAAGACTTCCTCCATGTATTCATCATGGTCAAAGGTGGGAATAAGGATGGGCATGATGGAATAGTGACATGGAAGGTTTAGGATGTCAAAGGATGGGTTGAGTGGATATACTTCCAAATATAGGGTACTTAGAGATAATGGATTTACACGACACCATAAACTGATTTCCATCATGGTACTTGCCCAAGGAGCCATAAAAATGGTTTTCACTTTTGGATGATTTTTCTTTGTCTTTTCTTTTTTTGGTATTTTTTTACCTTTTTTTAATTTTTTTAATGATTTTATTATGGTAACATTAGATCCTTATAGTAACTTTTGTTTTGAGTAACCTATTTTATAGGACTATACCCCTGATGTGTGCTTCATAGATTCTATAATGGATTTATTTGATTACTAATTTTACTTCATAAAGACATCTTAACCAAGCTTTTTTGTAACCTCTACAATAAAGGGTATTACCAAAGAGCATAAATTGGAATTTGTGTTGGATTAATAATTTTATTAGATTGTTTGAAGGATTTGGGGGGATGATGTCATCATGGAGGTAAGTGTAAATATTGTGATACCAAGGAGAATTGGGACTAATAATCTCACACACTTTTTTAGATTATATGCATTCTCAAATATCTGTTGGTTTTTTACTAACAAGAATGATGTTGGATATATGTTCCTTAGGACTAAAGGTTGTTACAAGTTTAATCATTTTGGGATTATTAACTATTCTGATATGGACATCAATAGTTTTTTTTGTCACCAAATATTTCACCCTAGAGGAGGTTTCTCAAGCCTACTCTAATATTTTGGCAACATTGGAATACCTCTAGGCCTGTGGATTGCCTATGGTAGAGGTAGACATCTAGGTTTAAGGGCTAACTCCCTAGATTGATCCTTAAGTGTTTATCACCTACAGTAATTGATTGATTAGATGAAAAAGGGAAGAATTAGAAATGAAATTAAGCTACTATAAGGGGGTGATACACTATAAATATATCCACAATATTATCATACAAGTGCACTAAGAGACATGACTTACAATACTAGTCTAAAATCTCGAATTGCTCTAAAATTAATATTTCAAATATGGAGGTGATACGAATGAAAATACTCAAGGTAAGTGAACCATAGGTTATATTATAGACAATAAAGCTACTTTTACACTTAAATGTAGTCAAAAACACTATCTACACTCCATATGACTTGTTAGAGTGAGAACTACTTGTATCAAACATGAAAAGATAAAGAGAAGGAAAGGATAGATGCTTATCACTAGAATTCACCATACATCACTTCAAACACTTAGACAAGATGTTTGTGAACTTAGACTAGATTGAAAATATTATTCAAAGTTAAGGTAGGGCTTTGCCATACTAGGTGTGGAATTCACATACCAAAGCTAAACTGGCTTGCATTTACAGAATGTGTGAGAGGAGAGAGAGAAAGGAAGCTCAAGGGACATAATTCCACTTGTATAGACATGGGAAATAGTTAAATTATAGAGTAATTAGGTTTATAATAGATGTATGTAAGGTTTTCTTTGAAAAATGTCCATCTGAAGCATAAAACTCTCCAAAACTTGGCATAGAGGTCTTCAACTATTTTCTTGGAAACTGCCTTCATTATTAGGCATATTTGGACTACTAAAAACCAGAATAGGGATAGTTTAAACATGTGAAATATAAATTAAGGGTTATAAACATGCCATGATAGTCATTATATGTGTCCCTAACTCATGGCCTTCTTTGGGACACTTGTTCTCACCATCTGTAGTCACCATCACTAGCTTTATAAGTCTATCTCCACATTTATCACCCAAATGATCTTCATTTTATTAATAAAATCCAAGGAAGAGGTGATATGACACATTTATAGAGTATTTTTTTTCCAATCCATGAATTAGACCTTAAAATTCCCCCCAACTAGACTTCTCATCTCTTTAATTGGTAGTCACTCTCCATTTTCACTATCTACCACAGATTGCCTGAAGTGAATGAGTCAGATGAGTTGTATATGTGATTTTATAAAGTGAGAAATGGACATGGAGAGTTATAATAGGTCAAAATATACCTCCCCAAGGATTTTCATCCTTCAACTCTCCTCTGCACCTATAAAACACTTAAAATCCTATAATAAACCATGTTTTCACCTTATCCGTATAAGTAGGGTACAAACCAAATATGTGGGAAAGAGAATGAGTGAGTCCTATACAGGTTAAAAAAATTATTTAGACAAAAATAACCCTCTTGAATGTGTCTTCACTAATTTATTTCCAATGAGGTCTCAAGCAAGGGTTTAGGAGGGTTCCTAGTGTTTCAAACTATTAAGGATCGTTCATGAAATCCTGATGTTAAAAACTCAGACCAATTCCACTAATAGCATGATAAGGACCATATTAAAAAAATCCTAAATCCTTTGAGTCTCATGCATAGTGTATGTAATGGTGTGAACTCTTGAAGTTAGCCTCTCGAGATTGAGAGTGTATTCTAGATGGGTATGAGGTGAAAAAGGTCAAGTTTGACCAACCTGTGTCATTTATCTACACAACAATGGCTCCAAATAGTCTCATTCCTTCCCATAAAGGTTGTAAAATGCATTATAAGGTTCATATAGTCTTTGAAGTATATTTATACCCCTGTAGGGCTTAGGCTTAGTCTTTGGCCTAACATGCCTGACTGTGTTCTTGATGCCCATAATCACCCTATGTAGTTTCCAATGGTTGTGAGGTATCCTCCATGTTGGTTCATGATTAAAAAAAAATCCCCAAACCCTCCTTGAAATGTTACAAGACTTATTGTCACCCTCTCTTTCCATCACATACCCTACCTACAATCATGTCTGTCTGAGAGTACCATCTATTTGAGATAGAACAGAGAGCATCTCCCCTATCTAATCAACCAATGTGAAGTTATAAGGTGTTATATCAGATCATGAGGACCTTATACACCAAATATTAGGGTTGGGTCAAACTTATATCACCCTAAAACATTCAACCTTCTCAAAACTACTCATTTGGTCTGTGACTGTATTCATGAGTTTAAGCCTACCTGTAGGTTGAGTGTTTGGAAACTCAATTTATACCTTGTTTCCTTATTCTGAGTATTATATGAGGTTTTCATCACCACTATGAGAATGATCATCAACATGGCCAACCATATACACTTATTCTAACCTTTTCAACAAGTATTCTTCACTTAACCAAGCCTAGTTAGTAGGTTGTATCGACTGTAGGTGTACTTACCTTATGAAAATAAGTTGTTATAGATGGAAGTATGTATTATAGCCATGATTTAGGTCATTATTTAAGCCTATGATTTCATCTCATAGTTGGAAACATTCATATCATGCCCTAGGACTTGCCAACATCTAGATTGTCATGTTTTTAATGCACTGTCATACGATAGTCAAACTGTAGGTGCCATTTTGAGACCAAAAGGGCCCCCTGTATGTGTTATTCTAAGTCAAAAAAATTTCATCTCAATTCCTTAAATTCTATTAGGCACTAGTGTTATTTAAACTTGCATAAACAACTATGTCTATAGGGTATTATTGCACTAAAATGTCATTTGAGCTTAAAACACTATATATTACACTGAACATCTACAGTGAGGATTTACTTGAGATGGAGGTCTTTATATACTACCTTATTTTGATCAAATAACCAACCTATCATGTTAAATAATTACCCATATGCTTGGGCTACATGATGGAAACCATTAGACCAGTTTATGCTTGAAGATGCTCCATCATGGGATGATTCTTTGTGAGACAAGATCCTTGTTTCAGAAAGTTTAAAATAATGAGTCACTTTAGCAACTTTTTAAATTTTTCATTGAATGGGGGTGTTGTCTTGAGAATTTATTTGACTCTTCATCATAAAAATTATCTATCTACACTCTTGGACCGAGAAGAAACCTCAATTAGGTTCAAAACCCCTCCAAAGCCTTTCAAATTATGTCTCAAACCTTTGTAATTGGGCTTGACCATAGATATCTTTATCCATACTCAGACCATTGGATGTCATGGGGTGTAGTCTTTTCAATCATAGCTCTGAATCATGCAAGGCAAATGTATCTAGAGTGGACTCTATATGTTTAATGAGTCATGAACTTCTCCAAAACATGGATACCTTACAAACAATGCTTTAGGTTTTTATATCGAACTCTCTCAACCAAACACCTTCTCAAGATTTCAAGACTTCAACCTATCTCTTTCATGGATGAATTATAACATCATTTTGAGGTCCTTCTAAAAATGACATATTTATCATCACATTGAAACTCATTGCTTGCTCATGAGCTCTGAAAACCTTCATTGGTTATTCTGGAGTCCATCAACTCAAAAGGAAAAATTGTGGCATATGAAAGGAAGATGGAGATTTTATATATGAACGTGCACGATTAAATGATGCAAGAACACTAGAGTATACCTCAGACACATATCACACTTATTTTACATCCAACCTACAATGAAGAGCCCAAATTTATAGTGAAACCTCTTCATTTTACAAGGTGGTGGGGTTTGAAACCTCTTTACAAGCACCTTATCTTCTTATTGTTTGTTCTTGAAACATGAGTCACCAATCTTAAGACTATTATCATGGAGTAAGATTAAAAAGAGTTTAATTTCACCTCTTAGGTGTGTTTAGACTAGCTCCTCTCCTACTGTACGTATCATTAAAAAATTAATTCACCCTATAGAGTTTTCCAAGAGAATGATGGGAGAAGGAGAATGGTTTTCTTAATCATTAAAGTTTTTAGAACCTTATGAGCATGTAAATGAACATGGGGAATGCCAAAAGACACTCCTAAAATAAAACACATGCCAATGGACCATACAATATGTACACTTGGTTGAAAATGACCTTTTGAAAGCCTTTCTTCTCCTTTTTAATGTTGAACCTACCAAATCTTCAGTTATAAATAGTTATATGACATCTTCCTAACATGTAGGACATTGGAAAGACACCTTGACACATTTGGAATTTCATGAAATATGTACAAGTCATTTAAATACCAAAAAAGGTGACTTAAAATGACATAAAGACAACTTAAGCAAATGTTATAAGGTTTTGAAATATTAAATGACATTATTTAACATGACTAGGACCATGGTGGACAAAACACACCCATAATGACATATGAAAAAGTTTTGATTTATAGGGTTTTGAATTAATTTGACTTGGGGGTCAACTTGGTCAACATTTTTGGTGATTTCTAGGGGTGGTATGCTAGCTATGCCAAAAATCGATAGCCTACTCCTATCCATTGGGATATGGAGTCACCTATGTACTGATTAGACATTGAGTTACCTTTGAAAATACACCAAACGATAGATAACAAAATAGAAAATGAGAAACTAAAACACACAAGATAAGACAAGATAATAAACATCATGAGCAGTTATGGAAGACACATAATAAACCCAACCAAACTAACTTAAATACAAACTCACTTGAATGAATCTCTTCCTCCTGAATCAAATGGGAATCTTGAAACCTTTCTTACTTCATGAAATGAAAAATTACATGAAGCATGTTTCCATTTGGGTCTTGACACTTGTATCTCCAACTCCTTCATGATGTTTTCCAACCTCCTTGGCATGATCCTCAATATAATCAAGGTATCTACAATCAGATCACCTATGAAGGTGAACTTTTCTTGCATTTTAACAGCCTCAACCTTTTGATAATAATCCTCAAATACAACCTACAATGGTGTTCCAATAAGGCATATTTTCTTGACCTCCATGGTACTCTCAATAATATCAAGTGGCTTTTCAATTGTAAGTTCTTCAAGCGCATCAAGGAACTTTGCATAGTCCACCCAATCTTGATCATTGTCCTCCATGGAGACCTCTTGCTCTATCTTATTTTGTACTTGGACCTCAACTTGGAAAATTTATTCAAGCTCTTGGAAAAGTCTCATTTCCTTATACCAATCATCTTTGCTCTCCTTGTCTTTGAGAACCACCACCTCTTCAAGTTTATCTTCTTAGTCTTTGAGCATTTGATCAACTTCAAAACTAACTATAATTTCAACATGTTGGGATGACATAAGGTCATCTTTTGAGAGAAAACCATCAAGAGGTAAGGAAATTTTTTATTCAATGGTATTTACGAGTTCAAGCTCTTTATCATGTTCATGAACATCAACCAATTGAGCAGATATATAGTCTTTCTCAGGCACTTATTTTTTCATACCTTGATTGCACTCTTTTTAGATAGCTACCACATGACCTTTAACATATTCTCCTTTACTCAAGAAGATTGGATTGCACTTGTTTTCACCAAGGGGAGTCCTTATGGTGATTTATTATTCATAGTCACTTGAAGCATCCTCTTGATCAGCTATGGCTTGAGCTTTCTCTTCTTCACTTGCTTCTTACAAAAGGGGTTCTCCTTCAATAAGGGATGACATAGGAGGCATATTGGGATTGATAGGAAGGCACTTCTTGATAGGATTATTTATATCCTTAATCAAAGGATTATTCAACAACATTATGCCCATATGGAGAAGGAAATGGATGACCATAGGGCTTCCATGGCTTATAAGACTGATAAAAACTTTGATAGGGCTATTGAGGGGTATAACATGGTTCATAATAAGGTTGATAGGGAGGTGCATAGTAGGGATATCAATAATAACCCTCCATACCAAATTCATGAGTTAAGTGAAACAAAAAATTTAATAAAAATATTCAACAAGAGATACCTGGGTTGCTTACAACCAAAATATTTCATTCATTGTCACCATTGGTGCTTGCTTGCTAGCTTACAAATGCTGATTAGAGGAAAGACACACCAACAATATTTCCACTCTCCTAGACCTTAGTCCCATCGGGCATGAATTTTTTTTTGTCACTAAATATTTAACCCTAGAGGAGGTTTTTCAAGTATATTCTAATATTTGGGCAACATTGGAATACCTCTAGGATTGTGGGTTACCTATGGTAGAGGTAGACCTCTAGGTTTAAGGGATAACTTCCTAGATTGATACTTAAGTGATTATAACCTACACTAAATGATTAATTGGATGAAAATTGGAAGAAGTAAACATGAAAATAATATAATCTAAGGGGGTGATGCACTAGAAATATCTCCAAAATATTATCATATAAATGCGCTAAGAGACATGACTTACAATACTAGTCTAAAATCTTGAATTACTCTAATATGAATGAAACTACTCATGGTAAGTGAACTAGAGGTTAGATTAAAAACACTAAAGCTAATTTTACACTTAAATTTAGTAAAAAACACTAGATACACTCCATAATACTTGTTAGAGTGAAAACTACTTGTACCAAACATGAAAAGATAAAGAGAAAGCAAGGATCGATGCTTATCACTAGAATTTAGCATACATCATTTCACACACTTAGACAAGATGTTTGTGATCTCAAACTAGATTTAAAATCTTATTAAAAGTTAAGGTATAATATTAAACTATTAGGGATTTGCCATACCAGGTGTGGAATTCAAATAGAAAACCCAAATTGGCTTGTATTTATAGAATGTGTGAGAGGAGAGAGATAAGTGAAGCTCAAGGGTCATGATTCCACTTGTCAAGGCATGAGAAATATTTAAATTATATATGAAATAAGTGGATTAAAAAGGTATATAAGGTTTTCTTGGATAAATTCCCATCTAAAGCATAAAACTTTCCAAAACTTGGCGTAGAGGTCTTCAACTGTCTTCTTGGAAACTACCTTCATGATGAGGCATCTTTGGACTAATCAAAACTAGAATAGGGATAATTAACACATGTTCAATATCAAGGATGGGTTATAAACATGCCACAATATTAATTATATGTGTCCCTAACTCATGGCCTTCTTTTGGATACTTGTTCTCACCATCTGTAGCCACCATCACTAGCTTTATAGGTCTATCTCCACATTTCTCACTCAAATGATCTTTAGTTTCTTAATAAAATATAAGGAATAGGTGATATGATTCATGTATATAGTCATTTTATCTTAAAATCCATAAATAAAACCTTAAAATCCCCCCCCCCCAATTGGACTTTTCATCTCTTCACTTGGCAGTCACTCTCCATTTTCACTATCTGCCATAGATTGCCTGAAGTGAATGAGTTAGAAAAGATGTTTGTGTAGTTTTATGAAGTGAGAAATTGATTTTTATATTTATAATATGTCCCAATATACCTCCCCAAATTATCCTCATCCTTCAACTCTCCTTTGCACCTGTAAAACACATAAAATCCTATAAGAAACCCTATTTTCACCTTGTCCGTATAAGTAGGGTACATACCAAATATGTGGAGAAGAAAATGGGAGAGTCCTATATAGGTTAAAAACCATTTAAAAACCAAATTATCCCTCATAAATGTGTCTTCACTCATTTATTTCCAATCAGGTATCAAGCAAGGGTTTAAGAGGGTTTTTAGTGTTTTAAACTGTTAATGATTATTCATGAAATATTGATGTTAAAACCTTGGAAGAATTACAATAATAACATTATAGGGACCCTATTAAACAACTCATAACTCCTTGGAGTCTCATGAATATTGTGTTTATACTGGTGTGAGCTCTTGAAGTTAGTCTCTCGAGCTTGAGAGTCCATTCTCTATGGGTCTAAGGTGAAAAAGGTCAAGTTTGACCAACCTATGTCATTTTTATACACACAAATGGATCTAAAAAGTATAATTACTTCCCATAAATGTTATAAATTAATTATAAGGTTCATATAGTCTTGAAATTAGATTTAGACCCCTATAGGGCTTAGGCTAAGTCCTAGGCCTAACAAGCCTGACTGTGTTCTTGATGTCGATAACCACCTTGTGTAGTTTTCAATGGTTTTGAGGTATAATACATGTTGGTTCATGATTAAAACAACTCCCCACACTCTCCTTGTATTATTCCAAGACTTATTAGCATCCTCTCTTGTCATCACATACCCTGCCTGCAATTATGTCTATTTGGAGGTGCCCTTTATTTGAGATATAACATAGGGCATCTCCCCTATCTGATCAACCAATGTGAAATTATGAGTTGTTATATCAAGTCATGAGGAAATTATACACTAAATATCAGGGATGGGTCACACTTATAACACCCTAAAACATTAAAACTTATCAAAACTACTCATTTGGTCTATGACTATGTTCATGAGCTTAAGACTACCTGTAGGTTGAGTTTTTGGGAACTAAGTTTATACCCTATTTCATTATTTTGAGTATTACATGAGGTGTTAATAACCACTATGATAATTATCATCAACATGTCCATCCATATACACTTATGCCAACCTTCTCAACAAGTATTCTTTAAAAAAAATTGATCATGCCTAGTTAGCAAATTATGCTGACTATAGGTGTACTTACCTTATGAAAATAAGGTTCATGTAGATGGAAGTATGTGTTTTATCCATGATTTAGGTCATTTTTTAAGACTATTATTTCATCTCATATTTGGACACATTCATATCATGCCCTAGGACTTGCCAATATCTAGACTATCATGCTCCCAATGCACTATCATATTACAGTCAAACTATAAGTGCCATTTTTAGACCAAAAGGGGCCCTTGTAGGTGTTAGTCTGAGTCAAAAAAATTTCATCTCAATTCCTTAAATTATCTTAGGCACTAGTGTCATTTAAACTTGAATAAACAACTATGTCTGCAGGGTATGCTACCATCATGTTATTGTTGCACTAAAAGGTCATTTGAGCTTAAAACACTATAGATTATACTACAGTGAGGATTTACTTGAGATGGATTTATTTATATACTAACTTATTTTGATAAAAAAACCAACATATAATGTCAAATAATTACCCCTATTCTTGGGCTACATGATGGAAACCATTAGACCAGTTTATACTTCAAGATGCTCCATCATGGGATTATTCTTTGTGAGACAAGATCCTTGTTTCAAAAAGTTTAAAGTAACTAGTCCCTTTAGAAAATTTTTTAGTTTTGCATTGAATGGGGGTGTTTTATTGATAATTTATTTGACTCTCCATCATAACAATTATCTATCTACACTCTTGGACCAAGAAAAAACCTCAATTAGGTTCAAAACCCCTCTAAATTTTGTATTAGACCTCTATAATTGGGCTTGATTGTATCTATCTTTGTCCATACTCAGACCATTGGATGTCATGGGGTATATAGGTGTAGTATTTTCAATCATAGCTCTGAATCATGCAACGAAAATGTATCTAGAGTGGACTCTAGATGTTCAATGAGCCATGAGCTTCTCCAAAACATGGATACCCTGCAAAAAATGCTTTAGGTCTTTATATCAAACTCTCTCAAACAAATACCTTCTTAAGCTTTCAAGACTTCAACCTGTCTCTTCCATGGATGATTGAGACCATAATGTTGATGTCCTTATAACAATGGCATATTTCTAATCATTTTGAAACTCATTGCTTCCTCATGAGCTCTGAAAACCTTTATTGGTTATTTTGGAGTCCATCACCACAAAAGGTAGAATTGTGACATATGAAAGGAATATGGAGCTGTTATATATACACATGCAAGATGAATTTATGAAATAGAACTAGAGTATACCTCAGTCCCATATCACACTTCTTTTATATCCAAACTATAGTAAAGAACCCAAATTTGTAGTGAAACTTTTTCATTTTACAAGGTGGTGGGGGTTGAAACCTCTTTCCAAGCACCCTAGCTTCTTATTATTTGTTCATGAAGCATGAGTCACCAATAAGAAGACTATTTTCATGTATTGAGAGTACATACAGTCTACTTTCACCTCCCAGGTGTGTTCAGACTAACTCATCTCTTGCTATACGTATCATCAAAAACCTTATTGACCTTGTAGAGTTTTCTAAGAGAGTGATGGGAGAAAGAGAATGGTTTTCTTCATTTTTGAAGCTATCATAACCTTCTGAGCTTGTAAATAAACATGGGGAATGCCAAGAGACACTATTGAAATACAAACACATGCCAATGGACTGTACAATCCATACACTTGATTGAAAATGACCTTTTGAAAGCCTTTCTTCTCCTTTTTAACATTAAACCTGCCAAATCTTCAGTTATAAACAATGATAGACATCCTCCTAACATGTGGGACATTGTAAATATATCCTTACATGCTTGGCCCTTCATGAAATCTATACAAGTCATTAAATAACCCAAAAAGGTGACTTAAAATGACATAAAGATAACTTAGGTAAATGTTACAAGGATTAGACATATTAAGTGACATGATTTGACATGACTAGAACCATGGTGGACAAAACATACCCATAATGACCTATGACAAAGTTTTGATTTGCAGGGGTTTGACTCAATCTAACCTGGGGGTCAAATTGGTCAATAATTTCTTCAACAAGTGATGTAAAACCATCTTGTAATTTTGTTGGGGTAGGGGGGAGATTGAGTTCCTTGTGTATTGGTACCTTAAATTTTTTTTCACTAATAAACACTTATTTAATTTTTATTGATTTTGAATTTTTGGGTTTGATAGTTCCTGAAAAAGGTTTTCACTAAGAGACTTTGATTTTTTTGTTTTTAGTTTTTTTTTTTTTTTCAGATTTGTTTTGACTAAGGAACTTTTCCCGCTTCCTAAAATATGTTGATGTGTCCAAGTTAATTTTAAAGTATTTTTATGGTTCCTTGATGGGTTCCATCCTGAAGTTCCATGAATTTTGTAATCACTTCATCCTTTTGAAAGAGGTACAATGGTACATGATCGTATTGGTCTTGATCGATGAGTTAATAATAGTGGAGGTCAAGATGGTTAGTAAGGATGATAGTGTCACTGAAAATGTTGGTGGAAACAATATCTTCATAAAGAATATGAAAAAATGTTGTTTTGATTTTGAACAAAGTTACCTCAAAAATCATAGAAATATCATTGCTATACTCATATGGATCAGCACTAGGGGGTTTATAACCAATGCCATGATATTATTTATTTGAATGAGAAGGTATGGGTTACATTATTACCTATCCATGAAGACCTAATCCTTTTGCTTTGTAAATCATGATTTTTCACATTATGTTTGTTATGGGATATTATTTGCTTTGGAAACAAGAGGCTAAGTTGTCTTCATACAACCAAGAGTCATTGTAGCTTTTAAATTTATCATCTACAAGAAGGTTAGTTTTGATAAATTAGGTTGAGCCAAATTGATAGGATGCCCATTCTATTTTATTATTTATGTTGGGATTTCCATGATATCTAGGAGAGATAGGGAGTGTAATTGCATGGAAGGCATTTTGGATTTCATGATCTACAAGTAACTTCTTCACTTTATGTTTGGTGTTGGAGGCCTCAATATGAGAGGGGAATTTGGGTGGTAGGCCAATGAGTGGCATGTCGTGTTGGTCAAAAGTGGGATGTTAAATTGAAAATAGGTGTCCAATGAGAGCTTAGAATTGGGAGGTTGTTTTACAGTTGATGTGAATAATTTGGATGTTTTGACCTTGATTTGGGTGTGGATTAGTTTGATCATGTTTTGGAAAGGTATCTTGGTATACCCATAAATTTTGATTACCAAATGAGGATGCACTCTATTCTTGGGTAAACAAGTACGTTAGAGTCATGATGATAGGATATAGTTGGTTTTTTGTGGCTCAAGGGCCTAATTGGTCATGGATTATCAATGGTTTGATTATTGCTACCAAGGGGCCTAATTAGTGGAGGATTGTTGATACCCTGATCATTATGGATTAGGGGCCTAAGTGGTGGGGGATTGTTGATATTTTGATTGTTATAACTTAGAGGCCTAATTGGCAGGATATTTATTGGGTGATTTTTGATTATGGGCTTGTTGATTGGATGATTTTTGATTGTTGAATTTTTGATAAGGTTAGATAAAGTGTAGTTTTTTGGCTCAAGATGGGATGGTTGTGAGTTAGATGATTGATGAGTTTGATTTTTGTATTTTTTATGGGAGTGTTTTTTCAATAGAGTTAGGCAAAAATGTAGTTTTGGTGGTGCAAGGGTCTAATTGATATGGGATTATTCATGGTTATATCATGAAGTGTCATATTTTTCATCATTAAAGTTGTTTGATAAGGGTAGTATAAACTAAGTTTTGTATGACTTAGGGGCCTGATGGGTATTGGATTTTAGATAGGGTTAACTATTATAAGACTGATTAAGGGATGAAGGTCTTGATGTCTAAGAATTGATATAGGATGCTAGGTATTCCACCTATTAGATAAGTTGTTGGAGTTGGTCAAACAAAATTTTGTTTTGGAATTGGGATGCTAAAACTAATTTCCCTTGCATTTGACACGACGGATGTAATGATTAGGATTATAACTAGTGGATTCTATATTTGAGTTTAAAAGGCTAGCGATATCATTTTGATATTGATTAAATGGTCCATTGAAATGGAATGGATTTTGATTGAAAGGGTTGAAATCTTATTTTAGGTTCCATTGGTTTGGATTGAATTTGGTTTGAGATGGGTTGTTCACAAGGGGGATATGATAAAACACATAAGTAATAACAACCCACGCTAGTCAAGTGGGATTGTAACTAGATAGTGGCCCATAGATAATACCTCTATGGTGTGTTTTAGGTAATCTTGGGGAATGTTGTGTTCTTGGCACCACTATTCATCCATGGCTAAATGGATCCTATGCTAGGTTTGATTGAATGACTAGGGGATTCCCTAATATACATTTCAGTATATGAGAGCATAACTATGTGAAACAAGGGTGATATTTAGGCCCTATGTATTGGTGGATAACCACCTCACTTCATAAAAACTAGAAAAACTTGAATATATGCTTAGAAAATAATGATAGTTCCTCCTTGGAATATTTATAGTCTATTAGAACACAAAATTTGGCTATTAATTGGTGATGAAATTGAAGTCGCTAAAACCTATACTTTTAAAAAAAATTGGTGCAAACCATTTCTAATTTCCAAGATCACCTTGTGATGCAAGGAAAGAGCACATATGGATGTCCTTGAGATAAATGACCTAGACTATATTTGATTTCTAAGGCCGCCTTGTAGTATTAGAAAAGAGCATACATGTTTGTTGGTCAACACACACAAGAAAAATTAAAAAAAAACACAAAAAAATAATTCTTTGATTATGACTTAAATGATTAAATATGAGATAGGTTTGATTTCAAGTCTTCATTGGGTAAACCTAAAAGACAAGCAATAATAATTTGATTGGTTGAGGTATTTGACATATGATATTACCTACAAGTTAAGAAGTTTGGAAACACAGATGCCAATACATAAAAAATATATGTCAATACTTAGTACATAGATTCACCTCATAACGTAGATGTCAGACCTCACAATGTAGATGACAAAGGTCATAACACATATGTTGAGAGACATAGTTTCAAACACCAATACTTAAGATGCAAACCCTAAACCATAGTTAATAGATGCTAAAGATCATAACATAGATGTTGAAGGACATAACCATAGATGCCAATACTAAATACATAAACATTGAACCTTAGAACACATGCCAAACCTCAGAATGCAATTGCTAAAGTTCATGATGCAAACATTGGAGTTCAGGACATAAACACTAAAACACAAACAATAGATAAAAACATAAATAATAAAAAGATGTTACTACTCAAGGTGGAATATCTATTACACAAGGAAAAATGTTACAATTGAATAGATGTGCATGTAATACAGAAACACCACTCTATCTAATGTAGATGCCATTCTTTAGAATGTAATCGTTCAAGCACAAGATGCAAACACCAATTAAACAAAACAAATTTAGATGCCTAAAAATGATAATTTATACATACATTTGATGCTAATAGGACCTCAAAATGTAGCCAACCAATAAAACCCTCCTAGCAAGCAAGAAAAATAAGAGACAATGGAGTATGCCCCACTAGGCGTGCCAAGAATGTGAGCATCAATATTTATAGATAAAAAATATAATCTAACAACAACAATGCCAAATTCATACTCTAAATAAAAACAAAAACTTATGATTTATCTAAGAAGGAGAATTATACTTCACTACTGTGAAGACCTCCTTGTGTAGATTTGCTTTGATTATAATTGCTCAATGGATTATGTGCAATAATTTTGGCAGCATATCCCTATGATTGATGATTAATGCTAGGAGATATCAAGGCTTATGGATTATGGCTTGTTCACATAATGGACATGATCTCCTTAGGCTATCCAATCTTGTTGAAAATGAAGGATAAAGGATAAATTTATAGATTCTAGATGGGGGAAATGGATGGTTGAGATTGTTTAGAAATGAATGGATTAAATTGAGTTAACATTCTAATTAATGGAGATGTTGAGGGAGTTAGAGGATTAATGAGGTTGGATGAGGAGGTTGGATTTAATTTTATGAGGAGGGGGATTGATTGGATTTGATTTTTGACTTGGGATTGATAATTTGATTTATTTATTTCTTTTATTTTTATTTGATTTTATTTTCATGGATTTTATTATTAGGGATTAATCAAATAAATAACAATGATTAATTTGGAGGGTATTATTAGGGGAATTATATGTATTTTTTATGATATGACTAATTATTTGAGATGATATTAGTGTTAGAGAGTATTAGATGCATTGAGGGAAAGATTATAATGGTGGATTGGTTATTGATTAAGTGGATGATGATTTAGTTAGGAATAACACTAGAGTTTCAGAATTGGGATGTCTATAAATAGTACATTAAGATCCAAAATTTGATCACACCTTCCCAATTTGAGGGTTTTAAATTCCTAAAATATTTAGGAGTTTTTAAAGTGAGAAGATTTCATCCCCACATCTTCTCTAGATTACATTTTGCCTTTCCAGATAGTTGATCCTTTAACCTGACTAGACAATGTTCTTGCACTCTTCACATTTTCCTTCCTTCTTATGTAATACAACATCCTCCTCTAGTGAAAACTAAATATATGGGTAGAGATATTCAGTTGAAGGTAGAAGCAACCATTCATCATCATTTTCTTCCATATAAGGCTAAAAAAGACAAGTTCTCAACATTGACAACTGAATAGAGCTTTAGATAAGGAGGAAAATCAACTCTAAATTAATTCTTTTTCACATATTTTAGAATTTCAAATGGACCATACCTAAGAGGCTTAAGCTTATTATACTTTATTTGGAGCCTTTATTTATCAATTATAACCATACTGCCTCTAATAAGCAAACTATGCTCAATCCTATGATCATAATGCCTTGATTTGTACTTGGCTTGAGACTCCTTCAACGTCTCTTTCACTTGGAGTTAATTTTTTTGAATCTTCTCAAAAAATCTTTAAGCTTTGCTGTATTTGATGAATTCCACTATATATAATAAAACTCTTAATTTAAATAGTTTAAACTTTATAATTTCATCAAAATGAAGATGTCTAGATCACCCCAATATTGACTCTATCAGTGTAACATGTCTAATCTAATGTTTTGAATATGATCTGTCTTAAAAGCATGAATTACCTCCAATTAGGCATAGTGGAAATATTTAGTATACATGACTAATATGTTAGGATCCAAATTTTGATTATATCTCCCCAATTTGAGGCTTTTAATTTCCTAATTTTTTTATAAATTTTGTAAGTGTGTAACTTTATTCCCCACATCTCTCTATACTACCATTTTACCTTTTTAGGTAGTTAACCATTTAACCTAAGTAACCAATGTCATTTCAATCCTCTTCACGTTGTCATTTATTTCTTATGTAACACAACATCCTCCTCTAGTGCTCACTAAATATTAAAGGCAAGGTCTTCAATTGAAGGTAACAATAGCCCTTCATCTTCATTATCTAACATAGAAGGCTAAAAAATATGTAAGTTTTCAACATTGAAAAATGAGTAGATATTCAAATAAAGATGAAAATCAAGTATAAAATAATTCTTTCCCATTTATTCATAATTTCAAATGAACCATACCTAAGAGTCTTAAGCTTCTTAGACTTACTTTGGAGCATTTCTCTACTCAAGTATAACCTATCTTATTTCCAACATGGAAACTATCCTTAATTCTATGTTGATCATGTATTAATTTGTAATTAGATGAAAACTCATTCAAAATATCTCTCAATTGGAGGTGAATTTGTTGAATCTTCTCAATGAATCTTTCGTCTTTGCTAAATTTTCTAACTTCCACTATTTATGATAAGCCCCTCATTTAAAGAGTTGAAACTTTCTGACTTCATCACAAGGAAGATATCTAAATCACTCCCATATTGACTATGCCACTATAACATGTTTGATATAATGTTTTAAATATGAAATGTCATAAAAAATTATCTTAAAATCATTAATTACATGTAATTGGGCATAGTGTAAACATCAATTATACATGACTAATACATTAGAATCCAAATTTGGATCATTGGGCTCAAGTTTGGCATTCCATATCCTATTGCGTCTGAAAGTCACATACTAGTAAATGATTTAAAAATCCATTTCTTGTTAAGCTTACCCATAGACAAGGAAAATTGACTCATAATTTGATAGAAGAGAACAATTTGAAAGCAGTGACATAATTCAGTCACAAATCCTTGCAACAAGCAATCAAAAGTTGTAGAACCATATTGTGGATATTGTCATCAAATATCAACTCTTGAATACATAAAATAGAAGGTAAGTGCGATCTCAATAAAATAAAGTTATTTTATAGGGTAGACTATGGGATTTAACCCCTTGATGAAAGAATATATATAATAGTGGTAATATCTTTTTTGAATATCCCAATGGCCTTTATAACTGGCATAACCACAAGAAGAAGGATGGTAGTTTCCATGATAATGGACCACCAAATATTATGGTCATTTAAGTAAATACTAGTACCAAACCCATCATTAACCCAATTGAGATAATGTTCAATAGCTTCAAGGCTTTCAAAAATTTCCTTGATAAAGGATCCTTTAATTTTGATAGTGATATAAGTAATCAAAAGAATGTGGAAATCTATGTTTTTCCAACAACTATTGCCATAGGGAGAACCTAAAAAAATGTATTGTCTTAGAAGTAATTTCCAAACCTCATTTTGTTCAATAGTCCTCACAATCCATTTAACATAAAGAACAATGCTTTTTCTATACATAAAAAAAATGTGAATGACTCCTTTGTCATGAAGAAGGGAAAAAATGTGCCAAGCAACTATGTGAAATCCTTGAGTCTATTTAGCATTGGCCACAAAAATATACGCATTATTTTTTTAATTGATCATATGAGGATTTTGAAGGAGCCCAACAAGATGAATTAGAAACATGAGTAGTTGCAATAATTTTGGTATAAACTTGAAATATTCGTGATAAAGAGAGGCTTAGTAATTTAGTAGTATTTTTTTTCTCACTCTTTATAACAAATACTACAATAACTCAATGGGAGACCTATCAAAGGAAAAGGGAAAACCAAGTAACTTGAACTTCCCCCATTTGAATCAATTTCAATTGAAATGATTTGAGCCAATCTGGTAAGGCATCATATTTAGTTTTTAGCATTGAATTTTTTCCCATTTCATATTAGATCCAGAAGTTTTGTAGAAAATGTCAAGGCAACACAGAACCTCTTTGAAAGAGGCCTCACACTATTTAAGTGTGAGGAACAAATCATTTGCAAAATTCCCATTTATTAGATGATTGGTATGATTAGAAATGTAATTTACCCTAATTATTCCATGCTTGAATGTATGTGTAATAAAATAGACAACTATTTTGGCTGCAAGAACATATAATGCAGGGGCAAAAGGAAACCTTGTTGAATAGAGTGGAAAATTTGAAATGTAAAACTTATGAAGATTGATGGTTATACAAGCCAAAATATTTCTAAAAATAGACTAAACAGACAATAAAAATCACCAAACCCCAAATTTTTAAGCATGAGGAGAATGAATGGGAACTTAATACGATCATCTAATTTTTCAAAGTCAAGCTAGAGGAAGATGATCCTTTGTCAAGAGGCACAAATCCATTCCATTCCTTCTCAGATAATAATTATGTTGTATATAATGTAATAATTAGTAATAGGCCTAGTTTGCTCTGGTCTAATGATTGCAAGCAAGATATTCTGAAAGTGGAGCACTACAAGGTCAACAATGATTCTATAGGAGAGATTGAGAAGGGTGATGAGCCTCAAACTAGTAATGAGATCTAGATCTCCTTATTTAAGAAGGAATTTAGTGTTGACTTTGTTGATGATGGACCCTAATAATTTTTGTGTAAGACATATTTATAAATATTTAAAGCAAATCAGGCCCAAAAAACTTCTAGGTTGCTTTATAAAATTCACAAGGAAAACCATCCACTCCCATCACTTTATCATTAGCCATGCATTGAATGACTACATAAATATTATCCAAATAGTGGGGGAATCATAAATTTTTCGAGCCAAATGGATTAACCTATGAGGTACCACATCTAAAATTTCCTTTGTGGCATCTCTTTTTGTTGTCTTTTCTTGGGCTTAAAACACTAATTTATAATGGTTTAGAAAGGTCGAAGAAGTATCTAGAAAACTAGTGAGGTGATTGTGTATAGTCTTGATCGATTTGATTTTCACTTTGGCATGTTTATCCTTGAGATATTTGAAAAAATATTTAGAGGCGTGGTCACCAAATTTGAGCTAATGCAATCGGGACCAGATCTAAGCACCTGTAGCCACATGGATTTCAATTATTTAAATATTATATTAAAGCTTGGGGAAGTGCAAAAAGATGGTGGATAAAAAGGGGCCTACTCGTGGACATGATTTTATTTAACATTGATAAATTTGAACTTTAGTAGATAATTTGAGATGGCTACACTCAAAATTTGAAGATAGTATAAGAACATGATTTGTTGCATTTCAAGTCTACTTTCCAAAACACCATTTTTTTAG
Organism: Torreya grandis; assembly: GCA_037957365.1. Classification (NCBI taxonomy): domain Eukaryota; kingdom Viridiplantae; phylum Streptophyta; class Pinopsida; order Cupressales; family Taxaceae; genus Torreya; species Torreya grandis. The sequence goes on along the minus strand of JARHVA010008607.1, from coordinate 375,760 downwards.
AAAAATGGTTAAGTGTAATTAGGTCAAACATCTAAATTGGAAGAAATTATTTGTTTTTAAGAAAACATAGTAGATAGCTAGTCATGCGGGTCCTCATTTTTTGAGCATTGTTTAATACTGTTTGAAACCTTTTGGTGAAAATCTAGATAAGATAATCTAGTTTGTGACCTATATATTTTTTATACTTTTTCAATGAATTATTTTTTATTATTAATTTTACAAGTAAATATATCCTAAAAACTAATAAAAAAATGGATATCTAGTTGTGCGCCCCCCTAAATACCTTAAAATGAAAATTAGTTTGTTTTGAATGAATGTAGAATTAGGCCTAGTTTGTGACCTATAATTTTTTTCATTTGGATCAACAAAGAAAAAATACATAGACATATATAGGCATGTATATTTATAGCATGTAGTGGCCTAAAAAATCCATAACTAGAAATCAATATAGATGGAAACCTTAAAACAGTCCAAAAATTAAAAAAATCATATATTTGGGAGGAGAATGTGCTTGTAGTTGTGGGAATAATTTTATGACTTGTCTTATTGAAATTCATAGTGTATTTGGTGATGAAAGTTGAATTTTATTATTTTATATCAAAGATCTTGGATTTGGCTATGCGTTGATAGGGCCAAGCCTTTAGCTTGGGAATCCAAGCCACTTCTAAGCCAAAATGCTTGGATGTTGAATTCAAACATAACATAGCGCATACACACTATAATACGTACATGATATAATGCATACATGGTATATTGACATAGCACACAAAACAAATTTATTCAATGTATACATGTTTATATTTACCTATGTAGAGAGTGTCATTATAATTTTTATAATTTTATTTTAAGGTGGAGAGTGTCATTATATATACACTACCACAAAAAGGACATAATGGATATAATGATGTAATTTTGATGAGTTTACACTTGCAATCATAATTTTGACTATATAGAACATGATTTAGGGTTCAACTAGACCTAATTTCATTACAAAATGAATGAATGAGTTAATTGTTTTAAAGGTGGAGGCAATTACAGCCAATTTGAACCCCTTGAATGTAATTTCATGTATAAGATGTGATTTGAGGCTAAATTAACCTAGATTTCTTGGCATATTGATTGAATTAGTGTAATCAGTGATGCAACTTGAGTGAAATTGAGCCTCATGAATGTACTTTTGACTATAAAGGATTTAATTTGGGGATGTCAACCCTAATGTCATAAAAAAATAAACCAAATAGTTTATTGGTTAAATCTGAAGGCAATTCAGGCTAATTTGAGCTCCTTCAACCTAACTATGATGATAAAATGTGATTTGGGTGTTAATCAACTCTAATTTTATTAGAGAATGAAGCAAAGAATCATATGATTCAATGATAGATGCAAGTTTGACATGTATAGGATGTGGTTTTGAGCTCAATAAACTCTAATGTCATCATATAATAAATGAAATAGTTGATTGGTTCAATTGTGGATGCAATTAGGGTCAATATGAGCCCTTTAAACCTAATTATGACTATACAATGTGATTTGAGGCTAAATTAACTTTTATTTTATCATAGATTTAGCCAATTAGTTAAATGGTGCAATTAGTGACATACTTTAAAAAACATTGAGCCATATAAACCTATTTTCAATTATATATGATGTCATTTGGAGTGAAATTGACCCTAATGCGATCACATAATGAATCAAATAGTTGATTCATTCAATCAAGGAGACATTTAAGGCCAATTTAAACCCCTTCAACCTAGCTGTAAGAGTAAGATGTGATTTAGGGATAAATTATCTCTAATTCCATCATGAATTGATCAAATTAGTCAATTGGTGTAATTAAAGATGTGATTTTAGATAAATTAAGCCTGGTGGACCTAATTCATGGCTTAATAGATTGTATAGGATGAAACATATGGCTTAATCAACCATAATTTTATGAAAAAATCAAACATGAAGGTAATTGGGGCCAATTTAAATCCATTGAACCTAACTATAAGTATAGGAAGTGATTTGAGGGTAAATTAGCTCATATTTCTTGACATATTGAGCTAACTAATTAATTGTTACAACCCTAAACCCTAAAACCTAAAAATAAAACCCTAATTTTATCATAAATGTATTTACATAAAGGTAATTGGGGCCAATCTAAACACATTTAACCTAATTATGAGTCTAGGATGTGATTTAGGGCTAAATTAACTCAAATTTATAGACATATTGAGCAAATTAGTCAATTGTTACAACCCTAAACCCTAATTTTATCATAAATATATTTACATAAAGGTAATTGGGGCCAATGTGAACATGTTGAAACTAACTTTGAGTTTAGGATGTGATTTGGAGCTAAATTATCTCACATTTCCTAACATATGGAGCCAATTAGTTGATTATTTGAATTAAGGATACCAGTTAGATGAAAATAAATCCCATGAACTTGATTTTGCCTATAATAGATGTAATTTAGAGGTTAATTGACCCCAATATCATAAAAATATAAACCAAATAGTCCACCAATTTAATCATAAAGGAAATTGGGGCCAACTTTAGCCCTTTCAACCTAACTACAAGAGTAGGATGTGATTTGGGGCTAAATTAGGTCTGATTCCATCATGAATTGATCTAATTAGTCAAAAGGTACAATTAGGGACATGATTTAGGCAAATTGGTCTTGGTGAACCCAATTTATGGCTTAATCAATTGTATAGGATGCAACATATGGCTTAATCGACCCTAATTTTATTACAAATTCAAACATGAAGGGAATTGGGGCCAATATGAACCCCTTGAACCTAACTACAAGTCTAGGATGTGGTTTGGGGCTAAATAAGCTCATGTTTCTTGACTTATTGACCTAATTAGTCAATTGTTATAATGAGTAATGCAAGTTGGATGAAATTTAACCCCATGAACCTAATTTTGACTATATAAGATGTAATTTGGGGGTCAATCGACCCCAATGACATAACTCCCTAAATCAAATAGTCCACCAATTCAATCATGAAGGAAAATTGGGCCAAATTGAGCCTTTTAAACTTAATTATGATTGTATAATGTGATCAGGGGCTCATTCGGCCCCAAGTTTATCATAAATGTAATCATATAGATAGTTAAGGGTAATCTAAACCCCTTGAACATGAATACAAGTATAGGATGTTAATTGGGGCTAATTAATCATAATTTATGTTGTATAGGATATGATTGGACATCAATTAAGAGGTAATTACATCAAATAATATTCTAATAACATAGTTATATGATATATAATTATGTAAATATAGTGTGTATGCACTATAAAACATACACATTATAACACATATGTGTTATGTTCATAATAGACAAAACTTCTTCTTTCAACGACTATATTTTAACCTCGATCAAGAATTTTGTCCTCACAAACATTCTTTGCATTATTTTGTGGCTTGCAAGTCAAGGAAAAAAGCTATCAAGTTATTTTTTAGACCCCACATTAAAAATCTATCAATTGTATAGTCATGGGTGATGTATCTCCTTCAAAGAAGAGGAAGAAATTAAATCACATAACATCAAAGCAATTACAAGAGTTGATAGAAAAAAAAGAATGAATGCAAGCATTTTGATTGAAACAAGGTATAAAAAATATCCTTAATGAACATGGGAGTGCATGTCATTTGATTATCCAAATGTGTTAAAAGTAATGGACTTACACCTAAAGGTCTTGGAGGTAGAAATGTCAGTTGGAGGATAAGAACTTGTCTCTTCATTGAAAAAGTAACATTTCAGAACCTGTTACCATAGTGTGTGTAATAGATTCATCTCCAAGGTTACATCAATGTGATTTAGGGTAAAATTAAAGGGATTTGACATGCATGTGAGGTTTTTTAAATTTTATGCTAATAAATTATAATTTCTATTTTATGTGCATCTAAATTTAAGCCAAAAAATTGTAATTTTCTTGTATTAAGAAGGCCATTCTTGAGGCCAAAATGGGTAGTGGGTCTATCAACGAGGTGTGATGGGAGGCCAAGAACATGGTATTAGATGTTATTCACCATCTCAAATGTGTTGGAAATGCCCATTTCAAGCCACAAATCATTGAAGGTAGAGTTATCCAATTATAGTTTCAACTTTGACAACATTTGTTGTTAGTGTTTCCACACTCCTGAACAATAGAGAAAACATACATCCAAGTGGATTTTCATATCATGGTAATGGAAGCATGTGTAATTTACATATCCATATTTATTATAAGCAATATACTTGCACTTGGAGGTCCTACAGGTGAAAATGTCAGTTGGAGGACAAGAACTTGTCTTTTCACTACAAAAGTTTCATTTCAGGACCTGTTACTACAGTATGTGCCATAGATTCATCTCCAAGGTTACATCAACATGATATGGGGTGTAATTATAGGGACTCAACACACACATGAGGTTTATTTTGGTTCATTATAATGACTTATGATTTATATTTTATGCATGTTTGAAGTTAGGCCAGATAACTATAATTTTCTTGTATTGGGAAGGTGTTTTTGAGGCCATAATGGTTAGTGGGTATCTCGACTGGGCATGATGGGAGTTAAATAACCTGTTACTAGATGTTATATACCACATCAAATGTTTTGGAAGTGTTTGTTTAGAACCACGAAGCACCAAAGGTGGAGTTTTACAAGTTTTGTAGCTTCAACTTTGACCACATTTTTTGTCATTGTTTCCATGCTCTTGAACAATAGATAAAACATGCATCTAGGTGGATTTGGATGTCATGTTCATGAATAATCTGTCATTTAACTATCTAAATGAAGTGATGAAATTACACCTGGAGGTCCAAGATTCATAAATGTCAGTTAGAGGACAAGAACTTGTCTTTTCCTTGTAAAAAAGTTACATTTCAGGACCCATTACTACAATGTGTGTCATGGATTCATCTCCAAGGTTACATAGACAAGATCTAGGTTAAAATTAAATTGATAATACACACATGTGAGGGTTATTTAGGTTCATGCCAATGAATTATGGTTTTTTTATGCACATATAAAGTTAGGCCAAAAAATTATAATTTTGTTATATTGGGAAGGGTGTTCTTGATGCCAGAATGGGTAGTGGGTCTCTCTAACGAGTGTTATAGGAGGACAAGAGCCTAGTATTACACACTATCCACCACCATGGACATGTTGGTAGCACTATTTTAGAGCCATGAATCACCAGAGGTAGAGATCTATAATTGTAGATTTAACTTTGACAACATTTGTTGTTAGTGTTTCCACTCTCTTAAACAATAGAGAAAACATGCATCTAGGTGTATTTGGACATTATGGTCATGGTAGCACATGTAATTTACCAATTTATACATGTTCAAAGTGATGTTAGAGGATAAGAACTTGTCTCTTCACTTTGAAAACATTGCATTTCAAGACCCATTACTGCAGTGTGTGCCATGGATTCATCTCTAAGATTCCATCAACATGATCTAGGGTGAAATTATAGGGCTTATACATGCACATGAGGGTTCTTTTGGTTCATGTCCATGACTTACGATTCATGTTTTCTGCATGCTTAAATTTAGGCCAAAAAATTACAATTTTTTTGTATTGGGAAGGGCATTTTTGAGACCATAATGTGTAGTGGGTGTCTCAACCGGGCATGATGGGAGGCCAAGAACCTAGTATTGGAAGTTATCCACCACCTTAGAGATGTTGTAAATGTAGTTTAGATCCATGAATCACTAGAGGTAGAGTTATCTAATTGTAGCTTTAACTCTAACAACATTTGTTGTTAGTGATTACATGCTCTTGAATAATAGAGAAGAAACACATCGAGGTGGATTTGGACCTCGTGGTCATGGAAGAAAATGTAATTTGCCTATTTAGACATTTTTGAAGTGATGTAATTACACTTGGAGGTCCCAGAGGCAAAAATGTCACTTGAAGGACAAGAAATTGTCTCTTCACTGTAAAAAGGTTGCATTTCAGGATTTGTTACTGTAGTGTGTGCCACATATTCATCTCAAAGGTTAGATTGATATGATCTAGGGTGTAATTAGATGGATTCAACATGCATGTGAGAGTTATTTCGATTTATGCCAATGGCTTATAATTTATGTTTTATGTGCATATGAAGTTAGGCAAAAAAATATAATTTTCTTACATTGGGAAGGGCATTCTTGATGTCAAAATGGGTAGTGGATCTCTCGATTGGGCATCATCAGAGGATAATAACCTATCCCTAAATGTTATCAGCCACCTGAAACCTGTTTAAAGTTTTATTTTTGAGCCATGAAGTACCGAAAGTGGAGATATCAAATTGTCACAGTTGTAAAAGCATTTATCACCCCATAGTTGTATGTGAAGACATTTGCTTTGCTAATTTTGCACATCATAGGGAATGTATGTCCTCTTTGACAACATCCTCATCCTAATATATATATATATATATTCTTTAAAAAAAGGGGTAGAAATAATATTAATAAGAAAAGAGCATTACAAGAAGAACGGGGGGGTAGAAACCCCCAGAAGAAAGCAACATAAACTAAAAAACTAGGCACATGCCAACTAGACAAATTTATGAACCTCCCTATCAACCTCCAAAATTCTTTCCAAATTAGAATGCAACGTTGAAGGGGAGAGACCCCCAATCCTCAATGTTTCCACCATCCAAATGGTCAGATGCTCATTTAGCCAAAAAATCCACTACCCTGTTCCATTCTCACAGAATATGAGCAAAAGTAACACTATCTATAAGTGAGCAAATTTGCAAAATCTATTACACAATCAGAGATAGTTGCCAATTGACGTCCACCACTTTCCTCTTAATGAGCAGGTTAATCAAGACTTGAGAGTCTGATTCACAGATAATCCTATGCCAACCTAATGCCTGGGCCTTCTCAAGGGCATAAAGAATGGCCTGACCTTCCATCATATTAAGGTTTGTAGCCCCTCAAGAATCACAACAAGAAAAATCAATGTACCTTTAGAATCCCTTCCTATCTCTCCAGTACATGTGGGTCCCGGATTACCTCTGGAGGAACCATCCGTATTGATCTTGAGAATACCACTAGGGGGATGTTACCACTGACTAGTCTTGAGAATTTGCTCCTTGACTTGCTTGCTCCTCCTGACACACACAGACTTACCAATTAACTGCTAGAATCCAAGTCATGCCACCACCTGACCATCCTATTTGGTCAAAGGAAGGTAGATCATGCTCTTTGATTGGACGGTTTCCTGGATCATCCCCACCACTTTATGCCATACTTGCTGCACCATGACCCTCACACCCCAAAAAATTTGCCTATTTCTCTCAAGCCAGATCTGCCAGAACAAAAAAATGGGGGCACCCAGCCATATATCTTGTAGGAAGGGCATCCTTGAGGGGGGTTCTCCCAATCCATTCTAAAAATTAACCACAAATTGAGCATGAAGACATGGGCACTGCCAAACATCCCACCAATAATGCCAGAGTTGCAAGGCAAAGGGGCATCACAAAAAAAGGTGTGTTGAATCCTCCTCAGCTGCTCCACACATAACACATACTGAAGGGCCTTGGAAACCTCTCTTACAAAGATTCTCCCAGGTCAAGCACCTATTCCAAGCCAACATCCAATCAAAATAGTTGCATTTAGGCCATGTGAAATTATTCCAGACTTGTCTCCACCAATGCACTTCCCCCTACCCAATCTTTGAAGAAGTAAAGCCTGATATCTAGATGAAACTATGTAAGCTCTCTTGGGATTGGGAGACCAAGCTAGCTCATCCTCCTCCTGAAGAGGACTACAACGATGCCTGGAAAGGATGCTCAACAACTCCTCATTCTCTTCCTACATCCCATTAACAGGCCATGTTTTGGGAGCTTTCTAGCGAGCTACCTCCACCTGTCCTTGTGTAATGTAAACTTTGAAGTCACTCACCCGAGACCAGCCAGCATCAAGGAATCTCTGACAAAGGTTCAACAAATTTGGAAACTGAGAAATGATGGGAGGATAACCATCCAAAGAGTCAGACCAAAAGAGAGCCTTGGATCCCTGTTTACAAATCTAGAATAAGCCATTCTTGATGAGAGCAGCCCCTTTTTTTAGAGTAGCCCATATTGACGAACCTTTCCCAATAAGCAGATAGTGAGGAATGTCCCTCTAAATGGTTTTAGAGTAGTAATTTTGTGAGAGAATTCTGGCCCAAGCTTTTTCTTGTTCGGTGCACCATCGCCAATAAAGTTTGGCCGCCGAAGCAATACCATTTAAGTCCATCTACCTCAGACCTGGCCCACCATATTGTTTGGGGCTGCAAACAATCTCCCATCTAATAAAGCTCCATTTAGTGGAGTTCAGACTACTAGCCCATAAGAATTGTTTGGTAACCGAATCAAACTCCTTAACGAATCCCATCAGGGTAACCTAGAGCATACACCTGTAAATGGGTAAATCCTGCACCACAGATTGGATAAGTTGAACTCGGCCCCCAAAGGATAACCACCTATGTGTCCAATGATTCACTTTCACCCAAAATTTCTCCAAAATAGTCTACCAAGATTCTTTGGATGTATGGCCAGCCGAGATAAGGATACTCGAGTAAATTAAGGGGGAAGTCCCAATCTAAAAATGCAGAGTCCTCACGATCTACTGCTAAATAGAGCTCAGAGTATTGAAGAAGAAGATGGATGACTTATCTTCATTGACCTTTTGTCTCGAGGCCATTAGATAAACATCTAACACCCTGCGTAAATTAGCAGCTTTAGTCATTGTGGCCATGCCCATAAGGGTAGTGTCATCAGAAAATTATAGGTGTGATTGTGCCAGCAATTCCCCTCCCCATCACCATCTTTGGATATGTTCTTCCTCTCTGTTCCTACTGATCAATTGCCCCAAACCTTCAATAAGGAGAAGAAAAAGGTACGGAGATAGAGGATCACCTTGTCGTAGCCCTCTTGTAGCACCAAAAAGCTCTGTGTGTTCTCCATTGATAAGCATTGAGAAAGAAGCTGAGGAAATGCAGCTCATGACCCATTGAGCCCATTCGTCTACAAAGCCAAAAGCACGAAGAACCTTCTGCAGGAATGACCATCTGACCCTATCAAAGGCATTGGCCATGTCTAATTTAATGAACATCACCTTATCTTTTGAGCTGGCCATGGAGTGAATGGACTCAACATCAATAACAATATTGTCCAGGATTTGCCTGCCTTCCACAAAACCACTCTGCTCTTTTGAGATCACAGCACTCAGCCCTCTTTTTAACCTATCTGCAATGATTTTAGATATAATTTTGTAAACCACATTGCAAAGGGATATAGGGCAGAATTGACTTAGTCTATCAACACCTTTGCATTTGGGTATGAGATCAAGATAGGTCGCATTTTTACCCTTAAGCATTTGTTTATTCCACTGAGATTCTTGGACAATAGCTAAAAGGTCAAGTTTGATGATATCCCAAAATTCTTGGTAAAATTTAGCTGGGAAGCTGTCAGGTCCAGCCACTTTCCCTTTTTTCATCTAAACAATGGTTTCTTCAAGCTCTCCAAGTGTGATTGGTTTCATTAAATTTTCATTCATTTCACGCGTCACCAATGATGAAATGCAGAAGAGAACCTGAGCTTCTTCCAGTGATTCCCCATTAGCATTTTCCCTGAAGAGAGTAGAGAAGTACTGCACTACCTCCTCTAAAATTTCTAGAAAGGAGTTAAGCCACTCACCTCTTTCATTGACCAGGGCTGAAATAGAATTGCCATGTCTCTTGGCTTTGGACGAATTGAATAAAAAGGATGTATTTCTATCCCCCTCCTGGAGCCATTTTACCCGAGATTTTTGCTTCCAAAAAATTTCCTTCCGTAGCTCGCATTCCTCCAGGTCTTTCACAGCCTGTGTTTCTTCTTGCAGTAAGTCTTCAACCAGTCCTTCTTCCCTTATTATTCTCATGATACCATCAAGCTTGGTTTGTGCAATAGCCTTAGCATGGAAAATGTTCCCAAAACTTTAGTGATTCCACTGCTTGAGCTTGTACTTCACATATTGCACTATTTTGGCAAAAATGTACATCACCATACCATGGGTAGGCCTACCCCACCACCACCAATTGGCAACACACTCATGTAGAGATTGATCCCGTAGCCACATGAGTTGAAATCTGAAGGAAGGAGAGCGTGGGTGATACTGTGAGACACTATTAAGCTTGATGGGCCAATGGTCTGATCCTCTCCAGTCTAAAATTTTAAACCTCGTAGACCACATACCTCCAACCCAAAAAGTTGAGACCAAAAAATGGTCAAGTCTCTCAGCAATGCAATGTTTCCCACTCCTGCGATTGTTCCAGGTAAACTGTCCATTATTTGCCCTGACATCAACTAAATTCAAAATTTCAATGTAGTTGCACATTAGCAAAGTAGATGGGTCCAGCCTTGACGTGCCACCACTCTTTTCAGTCAAATCAAGAATAGCATTAAAATCACCTGCCATTATCCAAGGGTGGAAGGGGGCCAGGCTACAGACAAAACTTATGTGGCCCCATAAGGAGTTTTTACCCTGCCAACCATTGGGAGCATAGATATTGGAGAAGAGAATGACTTCCTCCATCTCAAAGCTAGAAGCAATCATAGTCATGGATTACTTAGAAGTCAACCAGCCTATGAGGCCAATCTTTCAAGGGTTCCATAGACAAGCTAGTCCTCCTAAGTATTCAGTAGCGCCAATGCATTGACATTCTCCTTGCCACCACAACTTGGGTCTAAGTTTGGACATGTCTTCAACTGAAATCTTAGTCTCTTGCAAGAAAAGGACATCCAGCCTATGACTTTTAATCGGGTTGTGAACATCATTTTGTCTGGGGCTATTTTTCAAACCCCTTACATTCCAAGATATTATAATCATTTCAGAGAGCTCAAAAAGTGTGCATCCAGAGTCTTTACTGACCCTGACTCCACCAAAGTCTCTCCCATTAACTTGATCTTTTCTTGGTCCTTTTTTTTTTCCAGGCTTGCTAGATTTCTCTCCCCTTCCTTTCTTAAGGTCTTTTTGTAGAAGTCTAAGATGAAGAAAAGATTTACTGCTTCTTACTGCCCCTGGGTCCCTAGTTTTCCTGGTAAGGGGCATATTTCTATCTTCTTTAAGGGGAGCAACTGAGGAAGTCATTACTTCTAAAATTATTTACTACTGGTCCATATTCATATGATAGTCTCCAACATCCTGTGTTCCAGTTAAAGCCCCTGAAGCATTGGTCTCTTGAGCTGGTCCCTCAATCCCCTGGTCAAAAATCATCAACTTGAGATTCACCTCCTACTGATTAAGGTCATCCAATATTTCAAATCTATTAAGCGAGTCATCTAATTGTCTTTCTTTCAAGGACCATTTTTGGCCTCTATTTCTATATCGGCCTTTAACCAGCATAAAACTATCAGTTTTAGGCATCTCACCTGGAATCAGACCCCTTTCCTTGTCAGTACCAAAAGGAGTGTGAGTAGATTGAGCTAGCTAAGGTGCAGTAGATTTCGAGGTGGGACACCATCGCTGCAAATGCCCATAAGCATGACATAGACGACAACAAAAAGGAAGGGTTTCATAATCTAGCTATTGTACCCATGAAAAAGGGCTTGCACTCATTTCAACAACATCTGGTAATGGCTTACTAAGATCAATTTTAACATAAATGCAAGCATAAGTCATTACCTTTTTCCCTAGGATTGACATTGAGGAACCTACTGGCCTTCCCAATAAGGATGCAAAAAACTGGAGAGTGTCTTTGCAGCAGCATTCCACCGAAAAGTGGGGCAGACGTACCCACACCGGGACACGGTTTGGTAGTTCCTCTGAAGGTATGAAACTGGCATGCTAGGGCTTGATAAACAATCTCACTTGATTATGGAAGTAAGGACCTCCAGCAAAAACTCATTGACAATCTGTTATACAGGTAAAAGTGACCATGAAATAGCTATTGACCAGCAATGTAATATCCATATCTCCTTTCGGTGCCCATGTCCTCTGAGCCCATGCTTCTAGGACTAATAGTGACGTCCTAAGCCCCAAAAACTTGCAATATAGGGAGTGATTGGAATAGTATTCAATGTCTTCAGCAATCATTTCCATTGGTATGGCTAGCTTGGGCCTCTCCTTGCATCTTTCCAGACAACTGTTGACTTTGGGGATGCGCATACTTGGTTGCTCAAGAGCAGCAAAAGAACCTAAACCTTGTAAAAGTGGAGCCTTCCTACTGCTGCGTGCTCCTTGGGATGCCTGCTACAGTCCAATCGCTTCCCTGTAGCTGCGCCCTGCCTTCTGCCCTGTCGTGACCTGCCCTATCGTGCCCTCCTGCTCGCCTTCATCCATCACGTTCAACCTATCCTCATCCTAATATTTTAATAATAATAACTTTTTTGTGATATTTCCTTGTTATGGGGATGATTTTCTAAACAAATCCTATTGAGATTATTTGATAGTGTAAGTGTATATATATGCTGAGTGGATATATGATGACAAGAGAAGAAATGGCCAAGTTGAGTGTAGTGGAGAGGGAGAGTAAAAAGTTGAGGAAGTGAAAAAAAAAGATATAACCACCAAAATATTCTAAGGCCTCAGGAGACTTTAGAATTATAATCTTACACTAATTTAAAGGGCTAAAAAAGAGTCTCTAAAAGAAGGGAAACAACTCTATGAAGAAAGAGATATCACGACACCACTTCATGATTAATTGACCCCATTTGCATGAGAAGGTAAGGATGAGTTTCAATCTTAAAGTGTGAATATGGAACAAATGTCTAATCTATTTGAGAGTCATAAGTTAAATAAATCCATTTCATCAAAGAAGTTGCATCATTTTTAACATTCTCATGTTGGCACATGATGAGAAGAGAAGAAATGACCAAAGTGAGTGTAGTGGAGAGGGAAAGAAAAAAGTTGAGGAAGAGAAAAATAAGAGATATAATGACTAAAATATTTCAAGGCCTCAAAAGACATGATAATTACAATCTTGCACCTAGAGCATATATAAACGAGGTTCTTCATGTAAAGAGGCTAGTTGGATTACCAAAGTGGATGGCACTACTTACATAAATATGATATGTCTGTAAATTTGATGAATACAAAATGTGAATAAAAATTCACAAATGATATTAAACTAGTATAGCAAGGGTATCCACATTACAATAGTGATAAATGGTGTAGCCCAATCATGAGAGACACATCACACTAATATATAACTCTATATCAAACATTATACTATTTTATCCTATATAGTTTTAATTTAAACACATATCAAAGGATTGTAAGTTAGTTTTAATAATTACATGAAGGAAATATTAAATATTATCATATTTAAATATGGCCATACAACCATCAAATTTGGTTTTACAATAATAATGTGAGCCAAATTATATGTAGAAAGATGATCACCATAAAATGTGAACATATATATGTATGTATCCACAAAAACCATAAATACATACAAAATAAAAACATAATATAATGTTGAGTGAATGCCATATAAGAATATAATGCCAAAAATACGTACATTTCCATATATGCATATAAAAAAGTACATCATCTAAGACATCCTACTCATCAGAAAGGCTCTCTCTTTTTGCCTCCATCAAATAAGACTCTCTTTGGGATGCCTTACTCATAGAAGGAGATACCTAAGATGCCTTAGATTCCTCCAAGGTTCAAATGCAAGTCTTATTATGATCATATCTCACTTATAGCTGGACATGTTCATATACTCATATTATTATAAACTTTACATACTAGACATGCAATCAAGTTTAAAAATTAATTTTAAACTAATACAAAAATTATTTAAACATGCATTTACCACAATCTCATGGTCATGCTCAATTTAATCTAATGCTTCACAGGGTCAGTGACAAGTCAAGGTGCATGCATAAGAGTGTGAAAGGGAGAAAAAACATGAGAAGGTGCCCTACTAATCATCTGAATATGATTACCAGATGTCATTAGACAACCCTGAATACACAACACATTCATGTAAATTATATTTTCTCAAGTATAGTGTGAAATTATTAAGGGTTTTCTAATGACATTTGGTAAACAAATTTATATTTACAATTCAAACTTACAAGTTAAAATACCTCAGTGAGTGGATGTGTAGATGAAATTACAACAACAATGTCTGTGTTTTTTTCCACTCATAAATATGGAAGAGTCTCCACTGTGGTAATCAATTGAATAAATAATATATGATTTTTAGTTGACAATAAAATAAGAACACAATAGAATGTCAGGTGAATGCCATATATTAATATAATGCCAAAAATACATACATTCTATATAGGCATACAAAAATTAAATCATCTAAGAACATAATCCAATGTCGGGTGAATGCCATATAGGCAAATAATGTAAAAAAAAAATGCATTACCATATAAGAATACAAACAAGTACATCATCTAAGACATCATAATCATTAAAAAGTCTCCTTCTCTTTGCCTTCCTAGAAGAAGACTCTCCCTATGATGCCTTGCTCATAGATAAAGATCCCTTAGATGCATTATATTCCTCCAAGGTTCAATTGAATGTTCTTGTAGGCTCATAGCTCACCATTAGCTGAACATGTTCATATAAAAATAATATTCGAAACCTTACATACTAAACATGCAACCAAGTTCAGAAATTAATTTTAAGCTATTATAAAAATTATTTAAACATACACTTACCATAATATTATGATCCTACCTTTGATGCTCAACAAGTTCAGTGAGAGGTCGAGGTACATCAACATGCATGTGAAAGGGGGAAAATTTATTATAAGGTGCCTTGCTAATCATCTGAATGGGACTATCAGATGTCATAGAATAACCTTACGTACACAATACATTCACATAAGTTATATTTGCCCAAGTATAAAGTAAAATTATTAAAACAAATCTATATTTACATTTAAAAATTACAAATTAACATGTACCTCAGTGAATGCTTACATAGTTAAAATTACAACCACAATGCTCATGTCTATTTCAGCTCATAGTGATGGACGAGTCTCCACTATGGTTATAAACTAACAAACAATATATGATTTTTAGTTGAGCATAGATCTATATAAATAAATATATGTACATGAAGTATAATATTAATGAAAATTTACCTTTGAATATCTAAACATTGGAAAAGTAACATCAACAAAAGTAGTAGTAGATGGCCCATAAATAGGCTGTGAAAATGATGGCACTGTCTCCTCATACAACATAAAAAAATTCATATATATTATTAAATTTTTGTGTAAATCAATTATTACCTTTTAAATACAAATATAACTAAAAATTAACATATCAAATATATATTATACACACATATGTGTAGTCGATGTGTGCACACCAAATTTACTTGCCAAAAACTCATCACTCAAATCTATAACAACTAGGCCCTTAGAAGCACCACCATCATCATATGAAGGTCCAGTGCATATAACACCACTACATCTACAAGGGTAAGATTGGGCACACACACTAGGTGAAGTATCCCCATGTACACCCTCTCCAACATTAGTCTTCGAAAGCTTACTCGTATGCTAAATGAGTGTGTCCATAAGTGCACTAAGTGCATGCAAAGTGTCAATCTCCATGATCTCCTTCACTATAGAAGGGATCTTAGGCTAAAGTGATTTTTGGGTAGGGACTCTTGTAGGATGATTAAGTGCATAATGTACACCTAGTCTATCATGCACAAAGCCTTTCCTTCAGCCCTGAAACTCTGAGTAGTTAAAATAGTTGTGAATCTCATTGAGGCTAAACTTGTAATAGAGATTCTTCAAAAAACACAATGAAGCCTTGTGGTTGTTACAAGGCAGGTAATCAAAGTCTATCCACCATCAATCCCAAAAATTATTTCTAATAAAATTGTGTGTGCATCAATGGATTGGGAACCATTTTGTGGATAGTGGAAAAGGTGCATTGGTTGATGGATCCATGAATAAGACACAAATTAGGTATTTTGATATTTTTTTATCCTTCACCTCACGTGATGATAGTTTGTCAGGATAGTAATCCCTACATCTATCCATATATGATGCCCATCTATCAAATTGAATCGTTATAAGTCAACTTGGCCTAATACTGACTCTAGGGTATTAGCCAAAAAGGTACGGTGCATGTTGGTCAAAGTGGGGTCCCTCATTCTCCTAATTATCTATTCAATTTGTATTTTGTTCTCAACTTTGTGTGCAACCAAATCCTCTTTAAAACTTGGGGGGTCTTGTGGAATTATAGGAGGGATAGGAGGGTTAGATAGAGGGTTAGGATTTTTATTACACTTGAATGAGCTATTAAAAAATGGTTTTAATAATAAAATAGTGAAAATAAAAAAAATGCTAAAATATAGTGTTAACAGGGTTAGTTTTTCTTGCTTACCTCTCTTTCGTGGTGGCATTATCGATATGTTGAGGTAATGGGAAATGCTAGTGTGTTATTTCATCCTCCAAGCACAACATGAATGTGGTCTAGGGTAGAGATGATGGAGGCCAAAGCAAAATAAAAATGAAATAATGTGGTCATGGGCTTGGGCTTTTTATGTTTTGTTTGTAGTTATTATAAAGCGTACACATTATGTATAGTATACATAACATGTACACATTATGTATACTATACATAACATGCATGCTTGGGATTTTTTTTGGTTTTTAGTTTTTATAACATGTACACATTATGTATACTATGCATAACATGTATGCGTTATGGTTTGGTAATTCCTGAGCCTAAATTAAAATAATGTGTACACATTATTGCTATAACATGTATGCATTAATGTTGGGAGAGGATGTACACCGGAAGCACACAATTTGATTACTAATACCAAGCAACTTAATATGCGGAAATTAACCAGATTCACCAAGTAACTAGAATTCAGAATAACACATGATATGAGAGACAATACCAAATTGTATTAACACTTTATACAGAAAAGAATACAATAAAGAAGATGCCACTTCTTCTCCACCACCTTACAGAGGTTTCCCACACCTCAAGTGAACAGTAATTCTTCTCCCCAAAGCTCTCCCTCTCACAGGTCCCAACACCCAACTCAAATACAGAGTTGGTGTTCACCTCCCCGTGCTCCACGCACACCACAAGTGCTCCACGCACTCCACAAGCACTCCACGTGCTCCACAAGTACTCAAGGTACTTCAAGTAGATCTCCCATGAATCTGCAACAACCTGCAATTCAACAGACCATACTTATGGAAGGAACTCCCTTGCCTTCCTCTTGCTCTATCCGAGTACACACCTGTACTCCAAGTAGATCATCCCTGATACTGCTCCCTGTTGTGTTGCTGTCTGTATGACCTTGCACACCTGCAAATCAAGCAATGGTTCCAATCACCTGTGAACCTCGACCTTGCACACACATACACCTGCAGATCAACGATCTTACTTATTGAAGAACCCAGCTGGCTCTCCAATCCAGCACCAACACACCTGGTACTGTGGCACTAGGAGGAACGCACCATAGCTCTACCTCACACACAGAAGGAGCTTATAATTATGCTCTCTTACTCCCTAGCACACTTTTTAAATACAACCATGAGTCTATTATATAGATCTCATCCAAACAATGATTAGACATCTAATTACAATAATTAGATCCGCAGCTATGAGTCTAAAATTAGCACTCATCATGTAAACTCTTGGTTCGTTAGCTAACTGCCCGTAAATAGCTCGCAGTCGAACCACACAGGCGACCGACGCCGGTCCCTGTCCGCCTGGAGGTGACCGACGTCGGCCGATATATGACCGACGTCGGTTTCTTCTCTGTGCTATCCCGCCGACGTCGGCTGATCAGACCGACCCCAACTTCTTCTGCAACTCAGCAACCTTCAGCAACCTCCTCCCCTGTTTGCATCAGTGAAGCTTTTAGCTCCACAATCCTAACAATCTCCCACTTGGAGATAAACAGCTGCACTGTACCTGTACCTATACTCCGTCTAATCTGTTTCCTGGTTTGTATCCCTCTTCAAGCTCCCACCTGAAGACAACCCACCACACATCCCGTGGTGTACCACCTGTCATCCGAGTACCCTGCCACATCCGAACCTACAACACCTGTAGTGAAGTCCTGACCCTGCATAGCAACACCTGCTGCCGGTCCCTCTCAGAAAACCTGAGAACTCACTTCCCCGAATTGGCTCCTAACTCTCTGACAGCTCCCACTGAATGGGAATACTCAGGTCTATACCAGACCTCATGTGATTTCGGACACTGTACCTGTCCAGCCCTTAGTGTGCTCCGGCTCTGCATCCCGAACCTCGCCAACACCTGATTCACATCAGCTCCCAATCGAGACAAAATCAACCTGTGATCTCCATGCATCCCATGTCAAAGAATTTCGCTGCTCCAAACTCCTCATGACATGCCACTGAACTAATCTTACCCTTAGCTCAGCAAAACCCTGTATGTACACACCTGCTATAGCAAAACATACCATCCACATACAGCACAGAATGATGTCATGACTCATCATCCCCCTGGTAAGACAAAACCACAGTAGTTACCCTGACATTGACTGAAGCCATGCTCCGTCCTCCACCTGTCAAACCTGGTACCACTGTCCTGCAGCTCCACAAGACCATATACCTGGTCTTCCGTCTCACGTATCCGTTCTCTCCATTCTTCTACTAAGGAATCCATTCATCTCTGTGCTTTTATACCTGCTGGCATCTCCACCAAGACACACCTGTCTGGTTCTCCTCCAAGGAATCACATCCTCATCCATGCCAAGCTCACACCTGTTTCCTGGATCCTTCCTGCTCTACAATCAGCAACAAGTATGAAGAAGAGGAACAACGAATTTGAGGGCCTACTTACGCCTTCAGTCCTCCGTATGGGTGTTTGAGACTCCTTGACAGCTTGCTGTCCACCCAAAATTCATTACAGTGACCGACCTCGGTCACTCCACAGTCTGCATCCGACCGACGTCGGTTCCATGCGTCTGTACCTGACTACCAACCTGCCTGCGCTGGTGTCCCTGCTGCCGACGTCGGTCCTGATAACCGACATCGGTCTTACATACTGCCGACGTCGGTCCCATGACCGACATCGGTCTTACCCTGCCCGACATCGCCGGCGTCGGTCTGCACATGACCGACCTTGGCACCTGTCTGTTCGACGCCGGTTCCTCCTGACCGACATCGGTACCTGTGTTCGCCTGTGAGTGATGACTTTTTACCCGCGAGCTTCTTTGGATCAAAACCCATGTCCAAACTGCCCTGCTCAGAAGTATCCAGCCACATACACTGGGTTCTGTCCGCCATCTCCTCCATAAACACCAAGGCTTTCCAGTTCTTAAGCCTGTCAAATATATCTGTCTTCCGCTTAAGAACATGCATCTCCTTCCTGCTCATGTGACCAAGCCTACGAAGCCACGTCTCCGCAACAAAAGAAGAATCAGTAATATAAACAAGTAGATAAAGGATACCTGTTTTCTTACCACCAGCTAATTCAAGTGCATCCGCTGTGAGAGTTCTTGTGCATCTCTCATCACCCAATCTTTCTGAAGAAATTAGCCATATCTCCAAACCTGGGACCTGCATGACCTTCATCAACACCTGTGTGTTGGCCGCCTGCAATTTCAGCTTCACTTTGCCTTTGCCAACAATCTGACAAGGCTTACCAGCTCCTCTACCTGGAACTGCATGGAAAGAGGCAACCGAATCTTTTATCCAAGATTCAACTTTATCCAAGAAACCTGCAAACACATCCTGTGCAACAACACCTGCTACATCTGTATCTTCAGTTTCTTCATGCTGATCTGTTACCAACCAACAATAATCTTTTACCTGCTCTTTCTTTCCATAGGACCGTGAGTGACCATCTGTGCTTTTCAACTCCTCCATTCTTAGCTTACTTTGATTTGCAGTTGCTCTACTCCCACTCGATTAGAAACCCCTGAGAGTGACCTATAACCAAACACAAAACCTGCTTCCTCCAACCTCAGCTCAGATACCACCTGTTGGTATCAAGCTCAAGAACCTACAACCAAGGCTCTGATACCACTTGTTGGGAGAGGATGTACACCGGAAGCACACAATTTGATTACTAATACCAAGCAACTTAATATGCGGAAATTAACCAGATTCACCAAGTAACTAGAATTCAGAATAACACATGATATGAGAGACAATACCAAATTGTATTAACACTTTATACAGAAAAGAATACAATAAAGAAGATGCCACTTCTTCTCCACCACCTTACAGAGGTTTCCCACACCTCAAGTGAACAGTAATTCTTCTCCCCAAAGCTCTCCCTCTCACAGGTCCCAACACCCAACTCAAATACAGAGTTGGTGTTCACCTCCCCATGCTCCACGCACACCACAAGTGCTCCACGCACTCCACAAGCACTCCACGTGCTCCACAAGTACTCAAGGTACTTCAAGTAGATCTCCCATGAATCTGCAACAACCTGCAATTCAACAGACCATACTTATGGAAGGAACTCCCTTGCCTTCCTCTTGCTCTATCCGAGTACACACCTGTACTCCAAGTAGATCATGCCTGATACTGCTCCCTGTTGTGTTGCTGTCTGTATGACCTTGCACACCTGCAAATCAAGCAATGGTTCCAATCACCTGTGAACCTCGACCTTGCACACACATACACCTGCAGATCAACGATCTTACTTATTGAAGAACCCAGCTGGCTCTCCAATCCAGCACCAACACACCTGGTACTGTGGCACTAGGAGGAACGCACCATAGCTCTACCTCACACACAGAAGGAGCTTATAATTATGCTCTCTTACTCCCTAGCACACTTTTTAAATACAACCATGAGTCTATTATATAGATCTCATCCAAACAATGATTAGACATCTAATTACAATAATTAGATCCGCAGCTATGAGTCTAAAATTAGCACTCATCATGCAAACTCTTGGTTCGTTAGCTAACTGCCCGTAAATAGCTCGCAGTCGAACCACACAGGCGACCGACGCCGGTCCCTGTCCGCCTGGAGGTGACCGACGTCGGCCGATATATGACCGACGTCGGTTTCTTCTCTGTGCTATCCCGCCGACGTCGGCTGATCAGACCGACCCCAACTTCTTCTGCAACTCAGCAACCTTCAGCAACCTCCTCCCCTGTTTGCATCAGTGAAGCTTTTAGCTCCACAATCCTAACAATTAAGATATACCACATATGTGTTATGCTAAAATGTCCACATAATTATCCATCATCTCCGTACACTTACCCTTAGTTGTCATGATTTAAAACTCAATGTCAATGGGGCTTTCCTCAAATAGTGAAGAAACCCTTTGGCTATCCTCATACATATTGTCATTACCCTATTTTTGAACTCATACAACTTACTTTCCATAGTGGGAGAAGAAAGAAGTGGTGCAATTGATCATGTCATTCCATAAATCAATCCAACTAGTAACATATAAAGGCTGTGGCACCAAATTTCACACTCTAGTGTTGAGTCATATCATGTCCTCATGGATGAAGAGTGGCATATTTAAGTAGAATTGATTATGAATAACTTTACGTTAGCCACCTCTACATTCCAACTGGCATGTGATTGGACTAGGGTTGAAAAGGATAAATTTTTGGTGAATAATGATAGATTTCCCATCAAAAAGTTAAAAAATACATGTTTCTTGAAAAGCATACATGAGCTATAAATTTGAGAGCTCGATAAGTGCATGTCCAGAATTTAGACCAATTAAAACCATGGTTTGAAACTTAAATAACACCTGTAGAAAAGTGCATATGACAAAGCTGAATAATTTACTTCAACCATGATTCAAGCTCTCCTATGCACCATTTCATAAGAAAATAACCTTATTTGTCCTTGAAGGCTTCAATCATATTAAAGCCACCACAAATTAGCTAGGTGGAAAAGGCATGTTATTTATTAACCAATGCTATAATGTTATTTTGTCAGGGCCATCATTGGGGGCATAATCATTGAAAATCCCTAAAGAATGACCTTCAATATAAAGGATCACAAAAATAATCTGATATGTCATGTCTTCTCATGAGGAAATAATTAATGGGGTAAACTTCAAAGAAAATAAAATACTAAGAACACCACGTCCATCTTCATGTGAAGTGGAAAACTATGTTGCATCATAAAAAATGCTTCTCAAAGAATTATGTAAAAGAAACCTATACATTCTAACTTCTTGCAAGTATATAAAATTTAAAATACCCAACCGTTGATAAGAGAATAACATTGAGAATTTGTGAGAGGACTCTATGAGACCCCATATGATCTAGGAGAGTAGATTCATTGAGAAGAATCCTCCATGAGTAGTCCTCCTTACCGATCCTTAAATTATTCTTCTAAACCCAACACTACAAAATTATTAGTTAATAATCGTTGTTGGTGTGGTAGTAAAAAATCTCCTAGTGAAATGAAGCATTGTTTATCTGTATTCTCTTCCCAATCTGAGCTATCATGACTGCGAGGAAGACTTCATGATCACCACATGAGATGTGTGCTAGCAGAGGATGTTCCAACATTAGAAATTACTATTGCATATTATTATCTTGAAAAACTTGGCTCTAAGGGTTAGCTAGTGGGCATTAAGGTTTTATATTGGAAATAAGATTCATTAGTTTTATGAGTTTTATTCCCACCACCAACTTTCTCATTTGCAACAGTAGACCACCCATCATTTTTTTTGACAACCTTTTACTTTTCAAATGGTGATTTCTCTGTAGACAACCTTTAGTGGACCATGAGGGGATAGTCACAAATCTTATGGTCAGGGGATTAACATAAATAACCTGTGCTCAAAACGTTGATATAGGTATTTTTTTGTGAAAAGTGTTTAGTCCCTATTTGAATATTGATACTTCTTTAAGTCTTTTGTCAAGTTAACCTCGACACAGATACACTTTTTTATACACACGTGGAATATTTTTTTACATTTTGTTATGAAACACACACCATATGGGTTTGACAATACCAGAAATAAAAGACCAGAAAGGGACATGGAGACTAGGTAACTCAACCTAAATTGGTACCTTGAGGGATGTTTACTTAGACATCTTAAATTTATGTGACCATGGGGACACTATCATAAGGGAATTCAGAGTGAACCAATAACTCAAATTTATAAGCAGAGCTTGCACTTATGATGGTTCCTTGAAGAAAAATATTAAAACCCATTGATTAGGATGCAAACCAAAATTACTTTGAATCTTAAGGGCTCACAATGGTTTTTAATCCAAGTGCCAAGGGAATCTTCAGAGGGAATACGACCAACATAGTAAACAATAATACAATTATTTTCATACTATTTTAAAACATTTTCAACATCTACTTACAAAGTAATGTTAGGGTGGAGGAGTTTCAAATTTTTTACTTGTCGTAAACTTTGGGACAAACTTCTAGGCTTGCTTCGATTCCTTTCTTCCCAATGATAGAAATAATACTTGCGACAAGTTAGTTGAGGGCCATTTATAAAGGTTTAATTCACCCATTAGAGCCAAATTAAATGGGAGTTTTCCTTAAAAATCTCATAGAAGTAGTCTAATATGGGGATGGACAAGACAACGAAACATAAGGTAATCATGTGAAAAACCCTAGTAGAGCAAATTTCTCAAGTTTTCTCTTGATTTTATTTATTCATTTAAATAAATAATTATGAGATAGAAAATATGACGAGATTTATGTATTTATTTCCTTCTAATGGGATGAAATTTGAAGTAATAAAAAATTTAGTATCCCACAATCTTGGTAGTAAGTTGAAAATAAATTGATTATTTATACACCCCTCTACTAGTTAGTGGTTGGTTTGCTCTCCAATTAAAAATATATATAAAATATAAAATTATTTTTTAGTTAATTTGTAAAACTGATTATGCTAAATAGACATAACTTAAAATTGTTGCGAGAGGAAAGGGGTTGAAGAGTAAACGTAATAGTGTGAGATGTTAACAAACATAAATGACCTTCAAATTAATATCCATTTAAATTTTTTAATGTTAGAGTTTGGAGCTTATTTTGTTTTGCCATTTTTTTAAAAGTATGATATAATGGTACAATTAAATTGAGGCTATCTTTTACTTTCTGCACATGTAATAAAATTGCACTTCAATTTATAACCATTCAATATATGAAATTATGTCACAGATCTCAAATAAATATCTTGAAATTAATGAATCTTTTAAATTTTTAAATAAATATATTTAAAATATTTGTACTAATTATTTTACTGATATAATTTAATAAAATTTTATTTATATTCCTATATATTTCGAGCCCGAATTAAATTTGAAATTATATATTACTCTTAAAACAAAATTAAAATTTAAAATTCACATAACTATTAAAAGACAATCGAATGCATTTATTTATTTTTATTAAAAAGGTTAAGTATAATATTAGCCATGCTTAATGTAAATATTATATAAAATGTTAACTTTCAATTTTTGATAAATAAATTATAATCCTAAACACAAATCACGAAAATTAACGGAAAATAGATGATCACATCAATAGTTATTATTTTTTATTGTCAACTTCGGCTAGTCACGTGATGGATGTTTTAGTAGTTATATTTGGTTTGTAAATTCCCATCTGCAATAAAGCAAAGGTTATGGATTGAGTTGCCTCATTTGTTGAGCTAGGGTATTTGTTGAGTTAGGGTATGAGGATAAGACCAATTTGCCTTGTGATTAAGGTTCACCTTGTTAATGGGATTAAAATTTGTTCTCTTTTTTTTTTGGAAATAGGAAGATTATTTGGATTCTTTTTTCATTTTTTTAAATGGAATTTTGACAATGTTATTAGAGGTAATCTCGAAGTTTCAGGGGTTGGGTTTATTATAAGAAATTGTATGCACTCTTTGATCAAAATTATGTCTAAGTCTTTGATTGATGGGTCAAATAATGAAGTAGAAATCCAAGTATTAGTGTGTTAGGTCTTGAAATTGTTATCCAATGTAGTATAGAGAAATTATATATTAAAAGGGATTCATTAATTTTGATTCAGGACTTGTTAAAAGGTAGAGCAAAATTATGGAATATTAAGAACATCTTGGTCAAGGCTTGGCCCTTGCTAAACATGTTTTTGAATTGGGTTGCAATACACTACTTTAGGGTGGCCAACTCCACAACTAATTTCTTTGCCAATCTAGGTATTTCTCAGTTAAGTTATTGAGTTCTTAGTAATCAAGTGGATGATTGAGTTGGTCAAGGAAGTTTGTTAGACCAATGATTAAAAAAAGATCTCCATTCCACCTTTTTATTTGAGGGATGCAATGTTCATTATTTTCTCTCCAATTTTGTTTTTGTTTTCTTCATTGGGTTATAATTATTTTCAAGTGTGTTTGTGCTTAGTCTTTTAGGTGGTATGATGGGTTGCGTGTGAGTTGTCATAGGGCATTTATGTCTTTGCTTGTCTCGTGTCCTTTATCTCTCTCATCCTTTTTGTCTTTTTCCACTCGTCTTTTTTTGTGGGCTTTGGTGTTACAAGTTCCTTATTTATTGGGAACTTGAAGTATGGGAGGGGTTGAGGATTTAGCGACCATGGATCCCTTTTTATTTCTTCATGCCTTTAAGCGGGAGATGGCTTTTCACAGTGCTTTGTTTGATAATAGGTTAAACAATATTTTTTGGATGCCTATTGCTTTAATCTCTTCAGTTATTTAGGATATTATTGGTCTGGACTATGCACATCAAATTCAAGAGTAGAGTGAATTCATAAGTGTCTTTTTTGTATCTTGTGTTCTAAAGGTGACG
Source organism: Torreya grandis (assembly GCA_037957365.1). Classification (NCBI taxonomy): domain Eukaryota; kingdom Viridiplantae; phylum Streptophyta; class Pinopsida; order Cupressales; family Taxaceae; genus Torreya; species Torreya grandis. The sequence continues at coordinate 350,110 of JARHVA010008607.1, read as the reverse complement.
AGTGAAAGAGTCATTACTAAGCAGGTGGCATAATTATGCAAATGACATGAGTTCAGGGTCAGCTTGGACGCAACTCTTAATGGAACAAAGCTTGATGATTCTCAATTTCTTCCTTTATTAGGTCATAATTCTTGAGGTCTAATTTATTTAAAAGCTTTCAAAGAACTAGAGAAAATATTCCTCTGTTTAGTCTCCTACTTTAAGCAGATGCAATTCTTTATGTGCTAAGGAAATACTTCGCAAGGTAAGTGCTCCCCCTTGACTTGGTTGCTTTGAAATCCCCTTTGCAGTCTTTTGCTGGTTACTTGCAAACCAATGAGGTAGTGAAAGCGGTGGTAAATTATTTGATTAAGATTAGTGGGTCAGGGTGTTGGTAAGATGGGAGGATTTGTAAAAACATTTTTTCGAATGGTGTGGTTGGGAGTAGTAAATCTTCTTCCAAGCTTGCCAAAAATCTAAAGGTGGAGAGTATAGCTTCATTTATGCATTGTAATTTATCCCAATTAGAGTCCTCCTTTGTGGTTGTTAGGGAAGGTTCCTCCAGAGGCAGAGTGTGTGGAAGACATCATGGTAGAGGGCATGGTAGAGGTTGAGGCAAGGGTCATTGCCCTGATTATTCCTTCTGTGGGGTTATGATTCCTCTTCACTATTAATTGAGGGATACAGAAGAGTGGGACTCTGAGTGGCTGGGTGGCTATGAAGCTGATAGTAGCATTGGGTGATGAGGCATCATTGGCTCCTTGAGTGCCCTTCTGATTAGGGGCAATGACATGGGTTTTATCTCTGTTGATTTTGCTGGTGGGGTAATGACACAAACATTGAAATCCCTTTTGATGTGGTTCGAGATGTGGACATGGTCATTGTTTGCAAGGATCGAGTAATCTTTGACGTGGATGTGATCAGGGAAACCCAGGTACTATTGAGATGCAATCCTAATCATTCATTTAGTTGTGTTTTCTTTCTTGTTCAGACTTTTGACCTTTTGGCTTTCTCATTTTTTATTTTAGCTTTATTGTTTGGGGACCCAAAGGCTTTGTTTAATTACTTTTTAGTGGTCATCCCTATTTGACTTTTGGATTTTTGTGTCCAACATGCTTGGCCCTTTTATTATGTTTGTAATGTATATTTGACTCACAATGTATTTTTGTAATATCTTGTTATGCAGTAAAAGGCAAAAGACCCGATAACCCTCAATTACCAATTTAAAAAAAAAGTTATGATTTAATTTACACAATCTTCCTAAAACTCAATCAATAATCAAAGAAACACTTCAAAAATAAATAATTAAATATTATGTGTGTGTGTGTGTGTGTATATCACAACTCTCAAAATATGTATATATATATATATATATATTCCTTCTAAGAAAGAATAAAAATAAAAATTCATAATCTCTTATATAGAAATACAATTTTGAACATATTTATATTTAAATCATAATTAATATGATCACGAAAAGGAAATGGGGAGGAAGGGCGAGAGCTGCAACTCGCTGAGAAGCTCGGGTAGCCGTGCCCTAGCTGTGAGATGCTTTTGCTGTAGATGCACAGAGGTGGAGTAGTCCAGGAGCGAGTGGAGGAAGCGTAGGGAGTCCGTAGTTTTTTTAGAAACTGTTAAAACAGCTGGAATAGAATAAACATAAGGGGAGAGAATTGTGGGGAGGTGTTGCAATGGAACAGATGGAACAAAATAAACTGAAGGGAGATAGAAGTTTCAGAGATGTTGTAGGGAAAGGATCTCAGGGAAAGGAAGCCATACTGAAGGAAGTGTCAGTATCCAACCAGTATATAGGGGCGCAAGGCAGTGGCTCGACTGGAGGATCAAGAATCAATAAGGTGAATGGGTGCCTGGAACGCTACAATGAAAGGCCAAAGCTGGTAATTCTGTTTGACATGATAGAGAAAGATGTGGAGTATTACTCCAAACATTCTTTGTACTGCAAAGTCTTGGGGATGAAAGTATCTCTCCCTTTCCTGGAGAATTGGGCTCGAAGGGTATGGGAGCCGACAGGAGAGATGGAAATGGTGTTGCTGGCAAACAACTTTTTTATGGCTACTTTCAATTGTCTGGAGGATAGAAACCGAGTGTTCGAAGGAGGACCATACTTTTATAACCAGGCTGGTCTCTTCATGAAACCGTGGTAAGCTGGTTTTAACCCCACAGAGGAGTTGCCTAACAGAGTTCCAGTGTGGGTCTGCTTGCCACGAATGCCGATTGAATGCTACTGGGAGGATGATCTACTAATGATAGCTTCGTTAATAGGAAAATTGGTGGGAGCGTCTTCACAAATGCTTGGCAAGAGAATTATGACATATGCAAGAATTTGTGTAGATATTGACCTGAGTAGGCCGTTGCCTGATGCGGTAGAAATGTGTGCAGGATCATACTTGTGGGTACAACAATTAGATTATGAAACCTTACCCTTTAGATGCCGTCTATGTCATGAGTATGGCCATTTGGTTAGAAGGTGCCCGAAGAATAAACTGGAGGATCAACAACTGTCTCCTTCGCCTATCTTGAACAGGGCAGTGGCTGAGGATAAAGGAAAGAAGACTGGAAATGGGGGTGGGAAGGATTTAGAGGGTTTCATGCAAGTTAAAACCAGGGGCAGAAACAAAGAACTTAAGAGATCATTTATGGAGCGACAGGGGGAGGACTCCTATAACAGATTTGAGATGCTGGAAGAATTGGGACAACAAGAGGTAAATCTGGGTCTAGTTATTGGAGAGGAGTGGATGGAGGAGTATGAAGGGGTTGTAAATGTCACGCCACTTCCTCCAGGGAAAATAGCAGAAGCTCCCTTTCCAATGAACTTGGATGGACAGGGGGGAGGGTTGAACTCAGCAGAGGTAGCAGAGGGAAGGATACAAGGCATAGAGGTCGGGGAGAAGGCATCACAGGTAGGGGAAGTGACGGAAAAGCAAGGGAAAGCTCCGCCTTGCCTAGGGATTCTTCAAAAAGAAAGCAAGAAGGGAGCTTCAAAAAAAAATGTCAAGGTGGGAAGGAGAAAGGACATGGATAGAATTAAGATGATTGGAGAGAATTTAGTTGAATCAGGGTTAGTCAGGACCTTAGATGCACATTTTTTGCCTCCCTCGAAATGATTGTGATATCATGGAATGTGAGGGACCTGAATAGCAGCCCCAGACAAAAAGCTATTCATGAATTAGTCAGAAGTCAACATCTAGATATTCTTTTTCTTCAAGAGACCAAAGTGACAGTGGAGTACATGATGGATATTGCCCCGAGGATATGGGGACAAGGGTTATACCAATGCATTGGGGCCCAGGGGACAACAGGAGGCTTGGCGTGCTTCTGGAATCCAAGTAAGGTTAAACCAGTGGTATGGATGGCATTCAAGTCATCATTATCAGTGGTCACCTTATGTACGGATTCAAGGGAGTATGTACTTTTGTCGAATGTCTACGCCTCTAATGATTTGCAAGGTAAGAATTTTGTTTGGAATAACATTAAACTGGTCCATAAAGAGTTTCCTTATCTGCCATGGATTTTAGCTAGAGATTTTAATGTGATTTTGGACCTCTCTGAAAAAAATGGGTGGAAACACTAGATTGGAGCCGTCTTCTTTTCTTCTTAGAGACAAGATTTCAGAATTAAATTTGGTGGACATCAAACTGAGTAATGGCCAATTCACTTGGAATAACAGAAGGCCGGGTAACAGCTACATAGCAGAGCGTATAGACAGATTTTTGGCATCCTATTTTTGGGTGGGTGGTAGGTGGATGCTCAGCTTTGAGATTCTGGATTGGCAGAGTTTGGATCACTGGCCAATCAAACTGAACATCTCTTCTGCTATCAGGCAACAAAAGCTACCATTCAAATTTCAGATTATGTGGCTGCGAGACCAGGACTTGTACAGCCGTATCACTGAATGGTGGAGAGAAGGCCGACCAGCGGCTAGGACAGCTATGTATGTGTTTGCTAAACTCCTCCAATTCGTAAAATACCAGCTTCAAAGATGGAACAGGCACAACTTCGGGAACATCTTCCAGGAGAAGAAGAGGGCACAAGAAGAGTTAAATGACATTACCAGATTGATTAGGGAGGAGGCCCTGACAGGGTCTTTGCTGAAAGAGGAAGCAAGGGCGGTCAGAACCTTAGAGGAGTGGGAATTGAGAGAGGAAATTTTTTGGAAATAGAAAGCCAGGATCAATTGGCTACAGGAAGGGGACAGAAACACCACATTCTTATTCAATACGGTCAAAGCCAGGTGCCACAAAAATGTTATCAATTGTCTGGTTACAGAAAGAGGTGAGATAGTCTCTTCAACTAGAGAAATTTGTGATGAGGCAGAACAGTATTTCAGCACCTTCTTCCAGGAAGAAGGGCTGAGGGATGAGGTTGCAGAGGATGCGATCCTATCCTGTATTCCCTCTATTGTGTCTCACGACATGAAGGAAAAGTTGAGAAGACCTATAACGGAGGAGGAACTAAGGGAAGTTGTCTTTTTGATGAAGAAAGGTAAGGCTCCAGGATTGGATGGATTTCTGATTGAGTTCTATCAAGAGTTTTGGGAAATCATTAAAGGAGATTTATTAGCAGTGGTTCAGGAGTCCCAGACCAATAGACAGATGTTACGGGCGCTAAATTCTACTTTCTTGGCCCTCATTCCGAAGGGGGAGGGGGCTGACTGCTTCAGCCAATTTCGCCCCATATCCCTTTGTAATGTCATTTACAAAATTCTTTCGAAGTTTATTGCCGAAAGGTTAAAGAAGTGCTTGAAGGAGCTGATCTCGGAGGAGCAAAGCAGTTTTGTGGAAGGCAGGCAGATTTTGGATGGTATAGTGATGGCTACGGAAGCGGTCCACTCGATGTCCAAATCCAAAGAAAAGGCAATGTTTATGAAGTTGGACATGTCAAAGGCTTATGATAGGGTGCGGTGGTCCTTCCTGCAGAAGGTGATGGAGGCTTTTGGCTTCAAGAAGGGGTGGATTGAGTGGGTCATGCGCTGTGTTACCTCGACCTCATTCTCTGTGCTAGTTAATGGAGAACACTCCAACCTTTTTGGGGCAGTTAGGGGATTACGGCAGGGAGACCCTTTATCCCCCTACTTGTTTCTTCTCCTGGCTGAGGGTTTAGGATGGAGGATTAGAGAATATATCAGAGAGGGGGAGTTTCAAGGGTGGAAATGGGGTGGCGGCTTGCCTGTTCTCTCTCACCTACAGTTCGTAGATGACATGGCCATGATAGGAGCGGCCACCATGAGAGAGGTGAATAATATCCATAGATGCCTGGATGCTTACTTAGCGGCCTTTGGATAGGTTATTAATGAGGAGAAATCTTCCATTTTCTTCTTTAATATGCCTTTGGCTATTCAAAGGAGAGTGGCTGAAATTCTTCGGTTTCAAATTGGCAGCCTTTCGGTTATGTATCTTGGTATCCCTGTCACTTCAGGAAGACATTCTAAGGAGTCTTGGCAGGGGATTATGAACAAATTTAGGGTCAAGGTTAACCACTAGACACATAGGTGGTTATCATTTGCAGGTAGGGTATAATTGATCCAGTCTGTGGTCCAGGCCCTCCCCCTTTACAGATGTATGCTGCAGGTGGCACCAGCTAGTTTTGTTAGGGATCTGGACTCCCTGGCAAGATAGTTCTTGTGGGCTGGTAATCTGTCTATAACAAAGTGGAGTCTCATCAGATGGGAGGTGGTTTGCAGCCTGAAGAGACTCAGAGGATTGGGACTGAGACAATCCATGCTAGCAGGTATACCCCTGGCGGCCAAGTTATATTGGAGATGGTGCATTGAGTAGGACCAGGACTGGGCAAAATTTTTGGTGCATAAGTATTTTTTGGGGAATTCCCATAAGGATATTCCAAGATATTGCTTGTTGGGAAGTGGGTCGGTGATATGGGATACACTGAAGAAAGGGGCGAACCTAATAAAAAGAGGTTTATTTTGGATTTACAAAAATGGGCTAGAGGCACAGTTTTGGCATGACTCGTGGGATGGATTTCCTCCCATTGTGTCACAACACCCTCATTTACAAGTTCTAGCACAAATATTTTGTGAGGCCGGATGGTGTAAGGTAAGTGACTTCAAAACTTTTGGACATCAAAATCAGCTTATGGAAGCAAGATGGAAAAGTTTGGAGGAATGGCCAATCAGGGGCATGGAGGTGGAGTGTGCAGAGTTGAAGAAGATTTTGGCTAGGTGCACTTGTTGCGCCCTTAGAGGTGCAGATGAGTTGGCCTGGTTCCCACATCCCAAAGGGAAATACTCTATTTCAGTTGGGTACCAAGAACTTGTAGCACATAATTTTGGGGAGGACAGGGAAGTTACTTGGTGGAGACGGCTATGGAGCAGCTTTTCGTGGCCTAAGTGCAAGTATTTTGTGTGGACGCTAGCATGGAACCACTGCTTAACATGGGAGAACATCAAAAAAAGGGGATTCGTGGGACCGTCCTGTTGTGTTTTATGTGGTGCTCAGGAGGAGAGTTCATCCCACATTTTTTTAGAGGCCAGTATACTAGCCAACTGTGGCATGCTTGGTGGGGTGTGTGGGGAGGCAGCTGTGTACACGCTTCCTCCTTAGCCAAATTCTAGACAAAAATTGATAAGCCACCCCTTGTTGCGCGCTTCCTGCAGGACGTTTGGTTCGCAGGGCCCATCTTTTTGCTCTGGCAGGTTTGGCTAGAGCGGAATAGATGAATTTTTAAGGATGAGAAGATGGAAGTTAATCAGGTGTGGAGTCGAATCATTAGGATGATTCAGGAGACAGTTGAAGCCAAATGTGAGGTGGCATTACTGATGGATAAAAGGGATGCAGAGCTGGTCGACAGATTAGGGATGAAAGATTTTTCTCCAGGTGCAGCATGTGTTAGGAGGAGTGGAGAAAGGAAGCAGAGAGTGCAGAGAGATGGGAAGTGGACGCCTTCTCCTAGAGATTTCTTGAAGATCAATACAGATGGATCTTCTAGAGGTAACCCAGGTCTGGCAGGTATTGGAGGGATAACGAGGGATGCCTCGAGTTCAGTTATTTTTATGTTTTCAGCTCACAAGGGAATACAGACGGTTAACAAGATGGAGGGCCTAGCCATTTTATACGCTTTACAGAGAGCTTATGAGCTAGGATGGCGTAAAGTGATATGTGAGGTCGATTCGCTTATTATGATTAATATGATCTGGGAAAGACAAACTACTGAGGTGAGTTGGCAGTTATCTTTGATTATTCAACAGATTTTGTAGATTAGTATGCTCATGGAGTCTGTGATTTTCGCCCATGTTCCGAGGGAGTGGAATAGGGTAGCTGACTGCTTGGCTAGGTGGGCTTCGGAAGGGACGGAAGAATGGACGGTGATGGAGGAAACTTTGTTGCCGTCAGAGGTCAAGGAAAATATGGAGAGAATTTTATGAGGATAGGTATGGTTTAAAGGAGTGAAGGTGGTTCTGAGTAGGTGGTTGTTGTGTTTGCTAGTTTTTTGGACTATGGATGTTATTAGCCTTGTACTTTGTTTTTCTGAGTTTTAATAAAGTTTTTACCCCTGGTTTTTATTTTAAAAAAATCATAATTAATATTAATATTTTTTAAATATCTATTTATTAATCTAAATATTATTTATAACAATCTCTCCTAAATTTCATAGATTATTTCAACTTATCTACTATCTCTAAATATTTTTATATATTTAAATAATTAAATTTTATATACTTTTTATATAAACCAGTAATTAATTCAATATATTTATTATTTTTATTTATTTTTAAATATTTAAGAATTTAAAATTTACATATGTTTTAAGTTAATCTATTAAATCGACTCATCTGATAATATTATTTTCAAACTAAAACCAATGATTGATCTACTAATTTTTTAACATTCTTAAATCACTGTGGATGTCTTTTTGCAACAACCCATTTTGCTATCCTCTATCCCAAAATCTGATCTTTTTTACTATAAAACATGCTTAGTTTTACACAATCCATATTTATGTTGGTGCAAGTAATTGTGTGCACCTCAACCTAAGTTATTTAGATTTTCCTCTTTTAACTTAGGTATTGAATATTTTCTATTTACTATATCTTTTAGAAATAAGATTTTTTTTTTTTAAATGATCAATATAATGTTCCACTCCTCTAGCCAATAGGATTTTTATTTTTATTAATTAATTAAAAAAATATTTTATAAATTTTGTTAATATTTTTTTTAATTCATAATTTTTCATATTTTGAATATTTCATTTTTATTTATTAAGAAGAAGTGTTATTAGAAAATATTATTGGAGAAATTTAGACTAGAGGAGAGATGCACTTGTAAGAAACGAATAATTTTAAGAAAGGATATTTAAAAGTTTATTATAAAATCTTGGTAAATAAAAATTAAAAATCCAAGTTAAACCCCTTTCCCTAAACACAATCATGGGGTAAATATGCTTGAGATGGAATAACGATTATGATCAATGGATACTCTAAGTTTTTTAGAATGACTATTTTACTTTACCCTGTGAAATTGGGGGTAGTCCAACCATTTCAAGAACTTGCCCAAATGAATAAATCCAAGTAAGTAAGACATGAGAGATACCACAAATAAGAATTATTATAGACTCATCTCAAACCTAAACCTTAAACAAGTGTGTGTTACTCTAACAAAAGTCATCATGATGTCAATGCCCAAACACACATTCACAAGATTTTTGAGGTCTTGTTGATCTCGTTACTAAACAAACACTCTTAAATAAATGTAAAGATCTTGTTGATCTCATACCAAATTATGTCTAATATTTAGGGTTTTGATATAAGATAAAAAGGGGTTTTCACACTGGAAGTAAAGATCAGATGAAAAAAATAACATGGCAATAGTTTGAATCCCTTAAAAGATAGGCAACATTCATTAAAAGTGTGAAAATATTTGCAGATATGTATCGCTTGTATTTCTTACTTGGATTGTACTTCATTGTTGGCTACTTAGGCTCTTCCTTGGCCTCTTTTTGTAATTGTCATTCGCTTCATGATTTCCACGACATGTAAGGTTTGTATTTCTTACTTGGATTGTACTTCATTGTTGGCTACTTAGACTCCTTGGTCTTCTCTTGTAATTTTTGATTGCTTCACAATTCCTATGACATGTAGGGTTTGTATTTCTTACTTGCATTGTACTTCATTGTTCATTGCTTAGACTCTTCCTTGGTTTCCTCTTGTAATTATCGCTCGCTTTGCGATTCCCATGACCATAAAGGAATAAAACTTTAATAGGGAAGTTATATGAATTTTGGTTTTAAGGTTTCGTGGTTCTAAGGTTTTAAGTAATTTTAAAAACTTATGTAGATTTATTTTATAGAAGGTAATTTGTGTTAGTTAAAAAATCAATGAAAAAATGAGAAGTGTAAAGTCGAGATCTTATTTATGATTCTTTCTTTTTAACGATTAAATTTGTCATTCTTTTTGTCCTTTTTAAGTGATAAATTTGATGGCCATATGCTTAAGTATAAATTGAGTACAAACCTCTTTAAGTCTCTCAAAAGACTAACCAAATAATATAATAAACTGAGTGTAATAAAAATTGTGACAAAAAATTAGAGTGTAGAGAATAAACCAACTATGAGGCCATAGGGTAAGAGAACTATGAAAAATATGGATGACATAACTAAAAAAATATTTAAAACATTTTCATAGTTTTAAAATTATAAACTATATAATAAAGTATGCCAAAATATCTTAACCAAATCCATATTAATCTTTCAAATATTTCTTTATTTCAATTAACAAACCATGTTAACCAAAATATAATTATTATTTTAAATATTTAAAAATAAAATATAGTATGATCATGATGTTGTATTGTGTTTATTCAATTTGTTCTTTGTGTATTATTTAAAAAAAATATCATGCATGCCATTATTTTTCTTAAGAAATCAATTTTTTATTTGTTTAAAATAACTATGTAGTAAAGACCAACTAGATAATAAAATAAACTGATTATAATAAAAATATAATGATAAATTCTCTGAAAAACATTTCTTTAAAGATATTTACTCAAAACACTATCTTTCAAATTTCTTAACCGTATCCATAATCAATAATGATAAGGTCTGCCAAATTGTCTTAACCATATCCATAACCAATAATGGCCTTCCAAATATTTTTTTGTTTCAATTAACAAACCATGCAAATCAGAATATAATTATTACCTTAAATATTTAAAAACATAATACAATATGATCACAAAGCTCTGATGCTTTTATTCTCTTTATTCTTTATGCATTATTTAAAAGAAGTATCATGCATGTCATTATTTCTTAGAAAAAACCAATTTCTTATTTGTTTAAAATAAATATGTGGTAAGGACCAACTAAATAATATAATAAACTCAGTATAACAAAAATAGTGATAAAAAATCAGAGTATAGAGTATAAGTCAACTATAAGGCCATATGACAAGACAACTATCAAAAGCGAGAATGACATAACTGAAAAATATATTCAAAACATTTTCATAGCTTTAAAATTATAAACTATATAATAAGGTCTGCCAAAATATCTTAACCACATCCATATTGGCCTTTTAAATAATTTTTAATTTCAATTAACAAATCATGCCAACCAGAGTATAATTATTACCTTAAACATTTAAAAATATATATAGTATGATCATGGGACTCCAAGACTCTTTTTGTGTAGTATATATGGTAAGATCATGTGCAATACTTAATATAAATTGAGTACAGACCACAACTCACACTTCTGACATAGTTGGTCGATGTAATAGACTCAAAGAAGTTCCTATTAAACAAGGGATCGATATCTTGAAGATGTATCATCAATAAATTACACCTAGAAGGAAATTATAAAAGGTTTCTCTTTAGAGATTAGATATCATTTTCCTCAAAATGAACTACTAGAATCCATGGCTATAATGTACCCTTAATATTAAAAAAATGTTATCTCATCAGATTTTTAGAATAAAAATAAAACCTTGGCCAACACTTCTACAAGAATGTATAATCGAATGGTGAACAAACTGAAGGCATTTTAGCTTTGTCAAAGCTAAGGGAGTAGTCTATTCGATTTTTCACAAAAAACTTTGGACCATGCTTTCGAAGATGGCTCGATCATTATACTATGGACTACCTTAAGTTTGAGTAAAATACTATGTGATGTTATCTCAAAATATTTTAATTTTGATATTTTATGCCATACAAGAATTTTGAGCTCAGTGGAAGATGAGAGAATTTTTAGTACATTATCATTTTTAAAGTCAAAGTTAAGAAATAAACTTGACAAAAATTGAAGACTTGCTTAAGGCTCTATATAACTAAATACAATGTCCTCGATTTTTTATTTGATAGAGCTTTGGAAATTTCACAGTCAACATCTAAAAGAAGATGATTGACTAATAATCATTCAAACACACTATAGTTCTACAATACTATATCCGAGTCCAACAATTTTGAAGAGAATGAATTTAACAATTATCAAGAAAAAATGAAGAAAATTGGTATGTTGAAATTTTAAATTTAGGCATCTAAAATATGAGGTTGATCAAGGACAATAAATTTTGTGATCGATTTTGAGATTTATTTTATTAGGATTTTGAGAAAGCTTGTTAAAGATAATGTAGAGTATATAAATGATTAAGAGATAATTTATGTATTTTTATTTCTATTTGATTAAGAGAACATGTCTATAACAGTTGTAAACTCTATTATAAAGATGCATACATATATTTTGGTGTTCCCTTGTTATTTTATAATAAGTAGTTGTATTTTTATGTTGTATTTGATTAAGAGAACATGTCTATAACAATTACAAACTCTATTATAGAGATGCATAAATATATTATGGTATTCCCTTATTGTTTTATACCAAAATTATTTGAAGTATCTTTAGTGTAATGAACTATAAATATCGACATTAGATCAACAACTTCACTTCCACCAATAGCTTACATAAATGACTAGAAAAATTGAGAAAATCATTACATGTGTATTTTAACAACTTCCATTAATTCAATGGATGATATGTTGGATCAACATTAAATTTTGCCTTGGGGCCCCTTAATATGTCGACACTAATTCACTAAAAAATAGGGCAGAATCTAAACCTTGATCCCTATAACTTTAATTTCACTTGCACAACATTCAATGTTAGAAATAAAATAAATAATAAGTTTGAAAACTATTTATTAAATTAAGTTTTTTAGTCATTAAAACCATATATAAGGAAGAGCATGTTTGTTTTACTCAGTTTTATAAATGTGTTAAAGACCACTTGTGACTTAAGACACAATAATATTAAGGTAATAATTATATTTTGGTTGGCATGATTTGTTAATTGAAATAAAAAAAATATTTGAAAGACTATTATTGATTATGGATATGGTTCAGATATTTTGGTAGACATTATCATTATTGATTATGGATATGGTTAAGACATCATTATATTTAATCATTTCAAGACAGATAACTGTGCACGTAAATAATTACTCTCAGTGTTCAAAATAAAAAAATACAAGTCTATACCTTACAATCATAAGAAAACCATCTTAAAAATTATCTGCACCTTCGTTTCCAACCTCTCATCCTACTTTCGATTACTAGAGATTTGCTTATGCCAATAACTTACATCAATGACTAAAAAAATTAAGAAACCATCACATATGTATTCAAGCAACTTACTTATACTTGAATACATATGCATCTCTATAATATATGTTCTATTAATCAAACAAAAGACTAAGGGTAGTTATTTGCATGCACATTCTTCTGTTTTGAAATAAATAAATATAATGATAAGTTCTCTAAAAAGTTTTTTTTTAAAGATACTAACTTGCCATCCTCACTTTTCATAATTGTCTTCCCTTATGACCCCATATTCGATTTAAGGTAATAATAATATTTTAGTTGGCATGGTTTGTTAATTAAAATAAAACAATATTTGAAAGACCATTATTGATTATGAATATGGTTAATATATTTTGGTAGACCTTATTTTATAGTTTATATCTTAGTTATCAAACATATGTATATGTGATCAGATTTTAAATAATATAATCTAACTTATCCAACATAATAAAGCCTATAGAAGATGCAATCTCTTGAAGCAAATATTTTTGATTCTATCAACGTGTTTCATGAATTTCTTGATATTCTTTTTATATCTATATAGCTGAAAAGAGGGAAAATGAAAACAACGAAGAGAGAAAAAAGACTCAATGTTCTTAATGTATACTTAAAGATTAATATCTTATATATCAATCTCTTGATATTATTTTTATATCTTAGATTAGTTTTTTAAAAGACTTACATAGGTCTATAATCAATGTATACTAATTACTGCATATGATCTTATCATATGTACTATACAAAAAGAGCCCTGAAGAACCATAATTTTGGGACATAAAGGATAACAAAAAAAATATTGATTTCAACCTCTCCCTCAAGTTCATCTTGAATCTTGATCATGTTACATACATTTATTTATTGATTTTGGCAAGGCTAAAACATGATCAATATGTAGAAATAACTTAAAATTTTTATTAAACATTAAAATCCATGTGTGTTTCTTGAATTGTTCAGTAAAGAGTAAACCATTCAAACATATTATTTTGTAGGAAATAAAATACTATGATGTATATATCAAAACTATCAAAAATAATATCAACATATTTAAAGATATTAAGACAGTATTTAATACCAAGTATCAATAAAAATTTCAATACAAGAACTTAAGTTTTAATCAAAGTTTGTATCAGAAACCAAATATTTTAAAAGGGCACTCTTATCAATTAAGTACTCAATATAATTCATGGAAGCAACATGAAGTTTCATCAAATAGGTCGAGGCTCCTTCAAAATCATCTACCTCTAACTTAACCTTTTTTAACATGCTGGCTTCCATCAGTTGTATTGTAGGGCTACTAGCACATTTTCTGTTAGAAGAAGCAGATTTTTTAGATTTAAGGTATGGAATATTAGCAGTAAGTGGAACAATTTTATTGGGATGCAATTTTGTGGTTAATTCAAAAATATTTTCATGTTGAGGTGGCTCAAACAATGGAACATTATGCTCATTAGGTTGAATGGTAACATGCATGTGTTGAGGGGGCTCATTTGGAATGCCTCATATGCGAGAATGATTCCTCCAATGTGCTCCCATCCATCCTCTATTTCCATAAAAATTTAAAGAGTTAGTAGGTAAAGTGTTTAAAACATTCTAAAAGGAAGGGTCATTGGCATCAAAATGGAAAGAAACATGAGTTCCCTGGTTAAATGGCCTAGCAAATGTGTTAGCATCCTCGTGATCATGACATAATTGACCACATCTAGAGTTATCCCATGAAGGAGTAGCCCTCACTACGTTGATCAACATCACGGCCCCAAACATCTCTACCTAAATGATTTGAACCTAGATTCCAGTCTAACATCTAATAAAGTATGTTAAAATAAATATTTTATACAACCGAGCTCAAATACTTTCTAATTTTCATTATCTTAAAAATACAATGCATCAAATTGTTTAATTTAAAATAAAATAAAAATAATACTTATATAACCATTATTGTGCATAAAAATTAATCATTCCACCCTCTTTACAACCATATTAAAATAACAACTACCGGCGTAAAAAATCTATGTATTATTATTTCACAATCCTCATGTGCCACTTTAAAAAAAATGGTAAATAAGCCATAATTAAATACATGAAACCTCTGATGTTCAATTTTCATATCTATGTGTGTGTGTGTATTTATTTTTATTTCAATTAATAAACCATGTCAATCAAAATATAATTATTAGAAATATTTAAAAATAAAATACAGTATGATCATGAGGCTCCAGACTCTTTTTGTGCAGTACATATAGTAAGATTATGTACAATACTTAGTGTAAATTGAATACAAACCACAACTCACACTTCAAACATTTTGACAAACTTTATTATATAGTTTGTAATTTTAAAACTATGAAAATATTTTGAATATTCTTTGGAATCACATGCTCTTCCTTTTATATGGTTTAAATAAATAAAAAACTTAATAATAAATAAGTTTCAAACTTAATGTTTATTTTATTTCTAGCATTGAATGACGTACGGGTGGAATTAAAACTATGGGGAACGAGGTTGAGATCTTGTCCCATTTTTTATTTCACAATCATCATGCTACTTTCAATAAAAAAGTAAATAAGCCATAATCAAATACATGAAACTCAAATCCATACAAATTCTTGGCCTTCTGAGTTTCATATATATATTTCTAAAAATACATACAATTGTATCTTCAAAAATATGAAACCAATATTTCTAATTTTGACTATGCCAAATAATCAAATACTCATTTTAAGCAAAAGTTCTTCAAACATTTCAACAAAATGTTTAATAAAGATAAACCACTATATCAAAATTGATCAGTTACATACTTTACATTATCTTCAACAAGCTTTTTTACTTTTTAAAGCCTTAATGTTTAATTTTCATCTGTGTGTGTGTATAAAGACCATTTAGGACACAATAAACTTAAGATAATAATTATAAATTTTTAGTTATGTCATCTTCGCTTTTCATTGAAGTATCTTGCATGTCATTATTTTTCAAAGGAAATCGGTTGCTTGTTTGATTAAAAGAAGTATGTAGTAAAGACCAACCATAATATATAAAACTGAGTATTACAAAAATTATGATGAAAACTTAAGGTATAGAGTATAAATAATAAATCAACTATGAGATCATAGGACAAGACTCTCCCTCTCTGTCTTTCTCTTTATATATATATATATATAAAGACGAACCGAATAATATATTAAACTGAGTATAGTAAAAATTGTGACAAAATTAATAAATTGATTATGGGACCATAGTGTGATATATAGACCAACCAAATAAGATATTAAATCGAATATAACAAAAATTTTGACAAAAAATTAAGGTATAGAGTATAAATAATAAACTGACTATGGGGCCACAGGGTAAGACTCTCTCTCTTTCTCTCTCTCTCTCTCTCTCTCTCTCTCTCTATATATATATATATATATATATATATATATATATAAGGACCACCTTGGATACAATAAACTTGAGGGAATAATTATATTTTTCAGTTATGTCATCCTTATTTTTCATAGTTATCTTGTCTTATGGCCCCATAGTTTATTATTTATACTCTAAACCTTATTTTTGTCACAATTTTTTATTCAGTTTAATATTTTATTTGGTTGGTCTTTAGTTTTACCACCCTAAATCTTAAATAAACAATAAACTAATTTCCTCTGAAAAATAATGACATGCAAGATACTTCTTTTAAATAATGCACAAAGAACAAAATGAATTATATCATGTAGTTGGTCTTTACCACATACTTCTTTTAAATAAAAAAGACACTGATTTCCTTTGAGAAATAATTCATGCAAGATGCTTCTTTTAAATACTGCACAAAGAAAAAATGAATTATATTATGTGTTTGGTCTTTAGCACTTATTTTTTCTAAACAAACAAGAAACTCATTTTTTTGATAAATAATGGCATGTAAGATACTTCTTTTAAATAAAATGAATAAACACAATAGAATCTCGTGATCATTTTAACCATATTTATGACTAACTCGAAAATATTCATTTCATAGATTTTGAGTTTAAGAAAAAAAATTGCAGATATACATGAAATTTTCAAAAAAACCAACATGCACAGTGTTTTTATCAAATATCTTTAAATGAATATTTTTCAGAGAGTTTATTATTATATTTATTCATTTCAAGATAGACAATTGTGCATGCAAACAACTGATCTCAATCTTTAAAACTCAAAAACACAAGTCTATACCTTTCAATTTCAAGGAACCCAATTTATAAATTGTTTGCATTTTCATTTTCAACCTTTCATCCCAATCTTCTAAATACTAAATTTTCACTTCCGACTACCAGAGCCTCGCTTATACCAATAGCTTGCATAAATAACAAAAAAATTGAGAAATCATCACATATGTATTTGAGCAACTTTTGTTAATTTTATGAGTGACGTGTTGGACCAACATTAAATTTTGCTTTGGGTCCCCTCCATACGCTGATCGTAATTCACTAAAAAATGAGGCAAAATTTAAACCTCAATCTCCATAGCTTTAATTCCATCTGCACAACATTCAATGCTAGAAATAAAATAAATATTAAGTTTTAAAATTATTTATATTAAGTTTTTTAGTTATTAAAAATTATATAGAAGGAAGAGTATGTGGCACCAAATAATATTTTTATAATAAAATATAATTATCACTTTAAGCTTGTGTTTCAAATAGCTTTTATTTTTTTTATATATATAAGAATTTCAGAGTAACTTATACATGTCTCGTATAATTTTTTGGTGAATTAGACTCATACATATATAGTAATTCTAGTGAATATGTGTACTGAGTATAATTTATAAGGTGAATCTATGTTTTAAATTATGAAATTGTATAAAATTGAAGTTATTTAACTTATATATATTTTCGTAAAATTAGCCATTTTCAAAATCGAAAAAATAACTTATAACTTTTTAACTATAAATAACCTCTAAAACTTTTCCTGATAAAAAAACCTAAAATAAAAACAAATTAAATCATATTTATCTAATTTTATATGGTACCAATGCATTTTTCTATAACATGTAAATATTTCTAAAATAAATATCAAGATTATTGAATCTCGCTTATTATTTTTATTGTATCATATTTCTCAGTGTTTCTATAGTTTTCTCCTTTCTCAAAGTTTTTTTCTTACTCAAACAAACTTTTAATATTTATAGAATATATTGGGTAGATTTAGGTGGTTTATATATGGGAAAAATCAATGGGGTGTATTATATTTTCAATAAAACAAGAGGTTTTCATTTTTGGGATTGGAGTGTTTTTTTTAGATTTTTTTCAGTAGTTTGTTTGTTTTTGTTTTTTGTTTTTTTTGGGTTGATTCAAGTGTTTTTTTTTAAAAATAATATTAAAATTTCAATTTTTTTTTTGGGTTGTATGCATAAATTTTTTTGTAATCATTTGAAATTTTCTAATATGTAAAACTTAACCAAAAAACCATATGACCAAAGTTTCAAAGAAGTTTTAAATAAATTAATTTATAAAATATCTTTGTAATTAAAAAAAAAAATCTAACAATTTATTATATTCTCCAAAAACTATTAAAAACATAGAAACACAATTTCATTAAACTATAAAAAGTACACAAACTAAATTTTATTATTATTTATTTATTTATTGATCGTATCAACTTCGATGCTATACTAGGGTAAAACCTTCTAAAGTGTAGGTTTTGTGATGGAAACCTTATTTGCAAAACTTTAAAGTGGGTGGAATAACTTTAAAAATCTTAAAGTGCTCTTCTTTATGGGGGAAATTTCATATAAGACTAACTTTAGAATCTTAAAATGGGTGGAATAACTTTAGAATCCTAAAGTGGGTGGAATAACTTTAGAATCCTAAAGTGCTCTTTTTTGTTTTTAACAAATTGTCTAATAAACCTGGCCCTGCCTACTTCCTACAATTATTATATGTGGAAGTGAGAAATGATAAATTTGTGAAGGAGTAAAGGTTTTTATAGTCACAATATACATAGAGTTACAAATAGTAATTGATATTGAGAAGCTTGAATGGTATAATAGGTATGACGAGGTTTTTGGTTACATGTATTTTTTTATATATCTTGAGTTATTATTTTGCATAAAGTCTTTCTCTATTACATATTAGGATTGAGCTAAAATTTAAAAAGTTTATGAAAAAAATGATAAAATTAAAGGTTATTAGCGAGACACTAAATTTATTGCTCTCAATCTAATTGTACTTGATAACATTCAGAATTACATTTCTATAATTGAACTCTGAAACTTAAAAATTCAAGATTGTAATGTAAAAAAAAAAAGAGAATCTTATATTTCATGTCTTGTCCAAATTAGATGAATCATACTCAATCTTTATATCCAAATTCTACTCAAACCAAGATTCTTGGTGTGCTAATTTCAAAATGCCCATATTTGATGAATTTTCCTAGAGCTTGACTCGTAAGTAGGACAAGATCATCCTAATAGGGATTATTTAAAAATACAATAAATAACATGCTTGTTGTAAATAAAGTTGATATTACTTATGCATCTATAAAGGAGTATAATGAAGGTCCTAAGGCATAATCACATAGTCACAATTCTTATTTTTCTTCAAATTATTACAGAAAAAAAGAATGCTCTTCTGATAAAGTGTAATTTTTGTGTGGAATAAATGGAAATCCTAATCCAACATGTTATAAGAAACTTGATATTCTTAATGAGGAAATAACAAACATAACATCAATGTTCCATTTGTTTCTTCCTCTTTTGGCAAGGGAAAGACAAAATCCCTTTTTTCCCAAAGTTGTTGATTCATCATCAGATCTTGCATGGTTGGACATTAAAATATGGTATTAAAAGTTTGGAAATATTAATCTTGGCCTACTTTCACCTTACATGATTTGTGCATACACATATAACTTTTACACACCCTTCTATCACATATAAATGCTCCTATGGATCTAACCTTCCTAATTTGCTATTAGTCACCTACTAAAATTTCATAGTCCATGTCTAACCTATTCAATCATACTTAGACTATCTCCATATCATCAAATTAGTATTCTTAGCTTTCAAACAAGTTTGCCAGACTTAGACACTTGAAAAATAATGTAAGCATCTAACTCTAATGAACTTATCCCTAAGCAAAATAATTATTATTATTTAGATTCAAATCATCTTCATGGGTCGACTCATACATTTCACACGTTGATAATGTGATAAAGTACCCAACGAGTCCTATATAAATATGCAATCAGTCTAAGCATATCCCCATATCTAGCATTATCTTACAATCACCTAAAATAATCTAAAAAAATCTAGCAGTGTTAAGAAAGCCTATTATAACACTTGCACTTTCAAAAGAACTACCCTGTTTTTTACAATTCAAAAATCAGTCACAAGGAGCATGTCCTATCCAAGTTTTAAGCACTTAAGCCAAGCAATTTTTTTCACTTTCCAAGTGTTGAAAGCTAGATCTCAGGTTGTATTCACTAAAGGAGCACAATTGTACACATCCACCTAACATGGATAACTACATGCAGTTTAAATTCACTCTTTAGATTATTAGATCTATAGGCAGTGCTTAACCATTTATTAGAGTGGTTGAGGTCAATCTAACCCAATATTTTTCCTTTTTGGCAAGCCTAAACCTAGTGTTGAAAGTGGACCTAGAGTTTCAAAGAAAAGGAGATATGTTTCTAACTATTGTGCACATAATGAGTCATTGATATCGTACATATAGATAAATTACAAGCACATATAATGGCTTATACTAAAATAGAGAGGCACTATAAACAAAGACAAATATTGTAACATCCCTACTGGATTGACTTAGAATAACATGATTTTTTTTAAAATTTAATCAACGTATTCTTTCATTAGATTTTACCATGATAATCTAATTAGTGATCCAGATAAAACACTTTAGGTATGTTAACAGTAAAATAAACATATAACATCTATCTATCATTGATCGCTATCATCAAATGAAACAAAACATAACTGAATATAGAAAATAATTACAGACTTCTAGCCATGGTTGGTAAAAACATACAATCACTACTATCAATGTACAATGAGTAAATAATTACATCTCATCAAAGATAATATTTTAATAATAATAAATACAATACAAGATATAAGATACAAGGCTCCACGAAGTATGAGTTTTTTGAACTCCAATATCTATGACAATATCAAGTGTAGTCTCCAAATAAGTACTGTTATGGGGAGGGAGAATATCATCAGAACACTTTTCCACACCAACTATAGACCATCAATCCTACGCAAAATCCCCCATTAGGGAATGGTAATCCCTTCATAGATGTGTAGATAGTGATGGTGCATAAATTTAAATAGACAAGCTAGTACCTGTGTGTTGTAAGATTTTTAAAAACATAATGTGTATCATAAAGAAATATGTTTGAACATGATATCGCACAAACATGCAAATCATACATATAAAATGATAATGTCTAACTAAACATTATTTTGGCCAAAGTTTTTGAATAGTTATTGATCTCCAAGATCAGTGAAATTTATACATACCATTTGATCATATTACCTTCATTTGATATTGGTGATGTTAGTAAGCTAGTGAAGTCCATCTCACTACTTACTTAGTACCAATAATACGAGATTTAGTTAATATAAATATAACCAATAGATTCATATAGATTACTTCTTACTATCATACATAAAATATGTGAAATATAAGAATAATCAAAATATATACATTTAGTCCATCAAATGTGTGAATGAATCTACACTATATTATTTATCACATAAATCATAACAAGTACAATTTATACCAATCGAGTATAATCTATATTTAGACTACATATTTATAATTTCTATAAGTAGATTCAAATATAATTTATTCTATGATGAATAATAATATCATAGTCCATTGTTCGTGTGTACAACTACTCTATTACAAACAACCGGTCATGATAAAATAAAGTCATAAATCCCATGAAAACATAATCTTTCATTTAAACAACTTGTTACAATTCTATGAGACTGTATTCATATAGCTATAGTTTCTTGACTTTCGAGATCCTATGTTTTATTTTTAACAGTCAATAAAACTATAGATATAGACACACAACCCAATACCTAATATATGTTATAGTTTTATAGGAATACATAAGTTTTCAAATAGATATATTTTCTATATATATGCACTTATACATATTAACTATATTCATATTATGAATCACATAAAAGTACTCAATAATATATAAATATTGTATATAAATTTTAGTAGTCACTTATAATTATAATCAAAGACTTCATATGATTCCAACAATCATTATAACCTTCTTATTCACAAAATACATTGGCAATCTATTACAAGATATTAATATTCCCAAAATATTAATGAACAAAGTTTTATAGTAAATCAAATCAAATAAAATCAAATCATCATCTAATTATAACATACAACACTCACATAGTTTCTTATAATAGTCTATACATATTATTATATATATTGCTACAGGTTTGACTCCATCATCTTGTTTTATATAAAAATGTTGCACTCCAAAATACATTACCAGTGTCTATAGAGATTTTGATACTAATACTTCAACTCCAACATAGCCAAAATAGAGGCTTAGCTATTATATTTAAAAGTATATAAACACCACTTACTCATATATTTTGTCATAGTTCTGAATGCCTACATATACACCATTCATATATATTCACACTGTTCAAATAACTAATTAAACATAGTCCACTCATATATGTGTCTTCTCATGATTTTTCAAAACAAATGAGACCAATTAGTATACAAATACTCCATAGTTTTGATAAAATAAATGAACCCAGTCACGTATTAAGAAGCCATGGTTTTCTATCTCATTATAAACACAAT
This sequence comes from Torreya grandis, assembly GCA_037957365.1. Lineage (NCBI taxonomy): Eukaryota > Viridiplantae > Streptophyta > Pinopsida > Cupressales > Taxaceae > Torreya > Torreya grandis. The sequence continues at coordinate 327,700 of JARHVA010008607.1, read as the reverse complement.
ATATAACATAGATTACTATTTTGATGAATATTAAACACACAGTCCATTCTCCTTTAGCTACATAGTTTTATATAAAAAATTTATATAGTGTCTATACATATATAGTCTCATAGTTTGGGAACAACAAATATATACTCAGCTTTACATATATTCATTATTGTGGTTTGTAGAACAAAGGTGCACCATACACATAGGTATATATTTGCAGTTTTTAATATCAGGATCCTCATTCATCCATATTTTACACTCACAAAATTAGTATCACTATCTTATGTATAGGCCATCGACTTCACATAGTTCGTTATATTTGAATAATATTATGCACAATCCGTACTTTCATATTTTTTTAGTTTGAAAAATAGGAATACACATAGCTCATATAAAATTACATAGTCCATTTGTATATATATTTTTATTGTTTTGAATATCATATGTTTACACACATTTTTTTTTAGATTTCATAAAATTAAATCAATAGCACCTACCTTATAAAAGCTCACAATTGAAATCGTACGATCTAAAAAAACTTCCTCCCTTTTCCCTACTCTCTCTCTCCTCTTCGCATTGTTCTTCTCTTTTCCAATTCATGCTGCTTGTCTTCTTCTCCAATTCACATTTTTAACATTATTCCCCATGTAGGTAAAAGCTCTATATTTTCCATTCTTTTAAAAACTTCCCTAAGTCGCCAAGCTTTTTGCTTTACTCTAATTCACCCCAAAGCAAAAAAATGAAAAAATCTTTGACCTTCTTCAAAGCATGTTTTTTATCTTTATTTTATTCATTTTATTTTCTGTATGACGCTTTTCCATTTATATTTTTTACAACTTTATAATAGTATTAACCCATTAATCTTTAACTTCAAATTAACACTATTGACAATGTCTAGATTTAGTTTCTAAATTAACTTAGGATAATAATATAATTTTGTTACTTAGTATAAATAATCATAATGACTTAATAATAATATGACTAATGTAAGTTGATAATATTTTTTTAACTGTAATGGTAATTCAAACAACTATTATATAGAACACAATGGTTATTATAACAACATAATTATTATGTTATTACTACATTGTATATATATATATATATATATATATATATATATATATATATAAAAGCCATATAATGATATTCCCAAATATCATAAAGATAACTAGTTAATGTTCTAAACATTACAAAGAAATGAAGGCTAGTCTATATATAATTGTAATCGGATATTATTCACGTAAATTTATGTTCTAAAAAATATTAATAATCATGAATATAATAACATGACATAAACACACAATAACATTATACATCCAAATATACTTATAATAACCACAACACAATTACACAAGATTAATTCTACATAAGCATTAAATTTATCTAACACAAAACTAACATGCATAAATAATTATCTAAATGCAAATAACATAAAAAAGTACTAGTGCTAATAATTCAAACTATACATATAATTAATGTCATCTATCATGGTGTGTGTATGTGTTCTATTTATTCCTCTATCATTTTCCAACACCTCCATCTACATCATCCTCTTTGATGATGCTCTCCCTCTGTCATGCTTTGAAGGATGAATCTATCCTACGTCAAATTCATGATAAGAAGGTAGTTCATCTGTAGCATCGTGATATATATCATAAAATACTACTGTAATAACAAATCAACATGATCAAAATGTAAAGAATATACAATACAACTAGCTCATAGCAATAAAATCATGTAATCAAAACAACATATAACTATCCCATAACAACATGTGATTTATAACTTATTTGAATAATAATCAAATCAAATTATCGATCATAAAAATCCATGGATAATAAATTAAATTTGCTTAGCGATAAATCATGATGTGAAAAATCTAGCAGAAGATAAACATTATCATCTAGCGGTGGCATCCATAGATGGATTTGTCTAGGTGCATATAGATACCTAATTCTTGATTTGAGTGACTCTTTGTCCAATTTTTAGCCTTTTATGCTACGTGCACATTATCTCAGTCCTACATAAAAAACACACAAACTAAGTATCTTAATCTTATAGGTCGTTTCTATTTATATCAAGTTAAATTATTCATATCATATTCTTACTTTGACATTCAGATTCATGTATCATTGTGATACTTTATACAACATAAATAGCAAAAAATTTATATAACATTAGATCATCTAAATAAAAAATAAGGTAAAACATATTGACTTGTATGAAAGATAATAATATTATTATGATGACCCAAAGACAGTCTGAGTGTGATTTTGAACATGAAAAATATATACTAAAAAATGCATGTAAGTGATTGATAATAAATTGGGAAGGTTGATCTAGTATAAAGCATGTATATGTGAGAGAAAGGTGCATGAGATCCATATTGTATGCACAAGTCATGACGTATGAAAGTGTGTTAAGAGTTACATTTTTGAGTGCCTAGTACCATATTTTAGTGTGTACAAATACTCACTTTTATTATAGTATTTAAATAAAAGATAATGTTAAAGTAAAAGGATAAAGAGATGTACCTGAGTGTGTACAACACACTTTATCTTTGGGATAATGATCCAAGTGTGAAAATTTCTCTAGGAAAACTTGTAACAACATGTAGCTATAAATTTATATATTTGAAAATAAAATCTGAAATGAAATTGAAACTTTTGAAACTTAGATAGAAATGAAGGATTACACTTATAAGTGGCTGAAATATGTTTCCCTATGATGTTGTTGGAGGTGATTATTCTTGGTGAAGCATTTGAGACTATGTTTCTTGATGAAGCATTTGGAGAATTGGGGGTGATCATTCCCCAATGGATATGTAACTAAGATAAGGGCCGTGGGTTGGTAAAATAAATTCTTTAAACCTCGATGAGTAGTGGAGGGCACATAATCATAACCACACTACTCATTTAACTAATCTTGAACTGCAAGATGAAAGGGAGAGGTTATGTTAAGTTCACGAATCAACTATTGAAAAGAAAAATTTACATTTAATATGTAACATTCAACTTAATCAATGCCATGCTCTTAAGTATAAAATTTTAATAATGTGTGTGGATGAAGGATGTTCATGCCCATAACCTGATCTAAATGATGCAAACATAGAAAAGTGTAACAATGGATGCATGAATAATGTTTATGCCTCTAACCTAATCTAGTCAGTTCCAACATGAAATAAAATTTTATCCATCTATATCTCATTTAATCCAAAATGTAAAATATCAAAAAACTTGTAACTCACATTCCTATAAACTATGTACATAGGCACTGCATATGCCCCTGAATTTATCTTAATTTGGAAACATGTATCTCAAAATTTATACCAAACTAATAATCTAAACTAATTTAAACTTCTTGAATCATGCAATATGTTATAAAATCTAATTTTTCTATAATTTAAGGCTTTAATCTCTATGACAAGTCCACCAATATGCCCCCTTTTGAGGTGAAAGATGTAGCCTATGAATTAATCATATCAGAATAAAATAATTAATTTCATCATATTATATAGAAACATATAATCATTTAGAAGCATGTGGTAACATTTATATAATATTTCATCATAGTAATGAATATGTTATGAAATAATTTATGAAACATGTTGTGTAAGGCATGCAAGTTTCATGTAAAAATAGATATATCATTGAGACACATAATTGTAACCATCATTGATATAAACATTGAATAATAACTAAGTGGTAAAGGTGCATGATATGAATAATGACATTGAATACAAATAAGAAGGTGTGTGATATGGATCACATCACTACAAACTCAAAAAAATCATTAATAGATAATCAATGCACATAATAAGCACACAATGTCACTACCATGATGCACACAATAAAAACACATGAAATAACGCTTAATGTCACACAAGGCCAAGGGCCATAGAAAATGGAAAATCAAATATCACACAATGCTAAGGGCCACACACAAAGAATAATCAAATTACACACAAGACCAAGGATTGCACATGAAGGATAATCAAATGTCACACAATGCCAATGATTGTACACAAAGGATAATCAAATGTCTCACAAAGCCATGGATCGAAAGAAAGAGGCATACATTGATACACTCAATCAAGAAATGTTATAAATGAAATAATAAATAAACAATAATAATCAATGATTATCCTATAAAAAATGAAATAGCAACAATGAAGAATAGAACAATTTAAACTAATCTACACTATCAATATATACCAATGTCACAACATATCAAAGTAGCATATCCATAAAATGTAACACTATAATGAGTATAAGAAAGAGTAAGACATGTGTAATTTATCAACGTCAACATGATAAATGGAAAGGTCATATAAAAATATAACTTTTAACAATTTACCCTATGGAATAGAATTCCCCCAGCGTTGGCATGGCCCACTGATGTAGGAATGTCCCACATATGTGCATCCATGTATCACGTTCCTACATCTCACTCATATATATCATAAAATGTATGTTTATAAAAAATGATATGTAATATACCAAACATGTGATAAATAAAATAAATGAATAATGTAACTAGCAAACATTTCATGCTTAGTTCCTAATTTTGAATTTTTAGATTTTTAAAAATATTTTAAATTTTGACATACATCAATATAGTCAAGTAAGGCCAAGTAGCAAAGCATAGAAATTATAATAATGGAAATGATTTGAATAATCTATGTCATGTGTCAAGCCATAACGTGCATCAAATGTAGTAGCACGATAATTTAGAGAAAGTGAAGGTAAGCAACATGCCCCACTGCATATGTGAATTAAAAAATCATAATTGCAAGGAGTATGTGGGTTGCAGACATGAATGAAGAGTAATAAATGTATATGCTCATATAACATGTATCTATACATGTATGTGATCATGTAAGATCAAGATGTTTAATATGAAAGGGTGAGAAATTAGTATGTTATAAAAGAATGTGCACTGATATGAGGCTATTGTAAATGATTTATCATCATCATATATATTACACATATGTTTAGATTAGGTTATAAAATCAAAATTCAAGGGCCAAGTAAAATAAAGGAAAATTCTAGAAGAATGATCAAATGCAAAAGCATATGTACACATGTTATTTAATTACATTATGTATTTTTAATTTGTCATTTTACAATCATATGGATAGAATGCATAAATGATATGTAATTTAATCACAATGCATATATGTAAAATAACTAACCCATGGAATTCCAAAAAATGGTTGTATGTAGTGTGTAAAAATTATTTGACCAATCGGTTGACAATAATAATTGTGAATAATATAGACCCTCATCATTAATTGAATTTTAACACTGTAACTATGGCAGTGCACTATAAATTTCTAAAATTGGCTGATGTATTTATCCCATGATGATTTGGAATGGTTTTTTTTCATGTTTTTTTTGTGTAATGTTGTTTACTTGTTTCATTCCTTGATCCTTAACTACTTGATTTATCTTTGGTACCCACACTTGTGTATTGAAGATGTAATTATACTCTTATTTGAAAATGCACTATATTTTTAATATGCAAATGAATAATTTTGGAAAGTAAAGGAGATAATCATATTAATGTTTTAAACATTTTATCCTATTTTTTAACCCATGAGTGCCCTGATGTCATATTTCCTTTTGGAATAACATTTTATACATATAATAATATGTCTACTATCTTAGGCCTAAGATAAATTGGTATGATAACATGCCCCATGATATTCGCATAAGTATGTGTATGTTGTAAATATTGGTCATTGTATGCCAAATTCTTAGGAAATCCAATTGTACATGTATTGCATTGTGCCTTGTCATTTACAACAATGCCTTATCTATATTCACCTATAATAAGGGATCGAATGGCCATTCGTTCCTTGATAAAATTTCATGGGAAATATTGATCCTTGTAAAATGTGAATTAGAAGAATATCTTCTCCTAGTAATACCTTCCATTAGAAGCTGGAGGGACCATTGGCTCTTTGATAAGAACATCTTGGGATATCTCAGATTTTTTGGAATGGGTAGTAAACGAAGACAAAAAAGCAAACATTTTTGACCTACTACCAACTTAACCAAATGTAATGACCCCTATATCCACAAGTTACTCAATATTTTATCACACTGCATAACAATTTTTATCTCTATGTCCATTGATACGATGATAGTTAAAAAATGGTCTTTCCCCCACTCATTTGAGGTAATGGGGAGGGTGATAATAATTAGTAGGTATAATGATTAGTTTATTATTAATAAATTTATATAAAATATCACTTGGTCAATTTTTAAAACTATCAAACTTAAGTAGTTGAATCTTATTTGCAATAGGCACACTCATATTGGATTTTGCTTCATAAACCATGTCCTTTGAAACTTTTTTTTTTAATTAAGGAAATTAATTGGACTCTTTGCCTTAGGAGGTGATATACTTGGTTAAAATTCTTTATGTGTAACTTCTTTCTTAGGTGAAAGTGGTCTTGGATCACTTGAAATTGTTGGCTTATGTGAATCATAAATGAGATCAAAGGCATAGTTGAAAATGTCCATGTAAATTCTTTCAAAGGAAAGATAAGAGTTACAAATTATTCTTTCCTTAAGTGGAGACATAATACCCTTGCTAAAAATAATTTTCCTTTACAAATCCGAAGGGTGATATACTAAACATTACAAAATAAATTCCTCATGACCTTGTTGTAGTCTTTGAAGATTTTCTAATGTGAATTTAACAACATTCTTCTTAGTAAATTTGAATAAGAAAAACTATTCTATTTTCTTAAACTAAGGTAAAGATCCACTAGAAAGACTATAGAACCAATCTAAGGCCTCTCCTTCTTTCATAATTTTTTTTTAATAATATTATTCCATCATTTGAGCATTTCTCAAAATAAAGTACATACTTAGTTAAGTGATTACTAGGATCTTCATGACCATTGAACAATTATAACTTAGTAATGAAAAATCCTTTTCGATAATTAGAATGAACCACTGAAATTTATAGTTATAAATAACCTAGTGAGAGACTTCCCTAAAGGTAAGAATTGTGAGCAAGGAATCCAAGAAGGGTGGTTAGATCATATGTTAGCTTCACAATGAAAATAAATCAAAATGAAAACAAACACACTAACATGCATATCACTATCTTTCCTAGATCAAAGGGAGGAGCATGGTGAAGGAAAAAAATTGACAAAGCACAACTAAAAATGGAAAGAACTTACACCATTCCTTACCAACTCCTTGAATGCCCCAAGAGATTTCTTCATTTGGCTTACTTGGTTTATGCTCAAGAAATCTTTGGAAAACGGAGTTGCATGGGTCCTTCTCCCCTTGGCACCATTGTTATTTGGCTCATGCTTGCTTGATGTAACTTCATGGCTTGGATTGTGATTTTGGAATTATAACACTATGGTCATGCAAACTTGCTATAAAACCATCATTATAACACTACTATGTTCAATCTCTCCAAATGAAGAGGTCTAGGCTTGTATTTATAGGTTTAGAAACTAACCTTAACACAAGGTGAGTAAGGTGTAGTTGGGGCTTGGAATTTGTCCAAACCTTACCTTTTTGATTTAATTAACCTTAGTAGAGTTAAAAGGTGTCAAATGGTCATGATTAGTAATGAATAGGCATGGGTGGGATATTTTGGATTTTGGACAACTCACAAAAGATAATTATGAATTCCTTTGATATTATTTTATTTTTGAATTTCCTTTTTGATAATTCATTTAATTGTTCATGGATAATTCAATTTAGGAATTTGATTTGATTTTGCATTTAATTAATTCTATTTAGGATTTTTGACATTTTGAAGATTGTTGAATTATTTGATGTGTGCATTTGATCCCATTTAATTATTTTATAAGCCAAATTATAATCTATGAAGCCAAATTTGAAACTTCTAGAAATTCTTAGGCTAAATGTGCAAATGTTGGTAAGAATTGATCCAAAATATGGTATGAAGCCATTGATGGTCAATCTTGGATGTCTACAGTTTACCCCTGTTTGGGAAGGTGTTGTAAGCTATAAGTATAATAATGTCTTCTCAAAGAATAAAAAGGTTCTATGTTCTTATGATTTCAATAACAATGAATAAATTGTAGGGCACTGCCTCAAGGGAGAAGTTGGAAAATGGTCCCTCAAAAGAAGGAAACGAGTAGACCAAATAGATGAAAACATAATGATTTTCCCAAAAGTAGTCAGAATCACTGAGAATGCAAGTGGGACAGTGTACAGTGGTTTGACTAAATGAGGTTATAAGCATTATACCCTGATAGTGGCAAACATGGTATGAAAGATGCAAGAGGGACGGTGTACAATGGTTTTCCCAAAGGTGGTTATAAGGATTGTACCTCAATAGTGGAAAATAAGCCCCTGTTAGGTGAAAGAAAGTGTATCATTTACCCAAAATTAGTTATAATAATTAAACCTCAAATTGGTGGAAATGCAATGATTTGCCTGAAGGAGGCTATAATCACTAAAAATACAAGTGGGACAGTGTGTAATGATTTTCCCAAAGGTGGTTATAAGCATTGTACCTTGATTATGGAAAATATGATATAAAAGATGCAAGTGGGATGGTGTACAATGATTTGCCCATAGACAGTTATAAGCATTATACCTTGATAGTGGCAAACAATCCCCAATTAGGTATAAGAAAGTGAATGATTTACCCAAAGGTGGTTATAATTATTAACCCTCAAATTGGTGAAAACACAATGATTTTCTCGAAGGTAGCTATAATAATTGAAAATGTAAGTGGGATGGTGTGAAATGATTTGCCTAAAGGTGGTTATAATCATTGAGCCTCGATAGTGGCAAACATGTTATGAAATGATGATGGCAAATATGATGATGGTAAATTGACACATAGGGTAAAGATTAATTAGGAAACCTGTTAGTAGGGAGATGCTCATCTAAACTGGCAAGGGGGAAAATTCTTTCATTATTTAATTACTCTATTTGGGATATGATTTGGATTAGGTCGAGAATGTTGTTGGTGCTAGTGCCAAGGAGATATTGTCACTATATTTTTTGTGTAGACTTCCTAAAGCTAATTTTTTATATAGCACGTGATGGTAGGCATAATGATAAAACACCATAACTTGGCTGAAATATGCATAAGGATTGACTCCCGATCCAATACTCAATTAAAAATAATGCACCAATGATAAAAATAATGATGACAATGTTGATGTATGAATATGGATTGATTCAAGAATAATGCGTAAAGAATCATTCAATGAATTCACTAGAATGAATCAAGGCAATAGTACTTAAAGCAAACAAACATACACATAAATAAATAAAAGAAACAAACAAAACAAAAAGAAATAAAACAAAACAAAGAGAAACAAACAAACAAATAAACAATGGTTAATCACAATGTTAGTAAAAACACTACAACACAAACAAGATGATGAACATTTCCACTAAAAAATAGGTGACAACTTAACAAACAAACAAGATGGGGGAATAGAAGAAAAGGAAGGGGATGGCCAAGCTGTTTCCAGATGCACTAGGTAAGTGGATGATGTCTACATAGTTCCATGGATGTAATATCCAATAAAACTTTAGGTCGAATGTAGTTCTCCCAAGAAATAGGATAGAATAATATGATAAAAAGAAAACATGATGGATGTGATAGAAGAATATGGGTTTGGTCTTAAAAAATGATAAGTGTATGGGATAAAAGGCCAAAAAGGATGGGGAAACTAAATGACAAGTGATTTTTTTTGTGACTTAGTGAGGGTTCCCAAAATCCTTAAGGCAAAGAAGTGGTCAATGTTTTTGATTTTTTAAATGATTTCTACAAATATTTTTGGAATTTTTAGAGTGTCTCAACTCAATCAAGAATGATGAGACATTAAACAGTCTAATTCATGAAATGGCGAGAGTGTGGCTAACTTGAATAGATGCTCATAAAATGGTGAGAGTGCAATGGCAAAGGGGGATTGAGCTAACGTCAATAAGTATGGATCATGTTCCACATAATCCTAAAATGGCCTCAACTCACATTAGTTCCACCTTATAAGAGAGGAATCTGACTAGTGTAGTAGGAAATTCAAATAAAATAGGTATAGTTGACATAATGGAATAATACAACATATAAATGACAAGTTGGTATGTCAAGGGATAATAAAAAAATGTTACCCCTATTTTTCCCATAGGTGGTTATAACTAGGATATAATGGCTCAGATCAATGATACTAATTTACCCATAGGTGGCTATAATTAGAAACAAGACTGGTGAGACACTGATTTGTCTAAAGGCATTTATAATCAAGTCCACATAAACAAGGCATGATATAGAATGAAACAATAAATGGAGGATGAAATTGCCAAAACTTCTATCATACTGCTCCAAAATATGGCCTCTATCTAGAATACTTGAAACAAATACTGAAATTGATCTAAATCTATATGTTGTAAGCTAAACCAATGGATGGACCAAGGTCAAACGGGTTAGGTAGGTAGGGTCAAAACATGCTTAGTCGATAGAAAAGGTATGGTAGAATGGAATAGTGGAACATTGTTTAGGATGATGATGGTAATGAAAATTAGATAAAATGGTAGGAGGGTTTCCCCCAAGTGATAGGGTGAGGTAAATGGTGAGGCATGGAATAATGGTAGAAGGAATGGCCAATGAAATGGAAAATAAAAATGGCATGGTAAATGTTTTTGGCAAGGTATGGTATTTGTTTTTGGCCTAGGTAAATGTTTATGGTGTTTTTAATGATGTAAATATGTATGTCCTGATCAACATATGATACAACTAGAATAATCAATGACGTAAGTTGATAGCCCACACCTCTTCTAAATCGTTGTTCTATCAAGAACTAGCTACAAATTTTGGCTCCAATGATGTTGTTGTGATATTTTGGTTATTGATTCAGTTTGTTTCAAACATTGAGACAAGGTATCTTTGTAGACTCTATAAATGAAAGTGTGGCCAAAGATGATAAAAATGGATAAATATTGGATAGGTTTGATTGGGAAATAGAATGGTGGATGATAATGGAATGTATGATGGTAAGGAAACAAATGAAGATTAGGATGTTCAGGCACACACAATGTTTTTGATTTTAGATTTGACATAACTTTGGATGTGGTGGGGCCAAAGATTTTTGAATATTCTCTCAGCAGGACCACCAAATTTTGTTGTTGTTTGGGCCTGAGAGTAGCTACCATATGATTATGCTGTAGAGTGGAAGCTATATTGATTTCATCTTTGATAGTGTATTCACCAAATAGTGAAGGACTATTGTACTCAGCTATTGGCACCTCAAAGAGGTTTTCACCAGTGAAGTTATCTTGATGTCCTGTAGTGCTCCAAGAAGGTTTCACTAAGGAACATTGAATTTTGACTTTGATTATCTTCTAACACCTACAAAAAGGTTTCACTATAATATACTAAGTTTGAACTTTGATTTTCCCCTAGTGCCTTTGAAAAGGTTTCACTAGGAGAGTGTTCTTCTATGTGAATTTGGTCTTGGCCTCCCTAATGTTCTTCAATTAATATGTCATCTTGGATGAAATTCAACAAGGTGTGATTTTATCAGTCCCAATCAATACTTATGGGAGGTGGAATGTAAATAACATGGCTAGGTTGGTTTATGGTAATGACATGTGGAATGGTAATGGAATGGGGGGATGTAACACAATCCTCATAGAATATACTAGGATAACTTATGTCAATACTAAATTAATCATCCTCAAAAACCATAGAAAGATCACAAATATATTCAAATTTATTTGATAGTCATGTATAACCAATGTTGTAATAGACACAAACATATTCTGATCATGAATTTGAGTCTGACTCAAGAGACTTTGAATCTAATGTTGAGATTGATGTTGATTCTACTTATGATGGTAAATCTGATGTTGGTTCAAGAATAAACCTTGAATCTAATTTTAATTCTTCATCTGATGTGGATGTTGCTACAATGATGTCTTGTTAAATGCTTGGTTTTGGACAAGTAACAGCCTATGATGGCATGATGGGCTCCACAAAGACTAGTTTGTCAAAGTGAGACTTCTTCACGGGTGGAAAAAGGTCAAGAGACAATTCCTCAGAGATTGGATTATTAAGGGGAGGCTCTTGAAAAATAGGCATATGGTCAAGGTAATGATTTTCCCAAAGGAAATTATAATCATTAAGAAGTGACTTAGCAAAGACTAACTTGTCAGAGTGAGACTCCTCAACAACAATTATAGAAACAAGAGGTGATTTATCACAAATGTTTGGTTCAACAAAAACATCTTGGATTGGTTGGTTCTCTTGGCCTTGGTTTATGATTAGTTGTAAAATACTAGTTTCGAACACATCTTGGTCCTTGAATGATTAGCTCAGTTGAGGTATTGATTGACTCGGTTGGGGTACTGATTAACTTGATTGAGGATGGATAATTAGCTAGGGTTTTTTTAAGTTGGGAACAAATGATAATAGTTGAATAATGATCAATGGTTGGATAATGAGAGGGAATTATGGAGTTTGGTTGCTCGTACAAGACAAAGGACAAGGTCCTAGTATAGAAATGGTAGGGAATTATGGATCTTGATTGCTCACACAAGCTAAAGGATAGAGTCCTCAAATGATATAGATAGGAAATTGTTGAGCTTAGTTGCTATCATGAGCCAAAGGATGAAGTCCTAGAATGATATGGACAAGGTGTTACAGACCTTAGTTGCATGCATAAGTCAAAAGATGATGTCTTGGTAAAATGAAAGAGTGTTATGGAGATTGATTACTTGCACAAGCCAAAGGATGAGGTCTTGAAATGGTAAGGCTTGAGTGTTGTAGAGCTTGGTTTCTCATAAAAGCTAAAGGACAAGGTCCTAAAATGACAAGGGGAGGGAGTTGTGGAGTTTGATTACTCACACAAGCCAATGGATAGGTCCTGATAAAATGAAAGGGCATTATGGAGCTTGATTGATTGCACAAACCAAAGGGTGAGGTCCTAAAATGGTAAGGCTAAGGCATTGTATAGATTGGTTGCTTTAGCTAAAGGATGAGGTCCTATAATGACATTATGGAGCTTGATTACTCTCACAAGCCAAAATATGAGGCCCTGGTAAAATGAAAGGGCATTGTGAAGTTTGATTACTTGCACAAACCAAAGGAGGAGGTCTTGGAATGGTAAGGCTAGGATTTTGTGGAGCTTGGTTTCTCACACAAGCTAAAGGATGATGTCCTAGAATGACAAGGGGAGGGTGTTGTGGAGATTGATTGCTCGCACAATCTAAAGGATGAGGTCCTAAAATGATAATGGTATTCCTTAGACATTGTAGAGTTTGGTAGCTCACATAATCCAAAAGAGGGTTATTATTATAGTTGATGGAATGAGTGGTCACATGAGGGTGAGTATAATACTACAACTGGCCTAAATAATGGATCAATGCACCCTATGCCTGAGCACTTTGGCTTTGATCCCCAAATTGAGGATTGTAAGAAGGGTATGAATCGTCCTTCTAAGTAAAATCATCCTTATCCCCATAGGGGTTTTGGCTTAGGTCATAAGTAGGTTCTTAAAGTTTTTATCTTGATTGATTATTGTAAGGTGGATATGGATCCGTCTCACAAAAAGCATCATCTTCAAAGATGTCTACACCCAAGTCCTCCTCATAAACCACATCATCCCATTAGGGGTCCCCAGTTGAATTTTTTGAGTCCATTTCATCATAACTTGGATTGTACATGACTCTACCATAAGTGTAACTAGACGTATCCATATCAATGATAATGTTCTGTAATAAAAAGGGCTAGAGTTCTACAAAATATGAAAAGCTATGTCTAAAAAGATAAAGGGTAAAAACACTATCTAACTTGGTCAAAGGAATGGAGTTGTATCTCTAAAAAGTCTATGCAAATATTGGTAAAAATAGTATAACGTCAAATGTATAACATTAAATTTCTTACACAAACAAGGTCAAGTAAAATGAACTAAAGACAAGATACCAAACTCTAGGTCCAAATATTTTCCAAATAGGTCTAAACTAGGAAAGGGAAAACTTACTAGCTCTTTTGGCTAAATGCGACATTAAAAGCTAGGATAAAAATAAGGCACATGATATAAATTATGGCCAAATGCAACATCAAAAGCTAGACTTGAAACAAAGGGATGATTTTAATCTAATAAATTTGGGACAGTTTGGCAAAGACTAGGCACTTGATTCTAGACATAAACGTGATCAAATTGGTATAAAACATAAAACAAAAGGCAATTGATGATAGACTAATTCTATCAAATAAAGGCACAAACAAAAAAGTTTCTAAATTTGAGTCATGGATTAATCTATGTTACATAACCCAAAAGAGAAAGATCTGTGTATCACCCCTGCATGTCGAGGCCTAAACTAGAATCAATCAATGTTTAAATCCGAACTTGTATAAGTTAATCAAAGACTCAACTTAGGTAAACTAGGGTTTTGATGACCAACAATATAGTAAAATTTTAATAGCATGACTATGCTAAATAAACCAACAAGACACATGATTTGGTTTCAACAATGTGAAACTTATACATAAGACAAGACAAGTCTGAAATAATTTGGGTAGCATAACAATGTTATCGCTCCCAAAAGATGTGACGTTGGTTTATTTCAAAGACTTATAAGGCACAAGACTTGAAATAATTTGGGAAACATAATGTTACCCATCTCAATCCAGTGCCACACTCAATGTTTTTGACAAAAAAGTTTTCTAAGTTAAATCAAGGTGTTAAACAGATGGCATAACAACTCCTTAAACAATGGAGTAATGTGGATAAACAAACTTGTTCATGATGTGGTATAAACAAAAAAGTTTTAGAGCCAACACACAAAGAAATAAAAGAATAAATGACAAAATATAACTAAGTATAATCATTCCAGATCCTATCAAAGTGTGGCAAGTGGGGTTAACTAAAACTTACAAGTTACGACCGTTTAGATTGATTCCATGTGTGACTAACATAAGAGAAGCATCACATCACTTAAGTTTATATTGATCAAATTATCATGCAATGGTATATTCCTTTGCATGATGATAATATTCATGAACTACTTAGTGGTATCCCCTGGTTGACCAAACCTGACTTAGACCTTCATTACTAAAGGAGAGGATATTCGCTCAACACCCTAGATTTAGTAGTATGCATTCTCGTCTTTGTATACCCTACCGTTGAGTATGGTTGAAAAACTATTGAGAGATGAAGCCCTGGGTCAATGCTTCCATAAATAACTCATGAGAGGTAATGACATTCCATTCACAAGACAAATTGTATGAAAATAAAATACTAGTAGAAAGACTTTAGGGTTGTTTTTAGATCACCTAATACCATACGGGTTTTAGGGAGAGCCTAGACAAATTTCTTTCCATGCCTTGGACTAGGCACCAAATGTAATGAAAAGATGCTTTTGATCCCATGAGTTGCTTATAGGGGATGGGGGGAAAGCATACACACATTATTCTTTTTGTGAAAACAAACAATCAGTAAATAATTTTCAAGTAATTGTGAGTGAAGTTTGATTTTAGACACCAAATTGAAATGTGACGATGTTTGTTACTTAGACCCTTGGTTTAAGTGAAAAAGCTTGAAAGAATTGAAAAATAAAACTTAAGCAAAAACACCTAGTTCCTTTTAATCCCAAAACACAAATGTTCAAAATTTATCCTAAGTTCATTTTTAAACACCAAAAAGTAAGTGTTCAAGACTTAAGCATTCGTTTTAAGCACCAACAATGAAGTGTTTCTAAGACTTAGCCATTTTTAGTTCCTTTTAAACACCAACATCCAAATGTACAAGATCTAATATGTTTATTTTAGTAACCAAATTTAAATGTGCAATATTTAACCAAAGTCATTTTAAAAGCCCAAAATGAAATGTTCTTTAACCAAAACTAGCATATTTGTGTCCCAATCACATCCATCACTTGCAATTGCTAGATAGTAACCTTCTGATTTGAAGCACTTTTGATTATGAGCAAATGAACTTTGGAAAAGGAGCTCTCGAGTGTTATTTTTTAAAACATATAGTGACCGTGCTCGATTAGAGATGACCGATGTCAGTTCAACGTAATTGTAGCCAGTCGGTCTCAAAGAGAACCGATGCCAATTGATTAAGATCATTGTTGATCACCTATGAACCCAAAGGCAAAAGTAACATGAAAGAAAAAATATTATGTTAGGCCTTGGTTAGCTAAAATTTTGAGAAAACCTGTAAGGCAAAGTTTAATCAAGGAGCTTAAATTTATTGAAACTAAGTAATCATGAAAAGAACTGATAGAAAGAATCAAAATACAAGCTTTAAACCCATTTTGCCCCTAAAATCCAATCGATAATAGTCACACATGATCGAGCTTAGTTGGGTAGAATCATGGTCAGTTTATGCCAAATCGATGCTAGTAGGCCTGATCAATATCGGTCTTTGTGTAAATTTTAATTAAAAAAATAATCCCAAATATGACAAAGTCAAAGACAAATTTACAATTTTAACAATATTCAAACATTATTTTGATGGTTTATGAATTGTATATTCATCTCCTTGCTATGTGGGGTGCTCATGGTCCCATCAGGCATGCCATTTATGATCAAGGAATCTAAGAAGGGTGGTTAGATCATATGTTAGCTTCACAATGAAAAAAATCAAAATGAAAACAAACACACCAACATGCATAACACTATCTTTCCTAGATCAAAGGGATGAGCATGGTGAAGAAAAACAATTGACAAAGCATAACTAAAAATGGAAAGAACTTACACTATTCTTTACTAATTCCTTGAATGCCCTAAGAGATTTTTTCATTTGGTTTGCTCAGCTTGTGCTCAGTAGATCTTTGAATAATGGAGTTGTGTGACTCCTTCTCCCCTTGGCACCATTATTGTTTATCTCATGCTTGCTTGATGTAACTTCATGGCTTGGCTTATGATATTTGCATTATAACACTATGATCATGCAAACTTGCTCAAAAACTTGCATTATAACACTACTATGTTCAAGCTCTCTAAATGAAGAGGTCGAGGATTGTATTTATAGGTTTGGTAACTAACCTCAACACAAGGTGAGTTAAGGTGTAGTTGTGGCTTGGAATGGGTCCAAACCTTACCTTTTTTATTTAATTAACCCTAATAGATTTAAAAGGTGTCAAATGGTCATGATTAGCAATGAATAGTCATGGGTGGGATATTTTGGATTTTGGACAACTCACAAAAGGTAATTATGAATTCCTTTAATATTATTTGATTTTTGAATTTATTTTTTGAAAATTCATTTAATTGCTCATTGATAATTCAATTTAGGAATTTGATTTGATTTTGCATTTGATTAATTCTATTTAGGCTTTTTGACATTTTGAAGTTTTTTGAATTAATTGATGTGTGCATTTTATCCCATTTAATTATTTTATAAGCCAAATTGTATTTTATGAAGCCAAAATTGAGACGTTTATAAATTCTTAGGCTAGATGTGCAAACGTTGGTAATAATTGATCCAAAGTCTGATATGAAGCCATTGGTAGCCAATTGTGGATGTCTACAAGAAATAATGGCATGGTTTGCACATTCTAGATCTTCTAGTTGGATCTTTTACTATTAATGTTGTTGGGTCCATTTATATTCCAATTGATATAGAAAGCTTGGGAAAGTGTCAAACGTCTAGCATTGACGAAACCTATAATTAGTGGGTTGGGGTTGAGGTTTTAGGGATATAAATCTATGTTGTAGAACTTCAAGGTCAAAAATTGTCCATTGGCCTTAATTAGAGGATTCTCTTCTCATGCTTAGTTATCAAAGGGTCTAAAAACCTTCAGTGACCTCTTCTCGTATGGAAGATGTGCCTCTTGGGTTGAGGTTAAACACAAATTTAAAATTCCTTCCTTGCAAATAAAAACATATATTCTAATTATTAAATATTTGCATAGCTCCAACTCAGTGTCTATTATGTAGGGCGAGGAGGAGTTTTAGGAAAGTATCAGATGGATTAGTGGTCCTCCCCTTGAAAAATTTACTACTACAATGCAATACCATAAGTTCTCATTCACTAAAAGTATCTACCTTAGTCTGAATAATAAGTGGACAATGTATGACCCATTATATAGTTGGAAGTTTAGATTTGAAGTCATCTGGTCCACATGTCTTGAACTTAAGAAGTCCTATTTTAGGTGGATAATTATTCATAATAAACTTGATATCGGTGAGGTCTTGTCTAGATCTAAAGTTGGAAATACGTATTGTACTCTGCGTGGTGAGATGGAAAATATTAAGCATATTTTTTTTACTTGCCCTTTTGTTATTTGTGTTTGGAAAAACTAATTAAATGTTTGGCCTAATGTTTTACCTTGTGACGTTACTTGGTTCAAAGTTGCTTTTGGTTATGTTTGTGCTAAAAAGAAAATTCATATCTTTTTTCAAAAGTTATGGCTAGTTTTCTCAATTGAGATTCTTTGGTTTTTGTGAAAGCAAATAAACTTAGAGGTTTTTCAATTTGAGATAGGGTACTTGCTAACTTCTCGATAAAAATTATTATGAGACTTATTACCTTGAAGATTTATCTTCATCTAAAAGTGTCGTAGAATGAGATGGAAGAGTTATCGAAGTCTGTAATGATGAAGATAACATCCTACTCTTTGTTGAATATGTAGACTAGGAATTTGACTCAAGAGAGGTGGTTAGTGTTGTGTTAGTTATAAAATGAAATCAAATTGAAAAAAACACACTAACAAGCATACATATATAGGCCTAGACACTATGGGGAGCTTATTAAAAAAACTAAATAGAAAATGAAAATAGAATGCAAAATACAAATGATCTATTACCTTCCTTGGATGCTCCAAATGGCTTGTCGAAGTGGCTTACTTGGCTTGTGCTTCAAGAGATCTTATTCAATGGAGTGTGGCTACCTTCATCTCCTCTGAGCACCTTTAGCTTGTGATGGATTTGGCTCAATATTTGGGAATAATAACTCTAATTGCATGAAGCTTTAGAATCAATTTAGCATTATAACTTTACACCAAGATAGCTTAAAATTAATGTTCATGGCTCTTCTATTTATAGATTTTTAAAATGGTTTAGGATAAATCATGACCATCCATCTCAAGATTGAGATGTGTTGCCATGATTAAATCCAATTATGTAATTAAATTCCATAAATATCCCCCATAAATATTTGGTATAAAGGGGAATTTATGAGGCATGGGAGGCATTGATGAGGTATGGGGGGGTCTTAATGAGGCTTGGGGCGACTTGATGAGATATTTTATGCATTTATGGCCTAGGGATGTCTTTCCAAGAAATGATGTCATTTGATGATGTAGATATTCAATATCAATCTCTAAAAATAAATATTCAAAAAGTTTTATGGAAAATTAACTTAAGCTCTTGATTTGGTTTTATTAGCCTTAAACATGATTAGTCAACTTTGATGCAAAACCTTGGCAATTTGTGCACACATTAATCAAATTAGTCAAAATGTCATATTATTGGCTCAAAATTTAATTTGATTGGAATTGGAAGTTGATGTTAGATGCATTGGAACCATTATCCCATTTAGGACGTTTCCAACACAAAATATTAAAAGCGCATGTCTCATGCAAGAAATAAATATAAAAGAGCAATCTAGAGCATCCAGGTGCAAAATTGGCATTTTGACTCAAAATGAACTAATCAAAGTTAATTGGCCCATAAAATGCATTGCCCCATTTAGTGACACTCTAGCCAAAATCGGCACTTGAATATAAAAATTTAAACTCATTTAATGTGTTTTAGTGTTTTTAGGCCAAATTGTGCACTTTGGTATAAATTGGTCAAAAGCCTGGTTGGAGGTTATCAGTGGCTAGTTTTAGGTGTCTACAGAATACATGAAAATTTCCTAGATTGAGCCCTTGACCAGATTGGAAAAATATCCATGGAAGTGTGGCATATGTTAACCTTTATGAGTATGATTTGGACCTTTTTAAGGATGCTTACTTTGAGCAAGCATCTAATCATGGCCCCTTGTTATTAAGCTATTCTATTTCAGTTCAGGATAGTAAGGAAGAAGTGGCTAAAAATAATGATGAACTACTTACTATTTTTCAATCATCTCTTCAACACTTTCAACAGACACAAAACTTAATATATAGCAGGGATGATAAGTTAGTCATCTCAAGATATGATGGAAAATATCTAGAGTTTTCCTATGTGCTAGTAGTTTCTTTGAGTCTTTAGAGTTTACTAGGGAGCTTCCTGTTGGTCGATGTGGGGGGTGCTTTAGATCATTATTGAACAATTAATTGATGATAATGTAAATAAACTCTTAGTAAAGATTCAAATGATAATTGGAGTAGGAAAGATAGGGATATTCTATTTCATTAAATTCAAGAATCTAGAATGAGTCACATGCTTTATCAGATAGAGGTTGATAGTAAGCAGGCTTGTGGTGGGGGTAGTAATGCTAATCACTAGGGACACGAGTTATTTGTGAAGGGGCTTGAGTATTTTTCAAAGGGACTTATTGAAGTTGGCCAAGATCATGGTATGAATTTTAATGTTGGTAATACTCATATGGGACCTAGTAGTGATAGTTAGATGCTTTAGGACCTAGTTTTATGACTTTGTTTGGTGATTTGAGACTTGTTTAATTTGTTGTTGTTGGTTGCTCTTTTTTTATGTTTTAAGCATGGTTTAATACTAGTTAAAATTTGATACTCTTTTTGGGCACATGGTGGCTCTTCATTGTTAGGTGTTTTTTCTTTTTTTCTTTTTGTGCATCCTGTGGATATATAGACTTGGGTTAGCTCTCTTGTAGTACACACACACACACACAAATATATATATATATATATATATATGAAGGATAAAGTAATGATTAAATGGTTATACCAATTGGTAACAATCGCTCCTTAGCCAATCATTAGTTTGACAACTTATATTGACATTACAACAGAGCTATTGTACATAGTATTGATATTTCAAGGGTTATATAGTTTACTGGAAGAGGAGTTAGGAATTGTAGTTTGACACACATGTATTGGAGTTAATGTTGAAGTTGTTGGTGAAACCACATGAACTATTAAGAAACACCCAAATGCCACAAGTTGAAGTGACGAGTAAGATCTTGATCAATGGATAGGATGTTATTTATGTCAACAAAATTAGGTGGTGAAAAGTGTGTTTTAAATTGAGAAAAGTTTCAAAAGTTACACTTTTTCTACCTTTATATATATATATATATATATATATATATATATATATATATATATATATATATATATAAATGTCTATCCATGAACTTATCCTTATAGTTACAAAAATAATAAAATTAAAAACTATTTAAATTTGGTTTTGTAGACACCTAATTTTTTTACGAGGGTATTTATTAGTTGTAAAATTATGATGTTGCAGGGTACATGCGCATTTGTTGATTATTTGTCCAGATTAAGCTCTTATACTCATATTTTCCTCATGTTCTCATTGTTATTGTCATGTTCTACCTCATTTCAAATATATCTCCTCTTTCTCTCTCCTTCCCTACTGTTTCCCCATATTTCTAATGTTTTCCCTAGAACCATACATTACACAATCATGGGGCCATAGAAAAATACAGTAGATGGTTATGGGATTTGGCCCTTTTTACCCTTATTTTGGCTCTGCCATTTTGTGTGATCTTGATTTTATAGTTTTTCTGCTTGTTATGTATTGACTTATGCACCAATAAGGTCTTAATTTGAATTTGATAAGTCTATAAATAAACAAGTTCATCACTAAATTTAGGACATTGCAAAATATATTTTGAATGTGCCAAAATAACCAATTAAATCATATAGAGGAGAGATTCAAGAGTCTAAAGAAATATTAAGCATTTATTATTGCATCAAGCATTCCTTCTAGCATACATAACACAAACCATAAAATGGACGTGTGTACTTCAAAATAATAAACCATGTTTATTGAGTGAGTAATAAAATTTAGAGTAAAAGAATCTCTTGTTAGTATAAGGAGTTAAATATATAACATGAAATAGGCAGGGAAGGCTACAAAGCCTATAAGAGACCTAGAAGACATAGATGAGTAAAACTATAAGAGGCCTACTTACATCAGATGATGATGGAGTGATTAGGGATGATGAGGGATGGTGAGGGTCAATGATAGAGTGATGAGGGATGGTGAGGGTCAATGAGGGAGTGATTAGGGATGATGAGGGATGAGTGATTAGGGATTATGAGAGATGAGGAGGTAGTGATTAGGGATGATGACAAAAGGTGACATCAATGAATGAATGATTAGATATGATAAGGGAGTGATTAGATGTGATGAAGGATAGTGAAGGTTAATGAGGGAGTGATTAGGGACGAGGAGGGATGAGGAAGAAGTGATTAGGGATGATGAGGGATGAGGAAAGAGTGATTAGGGATTATGGGGGATGAGGAGGGGGTGAATAGGGATGATGAGGGATGGTGAAGGTCAATGGAGTAGTGATTAGGGATGATAAGGGAGTGATTAGAGATGACTAGGGATATTGAAGGTCAATGAGGGAGTGATTAAGGACAATGAATAATGATGAGAGAGTGATTAAGGGTGATGAGGGATGAGTATGAAGTGATAAGGTATGAAGAAAGGATGATGATAAAGTGAAATTAGCATAAAGTGGTTGTTTGATGTGTACAAGTCATCAGTGTGACATGTGTTGCCTCAATCACACCACTTTGGATCGAGTTCAACGTAAGTGGTTTGAAAATTTTAATTTTGAGAAACCTAGGACTCCTAGAAATGTTAGGAAGCAATCCAAAAGGCTTAAAAACCTAAAAAATGAGTATATGTTCATAAAAAATGGACACCAATTACAAAAGTCATGCCCTAAAATCTATATGTTTAATACTAAGACCCTGTAAATGTCTTAAGTACTGAACATATTAGATTTTGAAAAATTATTTTCCACATTGTAAGGCGTGTAGTTGTGTGATGTAAGAGCATCAACTCGCCTATGTAAATTTTGTATTTAAGGGTCAAAGTTAGTCAAATAAGTCCTCTTGTGAAGGACAAGAAGCCATGATGAGCTTCAGAATGCACTGTAAAGGACTAATAAGGCCCTAGATAACTTAGGGATTCATAATCATATGTTAGCTAAGTAATCAAGTTGATAGGAAGTCTTACGTTGCAAGTATAAGCCAAATAAAAGTTTTCCCTCCAAAACCTCCTATTCATATTTTTGAACGGTAAAAGGTAGTTTGTAAGCCTCTATGGCAAATTATGGAGTTATGAACCTCATAGAAGGTTGTCAACATTTTATAAATATGTTTTACCTTCATACTAATATGTAAGTCCACCTCATATACCCTCTAAAATGATGATCCCATGTTGGAGAAGGAAGAAATTAGCATATGCTATGTTGAGTAAGTAATGGTTAAGAAGATTTGGGTCTTCTTACTTATCCTAAAAACTATGTTTAAACATTAGATAAGCATTTTGAGATTCGACCCTATCAAGGAGGATAATATTAAAGCATTCATACATGAAAAAGAGAGAAGTAGGAGGAGTTGATGAGAAAATAGAAGATAGAGAGGTGAGAAATAAAAGAAAAAGGGTTTGTTTTGAGGTCTTTCATAATAGGTATACCAAGGATTGTATCAGATATTTCTGATCCAAAACTCAAAAGTTTTGGTCGAAAGATAATTTAGAAATAAGAACAATCCAATTCAATTAATGTTATCTCTGAAAAGAGATGTTTTTTTTAAATAAAAAATTACAGATACAAATATATGCTTATCTCTGGGAAGAGATGTCTGCCTCCCCATTTCGGGAAGTTCTTCATTTATACATATTATCTCGCGGGAGATTGAGTGGCTTGAGGAATTAACGGGTGAAGACTTAAGACAATACAGCATTCGAGGAAATAACTGCCACCGACAATTTGACTTCCAAAATTTAAAACAATACAGAGCTCGAGGACATAAAACAATACAGAGCTCGGGGACATAACGGGTGAGGATTTAAAGCAATACATGATTCGAGGAATTAACTGTCACCCGACAATTCGGCGTCCAAGATTTAAAACAATATAGAGCTATGCGCAGCCCTACCCAGTCTACCAGCTGCCTGCTCCAGGGCCTTACAACAACCACTTCGGCAACCGCGTCCATTGTACCGCTGCATCTTGGCGCTCGTTATACCACCCGAATTATCCCCTGAATCAATTTCATGTTTTGATCAATAAAAGAGGAGATTTATTTGATGAATAAAAGTGTGTAACATTATATTTCTATTCTTGGATATTCAGGTATTTTTATATGAAATGATTATTAGTTTGTGTCTTTAAACCATTACAAGTCTGACTGTGCAAGAAAGTATAGAAAATCTGTGTAGAAAAGGACTGCAATAGAGGTAATGAATGTACTTTGGAGTGCATGAAAGTCTAATGAATCATGACATGGAAAGATATGAAATCACACTACATGTTTTATGCATCACATTTGAGCTCTTAAGTTAAAAATATACAATTTTGTCTATTTATGTCTCTCGGGTTAGTGAAACCTGACTTTTTTTAATATACAGTCACAAAGAGTGGTTTTGTTACACATGTAAAACATTATATGGGTGAAATTTTGTTATTATAAAATGTGAAGGAACTAGTTAGGATCACGTTCCAAGTGATAGTCCTTAAAAATAATTTACAAGCCTTATGAACTATCCATTATTAGCTCTCGGCCTGTCCATTTTATGTGGAAACCCAAATTCACGGTTTGGTCACTAAAAAGGCCATAAATCATAAAATATGAACCCAAATCACTTGAAATTTTTTGAGAAGTTGGGGAATAGTATTGATGATCTAATCCAAGTGTTATTTTGTCATATAAATGACTCTGTTTCAGATTACCTGTCATTTTTGAAGAATGATCAAAGGGTGTAACATGAGTTTTCCTTAGTTTTGAATTTTATAACTTAGTTTAAATTTTGGAACACCTTAATTATGTATGAAAGACCTTAAGCAAGTAGGTTTTAGGATGTGAAAGAGCCAAATTATGAGTTTGACCTATTAGAATCCATTCAAGTCTATAAACCTTAAAACCAAGTTCAAGAAGATTGAGACTAAAAAGTTTGTATCTCTATGAAGGAGCCATCCATTGGCAAGAGAATAGGTATGGGGAATGTTGAACACATTTTAGACTTTATTAATGAAGATTGATAATGGTTTTAAGATATAAAGGTCTAAATTTAAGAGCCCTATCCTACAAAAAGAAGATATTGAACATATTTTAGACTTTATTAATGAAAATTGTAATGGTTTTAAGATATAAAGGTCTAAAGTCAAGAGCCCTACTCTACAAGAAGAAGATATTGAGAAGAGTAGTTTTGTTTAAGAAAAAAGGATTAAATCTTGTGAAGGTTAAGTAAGTTTAAGACATAAAAAAAGGTGAGAATAGATTAAGTTAGAGATTTCATTGGACTTGGAAAGACCAACCTAAGAAGAGTATTGTTGAATAACTAGGTATGGGAATTAGCAGACTTATAAGGAGAATTGGAAACTGGTGTGGTTGCATACCTAGTATATAGTGAAGGAACATTGAACCAGATTTCAGTAATAAATATTGTAAGGTTAATAAATCAATAATTGGCCATTAGACAGATATAGAACAAGGTAATAATAGTGGATATCTCAAGACAAATAAGAAAAGTATGAGGGTATGGGCCTAAAAGAAATTAGATTATACTAAATGGCATAAAGTTATGATTTTAATTGGGATCTTGATGCAAAAGTGTAGGAGAATGGCATCACTATGAGACCAACTCTATCAGATGTAGAGTGACCTTAATTTCTTATATTTACTAAAATAAATTTAAAATATAAGCTTACATTTATATTACTTATAAATATAACAATATAAATATTGATGAGTTTTATCTCATAAACAGTAAAGAGTCGAAGGCTCAAAAATGTGCAATACACAATTTTTCAGTCAATCATATTCGTTCAAATTAATCAATAAAATTATATATATATATATATATATATATATATATATATATATATATATATATATATATATATATATATATATATATATATAGCCTATGTATCTCTTATATATGTATCTCCTATTATATAATAGGAGGTTTATTATATCTCCATAAACCACTCTCTTAAACTATAATAACTTGTTCTAATAACTTACTAACTAATTACTTATAATATCTCTATGTGATTTAATTAACAAATCATTTAGAATATTTCATACACATAATTAATATCTCTCCAATATGAATTTAAATAATATCATTTTCAATATTCCCCTCCCCCTAGTGCTCACATGGAGAGAGGAACTACATGGAACAAACAACTATATATTGTCCCCAGAATGTGGATGTCGGGTTCACCTGAAAATGCATTCGTTTAATTAAATAAATTTTTTACATTAGAAAAGAAATTCATTACAAAATTTATTTGAAAAAATATCTCAAGACTTATTTTAATTTCATAATTAAAAAAAGACTTTAACTATCAAATGACTCTCGACTTAAATACGACACTTACTTTAAAAAATGACAAAAATGACTCCGAATTTTAAATACTAAATTAATAAAAACTTAAAAATGACATGACCTTTTAAAAATAATGACCCAAATAATGTATAATAACCATACTACTAACCCCGACTATTGATGATTCATAACTTATAATAAATATTAAAAAACTCTAATTAAAAAGACAAAATTTAATTCCTTAAAATTAAAAAACACTATTGAACATTTATTAAACAACCACCCAAAAAAAACAAAAAATAAACACACAAAACAAAACAAACAAGACTATAAATAAAAAATTATATTAACCTAATTAAAAAGACTTTTTTTAAACAATAAATATTATTAATAAATAAAAACAGATAAAGAATATAAAAACTTAACATACCAAACAAAATATATTAAAAAGCAAAATAAAACAAAAAACTTTAAAAACTAAAATCACGCACATTAACCCAAAAAAACCACGAATTTAAAAGACAAAACCACTCTAAAAACCTAAAACTAACGAACAAAACCACGATATTTAATTAAAAAACTAAACCTAAAACTGCATACGCAAAACCAAAACTAAAACTTATCTTTCTGCCGTGGAGAAAGTCGTCTGGGTTTGAGCAGAGCGATGACAGTTGAGTGAGGGACGATGCCGATTATCTAGGAGGGAGTCGGAAAGGATGCAGATCTAGGCTCACCGATCATTAGTGCAGTCGAGATCTTGGTGATTCGTCCATGCCACGAAACTAGTTATGGATAACTTGAAATAGAACAGTTGTTCTCAGGATGAGATTTAGCCAAGTCAAAGCTAACCAATGCCACCAATGCAAGAGAATTGGGATCACCATTGAAGTATGGCCAAAGGATGAACGTTCTTGAACAAAAACCATTGAATGCTCTACGGTTTTACAACAGAATCAAGGATGCCAGGGAAAACGCCGAGAAATGGCTTGGATACCTGAGCTAAAGGTTTGGCCCTGTTAATCTATAGTCGAGTCCAAGAGTTTCGATAGAAAACAACAAATTTTAACTTTCATTGCTAGAAATACTACAGATTTCAGCAACAAAATTCAAAAAGATATTATCATGACAACGAACATGCTCTTCTCTTTCCAAATATATATATATATATATATATATATATATATTTTATAACTTTTAGACTATTTTAAAGGTTCAAAATATGTTGATTTCTATTCTACCTTTTTTAGGCCATTACGTGCTGCAAATATACCTACCTTTTCATGTTAATGTAATTTGTCTTTCATTGATATAAATGATTGTCTTTCATTGATATAAATGCAAAACAAATTATATGGTCAAAAACTAAGCCTAATTCTATACATATTCAAAAAAAAAAAAAAACATTTTTTGTGAGGTACTTAAGAGGCCACATGATCGGCTATCTATTTTTGTATTAATTTTAAAGAGCTATTTACTTTATATAAAAATATAAAAAAATATAGGGCAGAAATTAGAAGATTTTATCTTAATATTCACCAAAGGGTTTCAAACAATAGTAAACGATGCTTAAAAAATGGTGGGCCACATGACCATCTATCTACTATATTTTCTTTAAAAAAAATAAGAGTTTTTCAAATTTTAGATGTTTGACCTAGTTGTACTTAATTGTTTTAAAAACTAAACTCGAAATGCTACAATTTATGTTCTTATCCCATCTACAAATTTTGAGTGTGGCTATTTCAAATTATCTATAGAAGTTTAGATTTCTAAAATTTTAGAAAAATTATGTCCACGAGTAGGTATTTTTTTGTCTTCAAAATTTGTGCACTTACATGTGAGTTTCTTGTTATTCTATTTTTATTAAACCAAGTTTTATTTAATTTATTGAAAAATATTCAATTGATATCAAAGCAAGGTTTGGGTTGTAATTTTTTATTTTAGATATTTTTAACAATTGATTGAATGTCAAACTCTAACAATCTTCTAATTCCATATTTTAGTGGAAATGACTATGACAATAGAGCATCTAGATGATGACTCTTTTGAGAGAAAAAGACTTATAGGAGATTGTATAAATTGGTTATAAAGAACCAAATGATTGGGCCATTGTTTCAACTAATGACATGAAAACAAAGAAGGATGCTAAGAAGAATAACTCACAAAATTTGTTTCATATTCAAATAGCATTAAATAAGATCCTATTTCCAAGAATTGTAGGTGCAAGGACAACCAAGGATCCTTGGAGACTCTACAAGAAGCTTACCAAGGTAGTGAGTAAGTCAAAGTAGTTAGGTTACAAAATTTGAAGAGAGAATTTGAGAATTTGAAGATACAAGAAGATGTTCATGTGTGAGTGATTTATTTTTAAGAGTGAAGGATGTAGTCAACAAGATGACTACTCTTGAAGAAATGTTGACTAAATAGGTTGTGGTGAAAAATGTGTTAAGGGCTCTAGCACCAAGGTGGAACCATGTTGCCATCATTATTGAAGAAATCAAATACTTAACCACTCTTGAGTTTGGTCACCTAGTTAGATCTCTTGTGTCTCCTAAAAAAAGACTAAGAGACACATTAAATGAAAGTGATGAAAAAGATTTTGCCTCAAAATTAATAATCACAAAGAATGAAGGTACCAACATTAGCAATAAGAACAACCATGTACAAGGTAAAGTTAATAGTAAAATCAACCAAAGACAAAGAAAAGATATGAATTACGATTATTCAAGAGGATAGAGATGAAGAAAATGTGATTTAGCTACAAGAGAAAGAGGTAGAGTTAGATTTAATAAGATAAATATTCAATGTTATTACTATCACATGGATGGACACTTTCATTTGGAATGTAGATTAAAAACAGAAAATAAAAGTGCAATTGCTAATTATACTAATGAGGATGATGATGCTTCTCCATGCAATTTGTTCATTTCATATGACAAAGCCGAAAATAGTCCTAAAAAGGTTTGGTATCTAGATTCAGGGTGTTCCAATCACATGTCAAGGAATAATGAGTTATTTTTTATAATGAATAGAAGCTTCAAAACCAATATCAAACGTGGTTATGAAAAATATTTTAAGGTTGTAGCAAAAGGAAATATGAAGGTGAATATTGTATAATATAAGAAATGTATTAGTGATATTTAAATTATACCCCAAACATAATTTTTTGAGTGTTGGACAACTATGTGAAAATAACAATAAGGTGGTTTTTGATGATAAGCAATATACAATCTATGATAAAAATCAAGGAAATAAGGTTGTTATAATCATACTTATGTCTAATAATAGGATGTTTCCATTGAAGTTTGGAGAGCATAGTAATAGCCTTAAAAATATGGCATATGAAGATAAGAGTTGGTTATGGCATCTCAAGTATAGACACTTGAATTTTTAAAGTTTGAAGTTACTAACATCACAAGAATTGATCTATGATTTACCAAATTTTGAAGAGCATAAATAAGTTTGTGAAGGATGTGTTAAAGACAAACATGTAAGAGAATTTTTTTCAAAAGTTAGTACATGGAGGTCTTATCATCCACTTCAATTTGTTAACTCTAATATTTGTGATCCTATGTAAATAAAAAGTTTGGGTAAGTCATCATATTTCATACATTTACTAATGATTATTCATGAAATTCTTGATTTTATTTTTTAAAGCAAAGAAGTGAAACATTTGACACATTTAAGAGGTTTAAATCCCTTGTAGAGAATGAAAGTGTTTATAGAATAAAGTGCATAAGGACTGACCATGGAGGTGATTTCTATTCAAAATGTTTTATGAATTCTTGTGATTTAAATGGCATCAAAATGCAACTCACAATTGCCTACACCCCTCAACAAAATGGTGTGGCTGAAAGGAAGAACTATACAATGGTTGAAATGGCAAGGAAAATGTTATAAATAAATGGAGTAAATAACTTTTTTTGAGGTGATGTTGTTACTACAACAATATATATTCTCAATCGAAGTCCCACTATTGCACTTTAAAATATGACTCCATATGAAGCATGGTATGAAAAGAAGCCTAATGTTAAATATTTCAAAGTTTTGGATTGTTTAGCCTATCTTCATGTAGTTGATCAGAAAAGAAAAAAGTTAGATCCAAAGAGTGAGTCTTGCATTTTTTTAAGGTACAGTGAACAAAATAAAACTTATAGGCTTTATAATCTTATCACTAATAGTGTTGTTGTGTCAAGAGATGTTATTTTTGATTAAGGGGGAGTGCATAGTCATGAAAAAGACAAAGACTATATTGAAAAAATTAAATATATTTTTATTGATGGTATTTATGATTACATTGCTAATGAACATCCCACTATTAATTAAGTGCCAAGTGGTACAAGTCCATTAAATATCCCCTCATCTAATGCTTGTATTCCAAGTACAGTTCTAGCTCCAAGTACTATTTCTTCAAGGAAGGTAAGAAGCTTGTGCAAAATTTATTAGAGTACAAGAAGTCAAACACATGAAGAATGTCCAAGAGGTGAGATAGTAAATTATGCTTTAATTACACAATCTGATTTTGAACCATCATGTTCTTAAGATGCATGTACGAATGCTATTTGGGTGTAAAAAATGAAAGAAGAAATGGATTCAATTCATAAGAATGATACTTGGGAATCTACATAACTTACACATGAAGATAAGTGTATTGGTACTAAATGGGTATACAAAACTAAGTATAATGGTGATGGCAGTGTTGAAAGACATAAGACACATCTAGTTATAAAAGGTTTCAGTCAAAGATATAACATAGATTATGAAGATACATTTGCACCAATGGTAAGACAAGAGACCATTAGAATGGTGATTTCACTAGTAGCTCAAAGAAATAGAGCATACATCAGATGTGAAAAATACATTCTTGAATGGGTATTTAGAAGAGGAAGTCTATGTACAACAACCATAAGGTTTTTTACTACATGGGAGAAAAGACCAAGTCTACAAGTTAAAGAAGGCTTTGTATGGCCTCAAGCAAGCACCTGTCGCATGGTATGGTCAGTTTGATGGATATTTTCATTAGAATAGATTCGAAATAAGCAAGAGGAAGCCTACTCTTTACTACAATCAAGAAGGTAATGATATCCTTATTATAATTTTGTATGTTGGTGATTTGTTGTATATGGGCACCAATTTTAAGATGAATGTGAATTCAAAATTACTATGATTAATGAATTTAAAATGAAAGATTTAGGTCTCATGCAATACTTCTTAGGGATAAATGTTCATAAAAGTAAAGATGACATCTTCATTTGTCAAATAAAGTATGCAAATGATATGTTGAATAAAATCAATACGGTTGATTATAAACAAGTCACCACTCAACTGATAATACAGTTATGCTATGTAAATAAGATGGTGTTGAAACAATTGATGAGACAAGTGTTGAAATAGTTGATGAGCCAACTTATACAAGTGTTGTTGGAATCTTAATGTTTCTAATTCACACAAGATCAAATATTACTTATTCAATGTCTCTTTTATCAAGGTATATGTCTGAGCCATTTGAAATTCATCTAAAGGCAGTCAAGAGGATTTTTAGGTATGTGAAAGGTATTATCTATTTCGATATTTATTATTATGCTACTAAATTTTGAACATGTTGGTTTTAGTGATTCTAATTGGGAAGGTAGTTTGGATGACCAAAAATCAATATTTGAGAATTAATTTTCACTTGGTTCAGGTTTGGTTACATGGAGCTCAAAAAAGCAAAGTTCAATTGCATTTTCATATACAAAAGCATAATATATTGTAGTCACTTTTAGAGGTACACAAACATTATGGCTCGAAAATATTTTAAAATAAATTGGAGAGAAATAACAATCTATAATATTTTTTTATGATAATGTAAGTGATATCAAATTGGTCAAGAATCCAATGCATCACAATAGCTAAAAGCATTTTGATTTGAAAAACCACTATATTTGAGATTTGATTCAAAATAAAGAAGTAGAATTGTAGTATATAAATGCCTAAGAACAACTTGCAGATATTTTCACTAAAGTTGTTGCAAAATTTCAATTTTTGAAACTCCAAGATTAAGTTGTTAGTTCACTCAACATCAAAGGGGAGAATGTTGGTTAAGTTTTGTCGAGTGTTAAGTTTATTGTAGATAAACTCATGCAATTGCTCTAAAATCATTTAATATGTAGTTAAGCTATTTGTAGAATAATAAAGCTATTAAAAGGTTATAAATAAGTTATTTGTAGAATAATAAAACTATTAAAAGATTAGAAATAAATTTAGTTTGTTTTACTATTGGAATGCTTCACATTATATTAAA
This sequence comes from Torreya grandis, assembly GCA_037957365.1. Taxonomy (NCBI): domain Eukaryota; kingdom Viridiplantae; phylum Streptophyta; class Pinopsida; order Cupressales; family Taxaceae; genus Torreya; species Torreya grandis. The sequence continues at coordinate 295,014 of JARHVA010008607.1, read as the reverse complement.
TAATAAAATATAATATAGAAGGTTACAATGTAATATGGCTAGATAGATCACAGCCCAAACTCCATGCCAGAGTAAAAAACTAGCTCAAAACATAAAAAAAAGCTGATCAAAGCACAACAAAATCAAGTACAAATAACCACTAGATATTTAAGCACAAGACGTCATCCCAAGAGGTAGAGGTGAAGGATCATCCGTAGGAAGCATCGACCATGCAAGTGCTTCCATGTCAAGGATCTCCATAGCAATCTAGCTATCTAGGGGGTCATCATGAATAGTGATCGACCAACCATCGGTGGGCTACATAGAAATAATAATGCTCACCAAAGACCATTATGCATGACCAACATTAGATTTTCCATGTGAACTCCAACCACTCCTTAGGGGAGGGCAAGGTGAAAAGTGGCCTCTGCTTTAGGACCATCTTTTGCTTATACGCCTCCTAGGAGGAGATGGGAGGGGACCATGGGGTGGGCCATATGGCAAAACTCTACTCATAGTGCACGAGGCACTCCTCTAGTGGTCAAGGAGCTCCTGTAGGTGGTGGAGGTCCAGTTCCATCTTCTCAACTTAAGCTTGGATCAACAATTAAACCAATGAAATAATAACAACATTTTCATAACAAAAAATAAAAATCCACAAGCCTCATGATTAAAAATAACATTATTTCAAGATTTTCAAAGATGAAAGAGGATGATAGCATGAAAAAATTACCAGAGAAAAGCAATAGAAGTTGGCCAGTTAAAAAAGTCCCAAAAATGTGTTTGCCACTAAGAGAAAGGATTAGGATGATAGGGTTAAAATAAGGAATGAATCCATCACTAGGCTGATTGAGCTTTATGACAAAACAAGAATAAATGCTTGAAATATTTTGGCCACTTGCAAGTTAGACAAAAATGTTGGGGAATGCATAGGTGGAGCATCCTCTCATCAAGGGGGAGCCCCTGATAAATTAAACACCATAAAAAATGAGCCTATTTGGGATCTAAGCCAGGGTGCCATACACGATCCAAATGGGTGAGCCAAGTCTTAAGAAATAATTGAAGGCCTCAATGTCTATTAAACTAGTCAAGAGTTAGGAATAATGGACTCATCCCATGATAAATAAACCCAGGAGAGTAGCCTTTAAAATTTGTATCACAGTTCTACCTCTAGTCTTTCAACCAAGCCTTAGGAGGTTGAAGGTCATACTTATTAAGCATAACATCAAGGAGTAATTTATGAATGCGAAGGATGGAAGGTAAGTTGGCATTATTTAATTGAAACTTGTTTTTTTAAATGAGGCAAAGGAATCCAATCTCTAGAGGTAACCAAGTCACAGATAGTGCGAATCCATTTGTGAAATAATCGTAGAGCTTTAATACAAGGTAATTCAGCCAGGGGGATAGAAGAATTAATCAGAATAGGAGATCACCAAGGCTATGATCATTAAAAGATAAACCTATGCAAAATCCATCCCCTACCCATTTCAAGTGGGGTTTGACTGCTTCGAAATCCTTCTAAATGCTTTTAACAATTAAGGAACTTGTAATCTTAATAGGCACATTAGTGATAAGGATGGATTGAAAGCCAATATTTTGCCAACCACTTTTGCCATAGGGAGAGTCCAAAGAGATGCAATGGTGGAGGAGGATTTTCTCAAACTCATTGCCCTCAATAGCCTAAACAAACCATTTAGTGCAAAAGGCTATACTTTGTTGATAGGTGTTAATGATACCCATGCCACCTTTATCATGAGGAAGGCAACAAATATCCCAGGCCAACTGATGAAAACCTGAGCCTTATTAGAGTTGGCCTAGAGGAAATATCAGAGAAACTTGGCTATATTATCATAAGAGGCTTTGGAGGGGGCCTAGAAAAAGGAATAGTATACATGAGTGGCCACCAAAATCTTGGTGCAAATCCAGAACTTGCCTGCTAGAGAAAGGGGCTTGGTGATCCAATATTCAATATTCCTTTCGATCCTATTAAGGACATATTGTCAAAGTTTAGATGGCATGCTATAAAAAGTGAAGGGGATGCCCAAGAACTTGAATTGTCTCCCCCAAGCAATCCACTACCAATTAAACTTCCTAAGCCACTCAGGGTTTCCTCCATTAAAAGTTGCAGTCAGAAGCCAGACAAAAGATACCTAGGCATTGCATAGCTTCATTAAAAATGGCCTATTTCTCTTCAAGTGTGATAAAGGTGTCATCTGCAAAATGACCATTGAATATTTGAGAGGTGCGGTCAGGTAACACAATGCTATGAATGAGCCCCTATGAAGCCTTAGAAGCCAAAAGTTAACTCAGGGCTTTAGTGGCTAAAACATATAGTGTTGAAGCAAAGGGATAACCTTGGAAAATAGAATGTTGAATCTTGATCCCCAGGGTTTGATGCCCATTAATAGTGAGACAGGTGAAGGCATCATGAAGTAAGGTTTGCACTATGTAGATGAGATAGGGGCCAAAGCCGAGAGCCTTGAGCATGGCAAGAGTAAAATGCCACTCAATCTTATCATAAGCCTTTTTAAAGTCCAGATTTAAGAAAATAGTTCTTTGAAGAGAGGAACGAGCCCCAACCATGCCTTCCTAGATCATAATAAGATTATCCAAAATATATATTCCTCTAATAAAACTTGTTTATTCTAGTCTAACAGTGGCAGAAAGGATTAGCTGAACACGGTTGGAGAGGGCTTTGGTGAGAATATTGTAAGGGACATTAAGCAGGGTTATTGGCCTCCAGTTGGTGAGAAGCTTAGGATCTCCAATTTTGTTAATAAATTTGATATTGCCTTGATTGATGATGAGTCCAAGAGACTAATTCTGTAAGGCTTTTTTATATACTTGCACTAAGCTAGGGCTAATGAACTACCAAGTGGCTTTGTAAAATTCATAAGGGAAACCATCGAGGTTGGGGGCTTTGTCATTGTTCATATAATTCAAAGCCTATGTAAGCTCCTACAAGGTGAATTGAGCATCATAGAGATGATTATCAATTGGCTTGAACTTACAAGGCACCACATCTAGGCAATTTTAAAGATCTTGGGAATGCTTAGTCATAAAAGGCTGGGCATGGAAAACCTGCTTATAATGCTCAAGAAAGATCTAGGAGATATCAAACTGGGAGGTGGGTCGAGATTGAACTACTTAAATGTTTTTAATTTTCCTGTGAGCTTTCTTGGCTTTCATTCTTTTGAAAAACTCCTTGGAGGCTTTGTCACCAATTTTGAGCCAATGTAGTTGAGAGCGAAGTTGGGCACCTCTAACTGCATGACTATCTACCACCTTGAGGTTGTGTTTGAGAGAGGTAACTAGTCTCTGCAATTGAATGTTGAAAAGATCAATCTCAATGGAGGCATAAACCCATCTGAATTCCTTGAGCATGGCTTCCTTTGAATGCTTGCAAATCCAAGTGACATGTTTGCCATGGTGGCAGAGGAAAGAGGTGGTGTGTAGAATGGCTCCATTCCACCACTCAATCTAGCTGGTGACGTATGGGGGCTGTGAGTCTAGGTTCTAGATCTTTTGGATGAGTTAGATGGTACCAACATGACCCAACATAGAGTTATTAAGAATAAATTGATTACATTGCACATTATACTACCCAAAATTCCATTACACTTTATAGGAGATGGGCGAGTGGTTTGAAAAAATAATATCCAATGGACATTGATAGGCTAGCCATCTATACTGGAAAAGGAAAAAATATTTTTCTCTAACATCATAAAGTGGTCAAGTTGTTTGAGCATGCGGTGATCCCTAGATTGGTAGTTGGACTATGTAAACCAAGACATGGTCCAACTCTCTACCGAAGGAGAGGGTCTACCAGCCCCCACTTATTTTTGAAAAAGTACCAAGCCTCACATTTACTAAAACACCAACACATGGAGAGGGCCCCAACTTTGTCTTGGGGGTTTTCAATCATATTAAAGTCATCACATGTGAGCCACATAGTAGGAGATAACTCGTCTGCCAAAGATCACCATGGTAGGGAGCGATTAGGGCCATCATTGGGAACATGAATGTTGAGAATGCCAAAAGGATGGCCATCAATGTCAAGAATAATCCAGGCTGCCTGATGTGATGGGTCCTCTCCCATGGAAATGATGCCAAATGAGACCTTAGGAGTAACTAAAATACAGGTGCCACCATGTCCTGCCTTATGCAAGGTGGTGACCTGGGTGGCATCCAATCAAATGCTGTGCAAGGTCGACTAGAGGAGAAAACCAAAAATCTTAATTTCCTATAGACAAAGAATGTTTGTAAAGCCAATCTATTGACATGCATATCACATAGAGTATTTACAGGTAAAATCTATAAGACTCGTAACATTCCATGATAAAACATTCATAGGGAGAGATCATCCATTTGAAGCTCCCCTTACCCATCCTCAAAATATGCCAATGTTGCAAAGTTATTGTGTTAGTGAGGCCAAGAAACTTTACCATCTATAATGAAACAACGTTTGACATCATGATCATCTTGAGGAGAGTTAACACCCCTGTGAGGAGGGCTACAAGACCATCAGGAGAATGAGCCACTGGTTGAGTGAACATCGGCCATAGGCATCCTAAATTTTTGGGAGGCTAGAGAAACACTTTGTGGGTTGAGAAATATCAAGTGAGTGGGAGCGGTAGAGAAGTCCCCTGAGAGGGTGTGAGAACTAGAGGAGAATCCTCTCGAGGTGGTGGTTGGGATGTACTTTGTGGCTTAGGGCTTGATGACTATTTGGGGAGTAATGTGGTCCAACCATGACCTTGGTCTATCAGTTTTGGCTTCTCAGTCTAAAGAGGCAGCTAAGGAGACTTGGGACAACCCATATGAAGACAGTCCTTGATGTCGTGGTCTGAATCCTAATAGGGGAAACAAGTGTTGGAAAGTTTTAAATATACAACCTTTTGTGACCACTAGGTTTCCCTAACTTGGATTTCAATGAACTCCTTCAGCTCCCTGGAGAGGTCAACCTCCACACAGACTCGCTTGTTGGGGCAGAGGAGAACCATCTATCTTGTTCAATCATAACCACGCGTCCTATGGGAGGGATGATTTGGGGGATAAAATCCCAAAGGTGGACCAATAGACCAGGAAGCTCAACCTAGATAGGGACACAAAGGGCAGCATTGTCAGAAACCTTAAAATCATGAGACTAGAGAGATAAAATCATTAGTTGGTTGCAAAGGAACTAAACATTGGACTTCGCAAGAATCAGATGTGTCTCAGAGGGCTCTTTAAAGGTAAACAAGAAGAAACCTTTAGTAAGGGTTCGGATTCCAGAGACATGGACACCTAGTGGCTCCCAGTGGTTGCGGACCCAGCTATGGAGGTAATCCTCCGAAGGGATGAGGCCAACAAAATAAACAATAATAGAGCAATTTTCATACCACTTGCAACATTGTTCATCAACAACAACAAGAATACTTACCTTCGGTAGGGAGGGGGAAGCAGAGGGATTACCTAATCGTAAACTTTCAAAACAAACTTCTGAGTTCGTTTGGGTGCCATTAGCTCTACCTCTTGCATCAAGAGATGCAGTATAGCATGGAGAAGTCATAAATATAGGGCATGTTCATCTAAGAGGCGGAGCGTCGAGCCCAGTTAATACGTTGAAGCCTTAAAAAATCCCATGGGTCTAGCGATATGACAAAAAAAATCAAGAAACACAAGCAGGAATACACAAACCATAAAAAAACCCGAAGAGAGCATCATTTTCATCATCTTCCATTGGATTAGGAACATCTTGCATGTTGAAATACTCATCTTTCAAGGCTGAGATGGACATCTCCGGTGCGTCAAGTGTTTCCTTGTAGATCAACAGCTTTTAGGTGCACTTATCGTTCCCCAGCAAGATAGGCCCCAAACGGTTCATAACAATTTAATTGGAAGTAAAATTTAAAACCATTCTTTTTTGGGAATAAAATTGCCTGTTGATTTTTATGGAGATAAATCTGTTTCTTCAGTCACCAGCAGTGCTGTCAGCAATTCAATATTTCTCTACGGAAGTTCTTGTGTGGGATCCCACTTCATCCCATATATATGATATGTATTCCCACGTTGATAGACATTTTATACCGTTTTCTTGTAAATTGTCATTGCTACGAAATAGAATAGGATTGGATCCATAAGTGCGAAAATGATCAAACAATTTGTAATTCTACAGGTTTCAATTATGGTAGCTTTTTCGAACATTGGTCACGACAGAGAAAGTTACTCTATTATTGGGCTTTGGAGAGATGGTAGGAGACTTTAAATGTTATAAAAAAAAACGGTATCCTTTAAGGCTGCATTGTTTGACTGAAAATTTAGAAGGGTTGATATTTTCTCCATGACCAGACTTTTTTTTTTTAAATTACATAATTTATTGTTTTGAAAGAGAGAGAATTTCATTTGCAACTCGTGACATGAGGCCATCAGAGTCAACTTAAAAATTTGAAGCTAAAATGATTTGGAGCTTGTTCTTGTGAAAATAGAATTATTTGTTAATTGTTTTGTCGTTAGGGATTTTGGAGTTTGTTCTTTTAAAAATAAGATAAGTTGTTTTTTTATAGATAATAACAAGGGAACAAGGTCCCTTATCTTGATGTACAAAAGATTTGGTTAGCATATCAGATCAAAAAAGTAAAAAAGAAGCTTGTATGAGATTAGAAAGAGACGGGCAGAAAGTCAAGTAATCACAAAGTCAACAAGTTAATTACAAGAGAAAAGATTAAAGAATTGAAGTTCAGAAGTTTCTTAATCTAAAACAACACTGAAATGCAAGAGGGAAGCACTATCAAAGAACGACTCTGGGAAGTAGGTAAATCCTACAACGACATCTTGAACACAAGGGAAGTTTTCAGCAGGACTAATGTTTTCTAATTAATTCCCTACATTCTTCTCAGGGAGGGGGGCCTTCACAATGCCAATATTTATTAGTAGGAAGGTGAAAAACTCTAAAGTGAGCCAAGAAATTTGTTAGAGAGTTAGTCTCATGATAGTTGTGGGAGAAATAAATATCCTTAAAAAAGGAATGACATGGAGGCTATCTTCAATGATTGAATTGAGGTGCCACTGATCTAATTTTCTTGATTTTATAGCGTTGATAATCAAGAGAGAATCACCTTCTATAAATAGGATAAGTGCATGGAGTTGATGGACAATTCTATAGACATTTTAGTATAACACGTATGCAATATTACATGTAACATATACATGTTATAACAGTAATATGTACATGTTATTTGAATTGAGGCTTGATGATTACCGAACCATAACATGTAGTGTACACTTTATTGTCTCTGCAACTTTGAAATGCCAAAAGCGCATGCATTTAAAATATAAAATAATCAAAGTGCATACATGTTATAGTGCATATGTGTAATAATGCATATACGTTATGTTCTAGTGAAGTCATGAAAGGGTAAAATGCAAGAGGGGAATGAATTAGAAGGTGAGAGGGTATGGTTTATTAAAATAAATATTAAGTATAAGGAATATAAATGTAACAATATAAATGTTATGTTTATATTCCTTATACTTTAAATTTATTTTAGTAAATATAATAAATTAGGGGGTCTATGCAAAGAGTTGGGTGACAATTCCCTAAACATTTCCCATAACATGATCGTGTAATTTAAATTATGGCTCGACAATTATCGATCCATAACATGATCATGTTAATACATAACACGGTCGCGATCCTATTATTTTTCACAATAAAATGTGTGAATATGTACATGAACCCAATCTTAGTTAATAAATAACGTGATCGTATTATTATAAAAGTAATAATGCTATCATGTCCCTGTTATTTTGCACATAAAAGCATGTGAACATGCACATGAAGTTAATCTTGACCTAAAACTTATATTAATTAATCTAAATGTTAAGTATATGTTTACTCTAAGTTTAAAGTATAAGTTTAAATGTAAACTTATACTTTAAATTTATTTTATTAAATATAATAAATTAGGGTCACTCTACATCTGATAGACTTGCTCCCACATTTGCATGCCTTACAATGTCGAAAATATTTTTTTAAAATCTAATTTGGTTGGTATTTAGGTATTTTTAGGGTCTAAGTATTGAACCTATGGATTTTAGGACATAAATTTTACAATTGATGTCCATTTTTGGTAAACATATAGTCAATTTTAGGTTTTTGTGCCTTTCAAATTATTTCCTAGTATTTCTAGGAGTCCTAGGTTTGTCAAAATTGAAGTTTGCAAACCACTCACTTTGAACTTGATAAATTGTGGTGTGATTGGAGTAGCATAAGTCACATTGATGACTTTCACACATCAAATGACCACTTTGTGTGAATTTTACTTATTCATCATCCCTCACTCATCCCTAATCATTTCCTACTCATCCCTTATCACCCCTAATCACTCTCTCCTCATTCCTCATTGTCCCTAATTGCTCCCATATTGACCCTTATTGTTCCTCATCATTCTTGATTACGCCCCCATTGACCCTCACGATCCCTCATCAACTCTATTCACTCATTTTTCATCCCTCATCGTCTCTAATCACTCCATCATTGACCTCCACCATCCATCATCATCTTTAATCACTCCCCTCATTTGCTCTCACCATCCCTCATCATCCCTAATCACTTCCTTATCATCCTTAATCACCACTTCATCATCCCTAATTACTCTTTTATTGGACCTCACCATTCTTCATCATTTATAATCACTCCCTCGTCATCCCTAATCACCCCCTTATTGACCCTCATCATTATTAATCATTTATTCATCATCCCTCATCATCTATAATCATTCTTTCCTCATCCCTCATCACCTTAAATCACTCCCTCATTAACCCTCACCATCCCTCATCATCCCTAATCACTCCCCCATCCTCCCTAATCACTCCCTCATTAAGCCTCACCATCCCTCATCATCCCTAATGACTCCCTCATTATCTCTAATCAATTCCTCCTCATCCATCCTCATCCTTAATCACTCCATCCAATACCTTGATGGTGGCATTTTTTTGGCATTTAATAATGCTAGGAACTACAAGTAGAGAATTGAGTGCTAGCATAAAATATAAGACATAGTGATCAAAATGGCTTGGAGGTAGATTTGAAACATAAATATTTAGCACTTATGAAAAAATATGAGCCTATTAGAAATGATGTAATTCACAGTTAAAGATCCAACAGAAAAAGAGAAGTAAGTAAAACCATCATAGCACCAAAAATGGGTAGTAAATATGAAGCTCACCAAGATATGGGATTTCTTGAAACAAATTAATTATTTTCCATATGAAGACATTTTATAATCCGAATAATTACATTGAAGGCCTTCTATTTGCATGTCTATTGATTGAGTCATCATACTAGAGAGTGGAAAATAATTTTCAAATGATTAGAACAAGTACTCCAAGATTGGAAAGCAGTGCTTAATTCATAACTTCAATATTCAATCCAATGAAGAGTGTCACACTATGATCTCTCTATTTACACAGCTCGAGAAGTGGGTACAAGTTATCTATCACTATAAAAAGGTATGTAGATAATAGATTATGAACCCAATGATATGGTTGGTACTAAAAATATTTCTACTTGCCCCAATAATAAATTATATGAATTATAAATATTATTTCATTAACAAATGTAGATCAATGGTGAGCTAATACACTTCATCATTTCCAATGGAAGTTGGAAGAATTTAATTTCTCCTAAAGAATATTTTCAAAAATTGAAATTGAAATTGATGCATCATCCATAACCATACACTAGTGTATGGTTTAGTGTAGTCCTTGAGAAATGAATCACCTAGTAGTGTCACTTGGTGTACAAAATCAAACTTTTTAAAGATGCAATCCTTTGTGAAATCTCACCATTAGAGGTGTGTGATGTTTTACATGTGGTCAACAATATATTTTCCATTAAAATTTAGTCTATAAAGTAAATCCTTGAAATGTTATGATAGATTGTCACTATCTGAAATACCATATATCATAGTTAGTTCATAAGATTTCAATCATTAGTGTCAAGAAGTGCAAGAATCTTGTCAATTAGAATAATAAGTATACTCTTGATGGTAAGAAGTAAATGTAATAACATATGTATGGCACCATACCATAGTTTGATTTATCAAATAATAACAAAGACAAAATAATTGAACCATAAACTAGAGATGAATACAAGGATATCTTTCAGTCACCTAAATAAGTTCCTATATAATATACACTAAACAATATTATTGATTTGATCCCTTAACTACCTCTACCTCAAACCTCTGTATACAACATATCATTTATAGAGAATGAATAGATCAAGTGGCAGATCCAAGAAATCATGGATAATGGACACATTATGCCTAAATCATTGCCTTGTAGAAGCCCAATTGTGCTTGCACCAAATAAGGATGGGACATGTGGTTGTGAATCAATTAAAAAAATATTAAGAAGATTAAAGTGAATAACTATTATCCTCATCTAAATATTAATGTATTGTTATACCATATCCATGGTGTAAATTATTTTCCAAAATTGATCTTAAGTTTGGGTATCATCATATTCATGTTAAACCTTTAGACATTTGGATTATAGTCTTAAAAACAAAGGAAGGATTTATTGACTAGTTGGTTATGCCTTGAATGCATTCATTGAGATGTCAAATGACATCCTCAGGCCTTTTAACTATGTCATTTTTTTAATCTACCTTTATGACATCCTAATCTTTAGAAAACATGGGATGAACATCTAGACCATGTAGAACTAGTGTTTCACATTTTGTAGAAACACATTTTTATGATAACATGAATAAATGTTCATTTTTCATGCAAGAGATAAAATATTTGGGATGCATTACACACAAGGAGTTCATGTGTGAACCTAACCAAGATTCAAGTCATACAGGAATGGGAAACACTAAATAACTTTGCATACATTCAAATCTTCTCAAAATTAGAAAATTATACAAGAGATTTGTGTTTAGTTTTTATCCTTTGAACCAAGCTACCAAAGGTGAAACCAACTAAAGTTTCATCTAATTAGCTATACAACAAAGATAATTCAATGAACTAAAATTCATACTCTATTTTGTGCTAGTACTCATGTTACTTGACTATAAATTTGTAAGATAATCTAATTTATTTAGTAATAAAATTGACTATCACATATGGGTATTGACAACATAACAAGTCCTAGAAAAGATTTAATTTATATTATAATGGATTAAACAACATGTGATTGGAATCAAAGATACCTTTAGATTATATGCTTACGTCAGATGATGAGGGAGTGATTAGGGATGGTGAGGGTCAGTGATGAAGTGATGAGGGATGGTGAGGGTCAATGAGGGAGTGATTAGGGATGATGAGGGATGAGGAAAGAGTGATTAGAGATTTTTAGGAATGAGGAGGGAGTGATTAAGGATGATGAAGGATGGTGATATTCAATGAAAGAGTGATTAGGGATGATAAGATTGAGTGATTAGAGATGATGAGGGATAATGAAGATCAATGAAGGAGTGATTAGGGATGATAATATTGAGTGATTAGAGATGATGAGGGATAATGAAGGTCAATGAGGGAGTGATTAGGTATGAGGAGGGATGAGGAGGGCATGGTTAGGGATGATGAGAAAGAAATTATGGATGATAAGGGATGAGGAAAGAGTGATTATAGATGATGAGGGATGAAGAAGGAGTGATTAGAGATAATGAGGGATAGTGAAGGTCAATACAAGAGTGATTATGGATGATGAGGGAGGGATTAAATATGACTAGGGATCGTGAGGGTCAATGAGGGAGTGATTAGGGACAATGAGTAATGATGAGAGAGTGATTATGGGTGATGAAGGATGAGTAAAAAGTGATCAAAGATGAGTGAAGGATGATGAACACATTAAATTAACCAAAGTGGTTATTTGATGTGTGCAGGGCATCAATGTGACCTATGCTACCCTAATCACACCACTTTAGATCAAGTTAAAAGTGAGTGGTTTGAAAACTTCAATTTGACAAAGCTAGGACTCTTAGAAATGTTAGGAATCAATTTGGAAGGCACAAAAACCTAAAAAATGACTATATGTTTACCAAAAATAGACATCAATTGCAAAATTTGTTTTGAAATCCCTAAGTTCAATACTTAAACCCTTGAAAATGCCTAAGTAATGACCATATTGGATTTTGAAAAATTATTTTCCACATCGTAAGGCATGTAGATGTGATACCAACTCCATTAGATGTAGAGTAACCATAATTTCTTATATTTAATAAAATAAATTTAAAGTATAAGGAAATAAATGTAGCAATATAAATTTAAACACGATTGCACTATTTGAATTTGAATTCAAAAACCAAGCCTTTTAGCTTAGGAAAGTCTTGGATTTTCAATCCAAATCCTTGGACCTATCAATCTACATTTGAGTCCAAGCGTTTTGCTAAAAAATAACAAAATTAAACTTTGATCACTAAATACACTACAAATTTCAATGGTAAAATTCAAAAATTTAATAGCATTGTGACAAGCACACTCTCCTCTTTCCAAAAATATGATTTTTATAGTTTTTGGATTAATTTAAGATTTCAAACTATTTTTATTTCCAACTATACCTTTTTTAAGCCACTACATGCCTATACATGTTCATGTAATTTTTTTCATTGATCCAAGTGTAAAACAAGTTATATGGTCACATAATAGGCCTAATTCTACACACATTCAAAAAAAAAATTATTTTTATTTTTTTAGATAGTTAGGTGCACTGCACATATGGCTATCCATTGTTTTTATCAATTTGCAGGTTCTATTTACTTGAAAAATCTATAAAAAAGAATATTCATTGAAAAAATATTAAAAAATATAGGTCACAAACTAAAATATCTTATCTAAATTTTCACCAACGGGTTTCAAACAATATTAAACGTTGCTCAAAAAATGGTGCACCACATGGCCATCTTTTTACTCTATTTTCTTAGAAAAATAGGAGTTCCTCTTAAAATTTTAGATGTTTGACCTAGTTATACTTAACCTTTTTTTAAAAAGTAGTGTTTTGGAAACTAGACTTGAAGTGCTACATTTCATGTTCTTATACCATCTTCAAATTTGGAGTGTAGATATATGAAATTATCTACAAAAGTTTAGATTTATGAAATTTCAAGAAAATAATGTCCATGGATAGGCCCATTTTTATTCCCCAACTTTGCGCACTTACCCTAGGGTCACTATGCATTTGATAGAGTTGTTTTCATAGATACATGCCTTACGCTGTGGGAGATAGTTTTTTAAAATATAAGATGATCAGTACTTAGACATTTTTAGGATTTCAATATTGAACCTAGGGATTTCAAGGCATAACTTTTACAATTGATGTCTATTTTTGATAAACATATAGTCATTTTTTAGGTTTGGTGCTTTTTGAATTGTTTGCTAGCATATCTAGGAATTCTGGCTTGTCAAAATTAAATTTTACAAATCAATGCACACATAACCACTTATTTATTGTAATTTTACTTATGATTAGGTCCCTTATAGGTAAAAAAGTGACACAACACCACCATAATCATTTGCAACTAGGTTAAATAAGGATAATTTAGGCCACACTTAAGAGTGGTCACCCCAATTGAATTTGAACTCATGCCAAAATGGTGTGCACAGGGAAACATAGGTTGCATTGGTGACCCATGCACATCCATTCACTCCATGTCAATTTTACTTGTGATTAGTTATGTTATAGACCAAAATTGACACAAGAACACCATATCCACTTATGATCAAGGTACACAAATAATTTAAGGCATATTTGTGCACAATCACCCCATTTCTCTTCAAATTCAAGAAACAAATATGTGATTGTAAAAAATTAATTCTAATTATGAACCTTGCACATCCAACCACTAATTTATGTTCATTTTACTTACAATTAGATCCATTATTGCTAAAAATGACACAATACCATATCCACTTACGACTAGGAAAATGTAAACAATTTTTAGCACATGTATGTTCAATCACCCTAATTCAATTTGAATTGAAATCAAAGTGTTGTGATTGGGGCAATATAGGTCATATTAATGACCTACACACACTAAATGATCACTTTATGTTAATTTTACTTGTTCATCATCCCTTCCAAATCTATAAGCATTTCTTCCTCATCCCTCATCATCCCTAATAACCCCCTTCTCATCCCTCATCATCCCTAATCACTCCCTTATTAACCCTCCCCATATCTAATCACTCCCTCATCATCCCTAATCACTCTCTCCTCATCCCTCACTATCCCTAATCAATTTTACCTTGTTCCTCATCATCCTTAATCACTCCCTCGTTGACCCTCCTCCTCCTTAATCACTCCCTTATTGACCCTCCTTATCCCTAATTACTCCCTTATTAACCCTCACCATCCCTTATCATCTTTAATCACTCCCTAATCATCTCAAATCACTCCTTCATTGATCCTCACCATCCCTCATCATCTCTAATCACTCCCTCATCATCCTTCATCATTCTTCATCATCTCCAATCACTCTATCCTTATCCCTCATCATCCATAATCACTCCCTCATTGACACTCATCCTCCCTCATCATACTTGATCACTCCCTTATCATCCCTCCTCATCCCTAATCATTCCCTATAATACCTTGATGGTGGGTGAAATGGATTCTTGCTTGTGCCCAATTATCTTCTATTCCAATTCCAATTTTTTCTCACTTAAATAAGGTTAAAATAAACTCTTATTTCACTCATCCTCTTTCACTTAAATAAAGAACTCAAACATATAGTCTAATTGTCTAGTGGGATTCAAAGATATCTATGGCGATCATTGCCTAGACATTAGATAGAGTATGTATCCAGAGCCCTAAGCTAGAGTAAATAATTAGGAAAGTGAGCAAAGGGTGTGACAAAATTGTATTACTTACATATATATTGGTATTTGGGCATCTAAGAATCCCAATCCTAGAGTTAAGAATCCCAATTTACATTTATATAGATAGGGGTGACTAGAGAATAGTTGAGAATTTCAATGCCAACCCCATGGTTGAGTTCTCATTTTATTTATATGCCATTGAGAGTCTATCCATAATGTATCAAATTCCCAAATATAAAGATAGGCAGTCACCAATATAATAGAATGTGGTCTAATCAGGTAGTTGTTAAAGTGTGTTTCCCAACCCAAATCGATTTATACCCAACTTGATCTATATCTAACTTGATCTATGAATGGAAGGAAGGGAATATGCCTTGATCTAGTGTATCATGGAGGGGCTACTTAGAGATTGGTCATGGCCTAGTAGGCCCTACCATAATCTGAGTATGCCCAGGTCCCATTACAATATATTAAAGGATAACATAGGAATGGGGGGCCCACCATAGATATAGAGGGGGAACCATTCTGAAGGTCATACTTGACAAGGCAAGGGAAACATTCCCTACCTACTTCATCTATTCCAAGGATTAAGGCAAGGAAAGCTTGTCTTCTTGATATCTAGTTTTGCTTTTCCTAATAACATATAAAGGGAAGATTGTCTTTTCAATAAATATCAAGGGAATAAGGCATAATTATCAATGGAAGTTTTCCTTCCTAATATCTAGCTTTGCTTTGATTTTGGGTTAATGCATAGTTATCAAGGGAAGCTTACTTTCCTATAGATACATTTGTTCTTACCCTGCATACTTAGTTATGCCCTACCTGATAAGGTAAGAGAATCTTGTTTCCCAATATATAGCTTCATTATTTTCCTAACTACTTTCCCTTTTTAAAATAGATTATTAGCTATCAAGGGAAGTTTTATTCTCGATATACATATTGCATATATTCTTTCCCTAGCTATGTAACTATGTCCTACCTATTTAGCTTTTATTTTTGGCAAAGAAAGCTTGATTCTCGATAGATAGAATGTGAAATAAAGTTTTGAATCATGTTTTGTATGTTATATATCTATGCCATTGAGTATGCACTACCTACTTGAGTATGCCTTACCTAAATATCTAAACCATATCTTGATATTGATCATGCCCTACATACCTTATTATAATTGAGTATGCCTTACTTACT
Source organism: Torreya grandis (assembly GCA_037957365.1). Lineage (NCBI taxonomy): Eukaryota > Viridiplantae > Streptophyta > Pinopsida > Cupressales > Taxaceae > Torreya > Torreya grandis. Next base: position 279,041 of record JARHVA010008607.1, on the reverse strand, counting down.
TTACCTATTTTAGTATGCTCTACCTACCTATCCTTCTTTACTTATCTACTTGAGTACTCCCTACCAACTTGATTTTCCTGCTTGAGTATGCCCTATCCAATTAAATACTCAAGCCATATCTTGAACTTGAATACCCATGTCTAGTCATGATCATATCTATCTTACTCAGCCATATATTTAATAGTTGATACCTACTTGAATACTCGATTAAATACCCAAGCCATATCTGAAAAGGAGAGGTGCATTATCATGCTTGAAAATTAATAGAGGGGGCATTATCAGATCAAGGGATCAAAAAGAAGAGGAATTATCAAGGGATGATTTAAAGGTAAGAGAAGTTACATTATCACCTATATATATAAAGGAGAGGGGATATTTATCAATCCATATCTTGAAAGGAGAGAGGGAATTCTAACCTATATAGAGAAAGGAGTGACTAGGGATGATCGAGCACAAGCATGAAGCCACTACACCCACCATAAAGTTATTAGAGGGTGTGCCTAGGGACTATGAGAGATGATGAGGGTAAATTAGTGAGTGATTAGGTATGATGAGGTAAGATGAGGGTTGATGAGGGAGTGATTGGGGATTATAAGGGATAATGAGGGCTGATTAAGGAGTGTTTAGGGATGATGAAAGACAATGAGGGTTGATGAGGGTGTGAAAAGGGACTATAATGGATTATGAGTGCCAATGAAGGAGTGATTATGTATAACAATGGGTGATGAGGGAGTGATTAGGGATGATGAGGGTTGATAAGGGTGTGTTTAGGAAAAATTAGGGTAGATAAAAGATTGATTAGGGATGATGAGGTATGATTAAATTCAATGATGGAGTGATTAGGGACAGTGAGGGACAATGATGGATTATTATAGTGTTTTTAGGTATGATGAGGGACATGGAGGGATGGTGAGGGAATGACTAGGGAATATGATTTTTACACCCTTAACCATTGGTGTGTCTAGGGATATATGTGGCCGACGTGTGACTTACGTACCTCTTTTATTTACTTGTTACATTTCTCTATGTTCTTAGATAGGTCAGTCTATGGAATAACCTTGGATAAGTAGACTATATATAGGAGGCAGTGGTTAGTATTTATTCATTATGTTAATTATTCTGCTATTAGTGCATTATTGTAGAGGTTTTCCCCTTGAAGTGGTTTTGCTATATTATCGAGTATTATGTTTTGTTATCAATTATCATTGTGTAAGCTCTCATATTTTCTTATTTTACACAATATAAAATCATTATGTGTGAATATCTAAGTAATTTCATTACAAGTGGTACCAGAGCTTCAATTTGGGCAAGTTTTTTATTACATTTTTTTGGATTTGGCAAGGCATGGTTTCTAGGAGTGGTAAAAGTGAAAAAACATAACTTGCAATTTGGGAATAAATAATTTTTTTCGTCAGTGTAATATTGCTCAAAACACTTTTTTGATAATATATATATATATATATAAGTTTGAAAAAAAAAATCTTCTTGTAGTCATTGGATTCATCTTGATGAGATGATCGTAATGATATATTCTATCGATACACTTTTTTGGTACTAAAATTTTTACTCTAGTGTGCAAAGGTAGTCATTGGATTCATCTTGACAAGGTGATCACAAGGGTACCATTTTTTGGTACAAATGTTTCAAGGTCAAAACCCTCATAGGGTTTGTTTATGGTAGATCCTTCAACTCAAGGAAGAAAAGGGGCACCAAAAACTCTTAAGACTCTTATCGATGACATGGAATCTAGAACTTTAGATCTGGCAATTTTTTAGCTTTAAGCAAACATAAAAAACTTGGTGAGGCATGATGAATTTCTTGTAGTCCAAGATGATATTTTAGGGATGCATCAAGAGATTAATGGGGTTCACAGTGAATTGTATCATATCACTACATAATTGGTTACCCTCACATCTTAGTTCCAGCCTAACAACCCTCCACTTCAACATTCAAATCCTCCTCTCAACAACTCCCATGATGATATTAAATAAATGTTGCCAAAAGTATATATGCATAAGTTTGATGTTAAGGATACTCTCACTTGGATTACCCAAATTGAGAATTTATTTGAGCTACATCAAACCCCTAGTTCTTAGAGGGTGATGGTGGCATCCTTATATTTGGAACCTGAGCAACTCATTTGGTATCACTGGTTATGTGCTCAAAAGAAAAAGAATGGTGCTCCTATTACATGGACTATTTTTACTGAGGAGTTATCAGCTCATTATCAGAATAATGTCTCTATAAACTATTTTAGTCAATTAGCCAAGTTGTGGCAAATAGGAACTGTGAAGGATTATATTCATCAATTTCAGAATCTCTTTTTATGGGTGGAAGATATCACTATGCGAAATTTGATTGATATGTTTTTGGGTGGCCTCAAAGATAACATCCAATATGAGGTTTAAATTTTTAACCTAACATTTGTATCACAAGCTCTCCCTAAGGCACGCATGATAGAAGAAAAAGAGATGGTCAAAAGAAAAACTTTCACTACTGGTCATGATCACAACTTTCTAGCACCATCATTTTTATAGCCCACTAGATTAACACAATGAAAAATTGAGGATAATCAAGCCAAAGGGTTGTGTTATGGTTGTGATAAAAAATGGAGCAAAGACCATGATTGTGCTAAAAAAAAGTTGTTTTATATTGAAGTTGCCAATGATGATGAAGATGATGCAGAAGTACATGATGAGGATGCAAAAGTCCCTGAGGAGGAATCTAAAGGCTCTCAACCTACTATTTCATGTCATGCCTTGTCAGGTATTAGTACTCCATAAACTCTTAAGGTGATGGATTTCCTTAAGAAATAGAAGGTCACTATCTTGCTTGATTCTGGGAGCACACACAACTTCATCCATAGTAAGTTGTTTGCTCGTTTGAATTGTTTCATTTATCTAGCTCCAAAATTTTAGGTTATGATTATAGATGGTGGTATTATCATTTGTTTAGGAAAATGTCATAGTATTAAGTTGGGCAAGGGAGACTACTTATTGGATTCTCCTATGTTTACTATTATGATGGGTGGAGCTGATATTGTTTTGGGAGTCCAGTGGCTCACCACTTTGGGCACTATTGAGATGAGTTTTCAAAAATTATTCATTCATTTTCATTTTAAAGAAAGGACTTTTGAGCCAAGAGGATTAAAGGTTAAATCTCCATAACCTGTTAGCTCCCATCAAATGACAAAGATTATTCGTAAAGGTGCTGAGGGATTTGTAGCTAACTTGTTTTTTATGGAAGTATAGCCAACTCAACCATCTACACCTCTTGATCTACAACAAATAATTGATGCTCATTCCATTATTTTTGGAGACATGCCAAAAGGACTTCTACCTATCTGCACACATGATCATGCTATCACACGTAGTACACTACCCAACATCAGGGCATACAAGTATCCCTATTCCCAAAAAAGTGAAATTGAAAAGATGGTACAAGAGATGTTGGATGCAAGAACCATTCACCATAGCCAAAGTGAATACTCTTCACCAATTGTCATGGTGAGAAACAAAGATGACACTTAGAGGATGTGCCCTGACTACAAAGAACTCAACAAGTACACTATCAAAGATAATTTTCCAATTCCTATCATTGATGATTTGCTAGATGAATTGAATGGTGCTCTTTATTTTACCAAGTTAGATCTACAGTTTGGGTATCATCAAATCAGGATCCATGATGAAGACATACCCAAAACCACTTTCAAGACACATGAGGGCCATTATGCATTTTGGTTATGCCTTTTGGTCTAACAAATGCACCATATACTTTTTAGAGTTTGATGAATATTTTTTTTAAGCCATTTTTGAGGAAATTTATTCTTGTATTCTTTGATGATATCCTTATTTATATTATAAATTGGGTAGACCATTTGCAACATGTGAAACAGGTACTCTCCATTTTAGATCAAAATCAATTGTATGCTAAACCTTCCAAATATACCTTTGGGGCTAGTGAGGTTGAATATTTGGTTCATCTGGTGTCTTATGAAAGAGTGAAAGTGGATCCTAAAAAAATATAAGCAATGGTGGACTGGCCAATTCCTAAGACACTCAAACAACCTCAGGGATTTTTGGGGCATATTGGTTACTATCATAGATTTATCATAAATTATGGTAGTATTATAGCCCCACTCACCTCTTTGTTAAAGAAAGACTCCTTTTAGTGGACTGATGTAGCTATCCGAGCATTTGAACAATTGAAATTGGCTATGTGCACTAATCCAGTATTGGCCACTCCTGATTTTTCTAAGACTTTTGTGGTTAAATGTGATGCATTTGGGTATGGTATGGGTGTTGTACTCATGCAAAAAGGTAGACCACTTGCATTTGAAAGTCATCAACTCAAGGGTAAAAATCAGCAAAAACCCATCTATGAGAAGGAAATGATGGCCATTTTTCATGTAGTCAAATAATGGAGACCTTATTTGATGGGTCATCACTTTCAGGTAAAGACTGATCATGATAGTCTTAAATATTTTTTAGAATAAAGGTTGTCATCTAAAGAACAATAGAAATGGGTAACTAAGATGTTAGGCTATGATTTTGAAATAGCCTACAAAAAATTCAAGGATAACATGGTGGCAGATGCACTATCTAGAAAAGATGAATCATTTGAGGCATTGCTATGTGCTATAACTATTTTGCAGGCAAATTGGTTAGAGGAAGCATGATCAGAATGGGAACATGATAGTACTACTCATGATTTGATTCAAAATATTTATCAAGGTTTAGGTGGATTTTAAAAATTCACATAGAAAGGTAATGCATTATGGTATAAAGACATATTATACCTATGTAATAATTCTCTTCTTAAACAATAAATCCTTCAATAACTTCATGTAACTCCAATTGGCAGTCATTCAGGATTTTCGAAAACCTATCACAAAATCAAGCAAAATTTTTTTTGGGAAGGTCTCAATGGGGATGTCCAAAAATATGTCACTGATGTATGATCTATCAACAAAACAAAGGCAAAACCATCAAAACTCCAGGTCTTTTACAACCTTTATCCATCCCTAGCTAGCGTTGGAAAGAGGTATCTATGGATTTCATTACAGGGTTACCAAGATCTAATGGTCAAAATGTTATCATGGTTGTTGTAGATCATCTCAGTAAGTATGCTCATTTTTGTTCATTATCCCAGCCATTTGTTATTAGTACAATAGTTGATACTTTTCTCAATACAGTTTAGAAACTGCATGAGACCCCTAAGATCATTGTCAGTGATAGAGATCCCATTTTTACTAGTAATTTTTGGACTGGGTTATTTACTTATATAGGCACCCAATTGGATCATAACTCATCCTATCATCCTCAATCTGATGGATAAATTGAGGTAGTCAACAAATTTTTGGAAGGATATCTCTATTTTTTTATTTTTGATAAATAGGATAAATGGGTTCATTGGCTGCCATTTGCTAAATGGTGGTATAATAATTCTATTCATAGTTCTTCCAAAATGTCTCCTTTTGTAGCACTATATGGATACCAACCTCCATCCATCACTTCAACCTTGAAGGTCCATCCTAAGGTTCATGTAATTGAAGAACATATTCACCATCAATAGGAGGTCCTTGCAAGTTTGCATGAAAATTTAGCTATGGCCCAGAATTGCATGAAACAACAAGCAGATCAACATAAAAGTGAGAGGAATTTTTACATTGGTGATTGGGTCTTTATTCTCTTGCATCCATACAAATAGATGTCATTGAAGCAACAAAAAAAGGATAACAAGCTATCCCCTAAGTATTATGGGCCTTATCAGATCTTGTAGAAAATTGGTAGTGTGGCCTACAAGTTAGATTTTCCTTCATCCACTCGTATACATCCTGTATTTCATGTATCATGCCTAAAGAAAGTCATTTAACACAGAGTTACCATTCAAATAGAATTAATATAATTGGATGAGGAAGGTAGAGTTTTTCTTGATCCTGAGGTGATCCTTCAAAGGCACACCATGCAGTTGCGTTCCAGAGCAATTATAGAATACCTTATCAAATGGAAGAATCTAACATGTGAAAATGCCACTAGGGAGGATGAAGCATTTGTGCAGTAGCATCCAAAGTTGCCACAATGTTGAGGACAACATTTTTTTGAAGGGGAAGGTCTTGTTACACCCTTAACCATTGGTGTGTCTAGGGATATGTGTGGCCGACTTGTGGCTTACATACCTCTTTTATTTACTTATTACATTTCTCTATGTTTTTAGATAGGTCAGCCTATGGAATAACCTTAGCTAAGTAGACTATATATAGGAGGTAATGGTTAGTCTTTATTCATTATGTTAAGTATTTTGCTATTAGTGCATAGTTATGGAAGTTGCCCCCTCGAAGTAGCTTTGCTATATTATCTAGTATTTTATTATGCTATCAATTATCGTTGTGTAATCTCTCCTATTTTCTTATTTTGCACAATATAAAATTATTATGTGCGAATATCTAAGTAATTTCATTACAATGAGGATGACAATGGCCAATTAGGGAGTGATTAAGGATGATGAGGTAAGTTGAAGGTAAATGAAAGAGTGATTAAGTATGATGAAGGGTGATGAACGAGTGATTAGGGATGATGAGATTATGTTAAGGAAAAATGAGGGTAGATGAGGGAATGTTTATAGATGATGAGGTATGATGAGGATCAATAAGGGAGTGATTAGGGATGATGAGGGACAATGAGGATTGATTAGGGAGTGTTTAGGGATGATGAGGGATAATGAGGTCCAATGAGGGTGTGACTAGCAACTATGAGGGATGATGACGGCCAATAAGGGAGTGATTATGGATGGTGAGGGATGATGAGGGTCAATGAAGGAGTGATTAGGAATGATGAAGGGTGATAAGGGAGTGATTAGGGATGATGAGTGGTGATGATAGAATGATTAGGGATGATAAGGGTCGATGAAGGTGTGTTTATGGAAAATTAGGGTAGATGAGAAAGTTTCATTAGTATTGACACATTATATATTTTAATTAACAAAATATATATTGGCATCCTGACCCCATAAATGGACTTAGATATATATTTAGAGTGAATAGAGATAGGGACCAAGTTCTATAAATTCTATTAGCTATATCTAATTCACTTTATCCATTGAACAATTCTATCAATGACTGAACAAGTGTATCAATGATCAATGCTACTACATTACATACATAATATGTATGGTATGACCAAAATGATGTAATGTGCCTAATGGCCAACATGGCATGAATGATTTGTGTGATGTAGTTCATATCCATATCATAAATTAAAGTGATGTCATATTTATGTGTATCTCATGATGTTGATGTGATACATAATGAAATGGGTGTGAGTAACATGACATGATAGCTAATTCTTGCCCTATCAATATGATGGTTTTTACTACTTAACATCATTGAATTAGATTCATCATGTATGTGTTGCATTAGTGTGGTGGGCCCATTATTTCATTTACTTTGGTCATAAGTAGATATGGTGTTTTTGTGTCAATTTTAGCCTATAATGGACTTAACCTCAAGTAAAATTGCAATGAATGTGGGTTGGGTGTGCATGGATCACCAATGTAACCTATGTTTTCCTATACACACAACTTTGACATGAATTAAAATTGAGTTGGGGTGACCACACTTAAATATATCCCAAATTATCCCTATTTCCCATAGTCTCAAATGATAATGGTGTTGTTGTGTCACTTTTTTGCCTATAAAGGACTTAATTGTAAGTAAAATTGGAATATAGTAGTGGTTGGATGTGCGTTGGTTTCTAAACTTTAATTTTAACAAACCTAGGACTCCTAGAAATGCCAAAAAATAATCTATAAGTGCCAAAACATAAAAAATGACTATATATTTACCTAAAATTAATATTAATTACAAAAATTTTGTGTTGAAAACCTAAAAATTGCCTAAGTACTGACCAAATTGAATTTTAAAAAATTGTCTCCCACATCAGTAGGCGTACACTATGAGACCAACTCTATCATTAGAGTGACCCTAATTTATTATATTTTTTAAAATAAATTTAAAGTATAAAATTAACCTTATACTTAACATTTATTTTAGTAAACCACCCTCTCCCACCTTATAATTCATCCCTCTTGCATTTTACCCCTTAATGACTTCACTAGAACCTAATACGTACATATTATAATGTGTACACATTATTATTCATGCATATTACATGTACGCATTATTACACATACATATTTCACTTATGTGTTATAACATGTATGCTCTATGTTATGTTTGAATTCAAAAACCAAGCCTTTTGGCTTAGAAATGGCTTAGATTCCTGAGCCAAAGGCTTAGACTTGTCAACACATATTTGGATCCAAGATCTTTTCAACAAGCCAATACACTATGAATTTCAACAAGCCAATTCATAAAATAATTACCACAATGATGAGCATGCTTTCCTCTTTCAAAATATATGATTTTTTAATTTTTAGACTATTTTAAGGTTTCTATCTATGTTAAGTTCTAATTATGGCTTTTTTAGGCCACTACATGCCAAAAATATGCATGCTTATATATGTTTAATTATTTTTGTTTTCATTTATCCAAATTCAAAAAGATTTATATTGTCACAAACTAGGTCTAATTTTATATTCATTTTTTAAAAAAAAAAAATCATTTTTTTTAGGTAGTTATGGAGGTTATACAACCATCTATCCATATTTTTGTCCATTTTCAGATCTATTTACTTATAAAATTAATTAAAAAAATAAATTAATTAATTTTTTAAATAAAACATAGGTCACAAATTAGATGATATTATCTAAAAATTCAAAAAAGTGTTTAAAAAAATACTAAAATTTTATATAAAAAAGATGCACCGTATAGACGACTATCTACTCTATTTTCCTAAAAAATAGGAGTTCCTCTTCAAATTTTAGATGTTTGACCAACTTATACTTAACCATTTTTTTAAAAAATAGTGTTTTAGAAACTAGACTCAAAGTGATACAATTCATTTTTTATACCATCTTCAAATTTTGAGTGTAGCCATTTCAAATAATCTACAAAAGTTGAGATTTTTTAGTTTTTAGGAAAAACATGTTGATTTAACCTTTTAAGGTTTTGGCTATGCAAATCCTAAATTAGATCAAAGGGTTGAGTTATCTAAATTAGTTAAATAATATGAAATAATTAACCACTCATTTGTTAAATATTTTGACTTTTTATAAAAGTAATAAATATGCATAAATAGATACTTATCTAGAAAGTGACTGTCGTGGAAGATCTAGGTTCTAGAAATTGGGTTCTAGACAAGTTTGAGTGTCATCAACAGGGCCCCAGGATCTAATTATTCATTGGATAATAGCACACCACCTACATAGTAGTGTCATTTTTCTCTAGTGTCTTTAAAATGGCATTAGTGTCCCCTTTGCAGGACTATTCCTATTTTATGGAAGCACTTGCACCTATGTTTTTAGGTTTTGTTCATATGTGCACAAAATCTAGAACTATGTATTATGCTTATAAAATTTGATTTAGTGTGCAAACCCTAATCCTCCTTGAAATTATGGCATGATCTGAAAATGTGTGTTTGTTCATGGGATAGGTTGGGCATCTTCAACACTCCATTGTAAAAAGAGTTTCCTACATACCAATATTTCAAGGAAGGATCAAGCCCGATGTAGTTCTCCCATGTAGTGCTTGGTGTAAGTGCAATTAAATGCTAGAATGAGAGTGGTCTTGAATTTCTTGAGAGTGATTGATATTTGAAATCTTTGAAATCTAGGCTTCAGGAAGTTGTAGATGGTAGTATGCATAAGTAGGGAAAAATTGAGATCAAATACCTTAATTCTGTTCAAATTGTTTCTTATTTGAATAGGCTTTTTGCATTTATTTTCCATCTAATGGATAGAGTTCAAATAGGCTTGTACTTATAAATATCCATAGCTTGTGTGGATAATAAAATTTACTTAGGCCAACCTTAGGAGGGGAACACATTTGAAATTATATGTGTTTAGGAGAGTTATGGCAAGGGACACTAGTGCCAATTTGGGGACACTAGTGCCATGTGGCTCTAGTGTCCTTAATGTGGTGCTAGTGTCCAACTGGCAGATTATTTTGCACACTAGGTTGGGATCTGGGAATGCTATTTTGGGATAGTTTTTTAGATAACAGGGTGTTTGTAGTCTACACAATGGATAGAAAGGTGTTATAAAGGCTCAAAGATAGGCCTAGGGCTAAGCTAAGAATACATTATCTCAAGCAACACTTTTAACATCCAAATTCAATTTTAGGTGATTACATATGTCCACATCTAGGCCCCCTTTTATCCACCAATTCCCTAGACTTACCGAATAATTTCATGAAATTTATTCAATATGTAATGAAATTTGATTCAATATGTAATGAAATTACTTAGATGATTTACAAGAATAGAATTATATATCACTGAATTAAGAGAAGAATAAATAGATCCACAATAATAATTGTCAAAAGAGCAGAATAATTGAATATTATAACTGCGCCACTTCAAGGAGGCAACCTAATTTAGAGACCTTTTTCATACTATGATGTATCCAAGCCTTTTCACCTACAATTACAAAATGCTTGCATTCAACCAACACATTCTCTCTCTTGTCAACTTGCTCAACTCTTGGCCAATCATTCTCCTATAAGAATCTCCTTGATTTAGATTCTTGGTTACATTCAGTCTACCTTTGAATCCTCTATAGATATATATTCATTCATTTGACCTTCCCCTTAACTCTCTATTCTTCTTTCATCTTATTCCACACACTATAATATAATGTGCTTTAAGCTTCTTTAGGCCAAAAATCTTCAGTTTTTGAATGGGACCTCATAAATTCAATTTGATAACATGAAATACCTTTATTGGCCTTATCACACCTATTTACATTTAACTCACACCCTCTTCTAATCTCATGTACCTTACTCACTATTCAAACCTCTATCTCAACTCTCCTCTTGTAGCCTTTTTTCTAGCATTTTTATTCTATATAGACATTCACTATTGAATCTTGGAAAACCAACACTAGATTATGGCACCCTCTATCTCCCTCTGAATCTATATAAATTTTCAAGGTTTAACTCCTTTGTTTGACCACTTTTCTAGGTGTTTCCTCCTCTAAAATTAGCCCTTTAGGCCTCTCTGACCAATGCTTGCAACACGGTCATTAAAATCTATACCTAATCAGTCTATCCACATATAAAACCAATAAAATAATCTTCATCATTTCAATTTACATTAGACTACAAATTTTTATCAAGTTTCACTAATTGGAATGCTAGATATTGCAATTTTTATGCTTGAACCCTAAGCTAGGGTTTCTTGAGTTTTGATAGGCCCAAGAGGGCTCTAAATTCATTTAGAGAATTATGAAACAAATTAAAACCTAAAAAATACATGTATAAGGTATTTTTATCCTTTTGACACCTTCACCAAGCATCAACTTCCTTTGGTTACCTTCTAGACCCATGCAAACAATAATTTTCATAGTGTTTTCTAACACAGTCACTTGTGTTTAAGCAAGTTCAGGGTTAGCATTCACTTAACTCACCTGAGGGTTTCTGTGATCATTTCACCAAATTCCTTTCCAACCATATTATCTAACTCCACCATCTTTACTCCACAACAAACCCTAAACCATTGGTAAGTCAATCCTTCTAACAGGGTTCTTTAAACTCAGTCTTATCTATGTGTGCTTTCAAATAGGGTATAAATGCATGTATTCTCTACCTTATGTCTACTTAATATCCTTCATGGTTCCAAAACCTTCTTAATACATCTCTCCATCATCTTTAAGCCACAAAAGATCCTATATCAGGGCTTTTTCAAATGTTCAAGCTAGTTATTGACTGTATAATGTAAACATGGTATTCCAAACTAAACCCATGTTCTTATTTGTACCAAATACATTAATAAAGGATAGATGACTCTAATAAAAACATTTTTATCTCTACATAGGTCTCTTGGACACACATACCATGCTTTTCTCAAGAAATTTCATTCTATGTTAGCATGTATTCTTTAATGAATGTTCATAGGGAATATAACGCAGTCCTATAATACACTTACCTTTCAATCTTGCATTACACAATTTTTATTCAAAATGATTTAAGACCTTATAGACATTTGAGTGCATTAAAAAATCAATTACTCTATAAGGGCACAAAATATAGACTTCAAATATTATATTCTTCATCGATTATTTTGCTTGCACAGTCAATTATGCCTCCATAAGCAAAGTGTAGGTTTCTTTTATTATCCTTCCATATCCCCTACGTACCTATGCCTTTCCTTACCTTCTAATTTAATCTCTAACTCCTCTAACTACCTAATAATTCTTATCTATGATATACTCTCTTCTTTCTTTATTCAAAAACTTGTTACTTGAAAGAAAACTACTTTCTTGCAACTGTCTACCTATAGTAACTACCTCCACACATGAGTGTGACATTCAAAATTTAGTTTTTGGACATTGTCCTCCTAATATGTATGTAACACACCTTATTTAACCAACCTAGACTCATTTAGGGACCTTAAAAAAACATGACACTCAATGATACTATACCAAAATGCACCTTAACACACTAACATGTTTCAAATTTTCAAATTTGTGTTTTAGCAAGAAACACTCCCAAGCCAAGAACACTTCACACAAGAACACTAAAAGACTTATAACACTATCATATTGTACCTATAGGACCTTTAATACCCAATCAAACCAAATACACTTATTTACAACACCTAGTTTGATGCCCCTACATCATGACCTCCACAAAAATGCAATAAGAATAGAACTTTCAATATGATGATAAAAGACTAACCATTACCTCATATATATACACTACTTAGTTAAGATTATTCCATAGGCTGACCATGATAAGAACATAGAGAAATGCAATAAGATAATATGAAGGTGTGTAAGCCACAATTTGGCCACACATATCCCTAGATGCATTATAGGTTAAGAGTGTAACATGCCCATCCCCTTCAAAATAAGGTTGTCCTCAACATTGAATCAAACTAGGATGTTTTTGTAAGAATGCTTCATCCTCTCATGTTGCATATTTAGAATGCAAGTTTTTTTGTTTGATCAAATAATCCTTAATGGCTCTATTTTGCATTTTCTTAGTGCACATGTGAAGCATCTCTTCATGCTCCAAAATGACTCAACCTTCTTTATCCAATTTAGGTAAATTAGTCTGAGTGGAAACTTGTAAGCCACACTACCAATTTTTTACAAGATCTGATAAAGTACATAATACTTAGGTGACAACTTGTTATCCTTTTTCTATTGCTTTAGATAAATATAATTGTATGGCTATAAACACACAAAGACCCAATCATCCATGAAAAAATGTTGTTCATTATAGTGTTGATCTGCTTATTGATTCATTTGTTTTTATATTAGTGCTAAATTCTCTTGAAAACTAACTAGCACCTCCCATTGATGGTGAATGTGTTCCTCAATAGATCAAACCTTAGAATGCACTGTAAAATATGAAGTGATGGATGGGGGTGATACCCATACAATGCCACAAAGGGATTCATCTTGGAATAATTGTTATACCACCATTCAACAAGTGGGAGCCAATGAACCCATTTGTCCTATTTATCAAAAACAAAACAATGAAGATACCCTTCTAGACACTTATTGACTACCTCTATTTGTCTATCATATTGAGGATAATATGATGAGCTATGAGCCAACTGGGTAACTAAACATGAAAATAATTTAGTTCAAAAAATACTGTTAAAAATGGGATCTCGGTCACTTACAATGATCTTTGGAGTATCATGCAATTTATGAACTGTATTGAGAAAAGCAGAAGCTAGTGTACTATAAAAAAATGGTTATGATAAGGAACAAAAATGAGAATACTCAGTGAGTCAATCTGTAACTACCATGATAACATTTTTACCCTTAAACTATGGCAGCCCCATAATTTAATCCATGAAAACCCCCTCCTAATGTTGGCTAGGGATGGATAAAGGCTACAAAAGACCTGGGATCTTAATGGTTTCATCTTTATTTTGTTGTCATACCATGCATTCAACCACATGTTTCTAGACATCCCCATTGAGTCCTTCCCAAAATAAATCTTTCTTTATTCTATGATATGTTTTCAAAAATCTATAATGACCTCTAAGTGGAGAGACATGAATTTCCTAAATAATTTTATGTTTGAGAATAGAATGCTTACAGAGGAATAATCTATCTTTATACCATAATGTGTTCCCTTTCCATGTAATTTTTTTAGATTCATCAGAACCCTATTAGATATTTTGAATCAAATCCTTGGTAGCACTATCATTCTCCCATTCAGATCTTGCTTCCTCTAGTCAATCTACCTACTACATGGTCATGGCACACAACAATGCCTCAACTGATTCATCCCATTAGGAGAGGGCATCTACCACTACATTCTCTTTTCATTTCTTATATACTATTTAAAAATCATATCCTAACATTTTAGTCACCCATTTTTATTATTGTGTAGATGATAATCGTTACTCCAAAAAATATTTGTGGCTATCATGATCAGTCTTTACATGAAAGTGATGACCAATCAGATAAGGTATCCATTATTTCACTACATGTAAAATAACCATCATCTTTTTTTCATAGATTGGTTTGAGCATGTTTTTACCTTTAGTTGGTAACTTTTCAAATGCCTGTGGTATACCTTCTTGTATGAGTACAACCTCCATACCATATCTTGATGCATCACAATCCACAACAAAAGTTTTTGAAAAATCAAGATTAGTTAAAACTAGAGTTGTGCACATAGCCATTTTCAATTGTTCAAATTTATTGGTAGCTAAATTGGTCCACTGAAAGGAGTATTTATTCAACAAAGAGGTGAGTGGGGTTGTAATTCTACCATAATTTTAAAAAAACTTATGATAGTAACCACTTAGTCTTAGAAATCCTCAAAGGTTTTTGAGGGTCTTGGGAACCTGCCACTCCATAATCGCTTGGATTTTTTTAGGATCAACTTTCAATCCTTCATGTGAAACAATATGACCCAAGTAATCCACATCTTGGACACCAAAATCACATTTGGAAGGTTTGGCATAAATTTTATGTTGTTTGAAAATTGAAAGTACATGTTTCACATACTTCAAATGGTCTTCCCAATTTTTGTTGTAAATTGGGATATCATCAAAAAACACTACTACAAACTTTCTCAAAAATGACCTAAAAACATTTTTTATCAAAATCTAAAATGTAAATGGTGTATTTGTGAGGCCAAAAGGCATGACCATAAATTCATAATGGCCTTCATGATTTTTGAAAGTTGTTTAAGATATGTCCTCATTGTGAACTTGAGGCTGATGATGCCTAGAATGAAGGTCTAACTTAGTAAAATAAACATCACCATGCAATTCATCTAGCAAACCATCAATTACTAGAATAAGAAACTTATCTTTGATGGTGTACTTGTTGAGTTCTCTATATTTTGGGCATATCCTCCAATTGTCATCCTTATTTCGTACCATGACCACTAAGGAGGAATATTCACTTTGATTGTGTTGGATGATTCCTACCTCTAATATCTCCTATACCATATTTTAAATTTCACTCTTCTAAGCATAGGGATACCTATAGGGTCTGATGTTGGGTGGTGTACCTCTTGGAATGAACTTGATGACATGATCATGTGCATGACTAAGAGGAGGTCCTTTTGGCATGTCACCAAAAACAACATAATGGTCATCCAACACCCTTTACAAATCAATATGTCTAGACTCCTTGGTTGGTTGAACCTCTATGGAAAATAAGCATGCCATAAATCCTTATGCACATTTTCTGAAAATATTCATCATTTGATGGGAACTAACTAGTTGTGGAGATTTATCCCATAATCCACATAGTTCAAACATCTTACCTTCTGCATTGAACCTCATGAATAGTCATTGGAAATTCATATCAATAGTGCCTAAAGTGGTGAGCCACTACATTCCCAAAACAATGTTAGCTTCTCCCACGGGAATAAAAAACATAGGGGAATCTATAAATTAGTCTCCCATAGCAAGTTTAACACTGGAATTTTCCAAAATAGTTGATTGTACCACCATCTACAATCATGACTTAAAAAAATGGATCTAGGTAAATGAAATAATTCAAATAAGTAGCCAACTTACTATTGATTAAGTTATGTGTACTCCCAAAATCAATTAACACAGTCACATTCTATTTCTTTAGAAAACCCACCACCTTAAGAGTTTGAGGAATACTAATGCCTGAAAGTGCATGGCAAGAAATATTAGGTTGAATTTTTTTAGATTTATCCTTGGGTTCTTCCAAACCTACCCATAAAGCCTCATCATCTTCTTCCTCCTCATTGGCACCTTCAATTTATATTAACTTCTTTTAATCACATCAATGTCCTTTTCTCAATTTTATATCACATCTAAAACACAAAATTTTTACATGATTTTCTTTAACTTATTGAGGTGTCAATTTGGTAGGCTGTGGAAATGATGGTGTTGGGAAGATGCATCTAGGCATATTAGTGAAAGGTCTTCATTTGATCAACTCTTTTTCCTTATCCAGACGTGCCCTTGGTATGGCTTTAGATACATTACTGGGATGAAATATGTGAACCTTCAATTGGATGTTATCTGTAAGGCCACCCAATAATAAGTTAGTTAGATTTTCCTTGGTGATGTCTATCACACATAAAGAGAGATTATGATTGATGAATGCAATCATTTACCGTCTTCATTTGTCACAACTTCACTAGTTATTTGAAGTAGTTTTTTGAGATATTTTTATAGTATTGGAGTTGTAGCTCTTAAGAAAATACAAAGTAGGAAACCAAGAGACCCTTCTTTTTATTTTGAGCACATAACCAGTGATACCAAATAAATTACTCAGGTTCCAGATATAGATAGACCATGACCACTTTTTGTGAATAGGGAGTATGATGTAGATTAAATAAATTTTTAATTTAAGTAATCCATGTGAGTGTATCATTACCATCAAATTTGTGTAGGCCCACTTTTGGAAGCAATGGCTTCATACCATGGTTGGCATTATGATTTTTTTGAGAAAAAGAACCAAACTAAAGTGGTGGAGGGTTATATTACAATCTCTAAGTTGAAAAGTTGGCCAATTGCCTAGTAATTTGTTGTGATTGATCCTGAAATCTATTTAGGTCCCCTCTTATCTTGATGAGGTCCCCTTTAATCGCATCAAGTTCATCTTTCTGTACCATTCCTTGTAACTCTAACTTAAGTTGTTGAACTGCCTCTGAAATACTTGGATCAAAAAAATTTGATTCCATGTCATCTTTGTGAGGATTTTTAGTTGTTTCTTACCCTTTCCCATGACCAAGAGTGTTAGGCCTTACCATGCACAAACCCTAAGAGGGTTGTGACATAAAAAAATATGCTAATGGATGATATTGTTGTGATTACCTATCTAAGATGAATCCAATGACTATTAATGTGCACAAGGTTGAAAATTTTCAACCCAAAAAAGTGTACCAGTATAATATACCATTGTGATCATCTCATAGAGATGAATCTAATGACCATTAATTTGTACAAGGTAAAAAAATTATAGACTTGGTTTTTTTTACCATAAAAATGTTTTTTTGTGTAAAAAATGCACAAATAAAACTAGGTGATGAAAAAATCAATTCTTCCTGGATCACAGGTTATGTTTTTTCAACGTTCTAGTGTTTAGGATGACATATCCATAAAAAAATTGTGTTGAAAAAACTTGCCCAAATCTAATCTCTAATACCCCTTGTAATTAAATTAATTAGATGATTCACAATAATAGAATTATATATCATAGAATTAGGAGCAGAATAAATAGATCCACAATAACAATTGTCGAAAGAGCAGAATACTTGAACATTATGATTGAGCCACTTTGAAGGGAAACCTCCACAAAAATGCAATAAGAACAGAATTCATAATATGATGTAAAATATTAACCACTACTTCATGTATATACTCTACTTAGCCAAATTATTCCATAGGCCGACCATACTAAGAACATAGAGAAAAGCAACAATATAATATGAAGGTGTGTAATCCATAATTTGGCCACACATATCCCTAGATGCACTATAAGTTAAGGGTATAGCACAATAGTGGTTCTTAAAATATGATAAGAGCTAGAGATTTAGTAGAGTTATTTGAATACCATGGAATTTTGAAGGTGAAACAAAAAATCACTTGTCCCAAATTATCTCTAGAGATGCCTCCACCTTTGAAATTAAGCTTGACATGATTGTCCTTCAGAGGTTCCCAAGAGGCCAAAATCCTTTTGTTAATCTAAGGAGGGGATGAATTTATTTTTTAGTGAATTCTATTTTAATAGAATATGAAAATCCTCTACAATGATTTTATTTGTAGGAGGCATCACTTTAACCTTAAAAGTCTCTTGAAGGAGTGCCTTGATTTAAAGAGTGAAGACTTCTTCAGAAAGAGACAAGTTCCTGAATAATATGTTTTCTTTCTTTCCATAAGATCTAGATGGTCAAAGATAAAGTCATAACCCAAATATTTCTAACTTGATTCCCTCTTTCTTTTGTCTGGTTAATCAAAAGTTTTCAAATAGAACCAATTGCTACCCAAAGTTTGCTCATTTTTATTAAATAAGCAAAACCAATTATTTAGGCAAAATATAAATGAAGGAGGATATGGTTAGGGGTTTCAGAGTTGTATTTACAAAATATGCATCAAGAAGGCCCATAAAAATTGATCCTTTAGATTCTATCCCAAAAAAGAGATTTCTTATTCATGATAAACCACAAATTTACATTAACTTTAGGAAGTTCTCGATGAATCCAAACTTTTTCCACATATCATAAAGGTGTATTAATATGAGAGATTAATTTATTGTGTCCATGTTTAACTAAAAACTTGATATAAGGATCTTCAATCCATTTTAAAACAGCAATCTCCGCTAAGCTACTGATATGGTGAGAATTTAGGAAGAATTAGAAAGAAGTGAGATGAATAGTAGAATGGTTGGCTACATAAAGGCTTGGATTTTTCCATATTTTTTGAGGGCCCTATACAGTTTAGGTTTCAACCCAAAAATAAAAAACAATATATCACCATAGGTTTGAAAATTGCTCTTCTAAAATGTTTAGGAAAGGATGATTATAGAAAGGGCCCACACTAGACCAGGCATCCTTTCAAAAGTTAATAGATCTACCATTTTTAATATCCCAGTAGAGGGAGTTTGAGATAAAGTATCTACATTTACCAAAGAATTTCTAGATGTAATACCCATAAATCCAATATTATATAGTACAAATACATGTTGGATCATATACACTATCATGGTACTTTATTTATAGTAAGATGTTCCAAGTACTATCTTTATCCTAGTAGATTCTCCATAATCATTTTTCTCCCAAAGCTTCATTCATCTTGAACAAATTTTTTATTCCATCCCCACCTTTAGATTTAGGCAAGTAAACCTCTTCTCATTTCATTAAAAGTAATTTTATTGAACTCAGAATGACCATTCCATAGATTTTTTTAATTATGTTAATTAATCTAGATTTGACACTAACTAGAACTTCTAAGACTGACAGAATATAGACTAGAATTGCTTGGAGAACAAATTGAATTAATGTGTTTTTCCATCCCAAGAGAGCCATTTTCCTTTCTAAGAAACTAGTTTATTCTAGAAGGTTATGGTCATATTTAATCATAATTATTTGTTTAACCACCTATCAAAGAGGGGGATCCCCAAATATTTTATAGGAAGAAAAACTAAATAAAGTCAAATAATTTACTTGATCTTATTTTGTGTGGGAGGTGAAGTGTGGACGAAGAAAATGTTAGATTTTAATATATTAATGACCTAACCCAAAGCACATTGATACAAATCTATTATTTTCTTCAACATTCTAGCTTCCTGAATGTGAGTAGCATTTTCCAAAATACTATCATTCACAAGCTAACCATGAGATAAGTTTATATTCTAAGTTATATTGAAGCCACTAATGAGATTTAGTGATTTTTCCTTTGAAAATGCTTTACCAAGGTATTCTGCCATGATGATGAATAGGTAGGGAGAGATAGGATCTCCTTATCAGATACCCCTTAAAGTATTAAAAAATCTAGTTAGGACTCATTAACAAGAATAAAAAATTAGGAGTAGAGATACAAGAATTGAACCAATCACACCAGGGTCCATAGAACCCAAATTTATTAATGATTTTTAAAAAGAAACTCCAATTAACCCTATCATATGCTTTGTTGATATCAAGTTTGATGATCATGGTCACTTCATTTTTAAATTTAGATGAGTGAAGTAGCTCATGAAAAATGACAACTCTATGTAAGATCTGTCTAATCATAGAAAACCACTTTGTTGATCTGAAATAAGAAGAGAAAGGAGGATTTGGATATGATTAGCTTAAGATTTTGAGATAATATTGTAGATGGTGTTACATAGGGTTATAGGTTTTAAGATGTCTAGAGAGTACACATTAACCTTGTTGGGGATCAATGCTAAAAAGGTGCAGTTAATATCTTTCAAAAAAATTATCAAAGATCTAGATTCATTCATAGCTTTAAGAATATTATTTTTTAAAATTTCCCAACAATGTTTAAAAAATCACTAAAGGAACCCATCAAGACCTGGGGCTTTATCATTGTCCATGCTCTAAAGTGTAGTTTAGATTTATTCTTCTATGAAAGGACTCAATAAATAAATATTCTAATTATCATTGATAATTCTTGGAATTAAATTCATAATGATCTAAAGCAAAATTATGAAAGGAGCCAATAAAGAAGTTTTCAAAAAAATGGACTACCACTTTTTTATCTCATCCAAATCTTTAGTATAAAAACCATTTCTAGTTTTGAGTTTTGAGATCTTGTTAAAATTATGAGTAGCCAAGGTAGATTGGTGAAATGATTTTGTATTACGGTCTCCTTCCTTGAGCCATCACTCTATAGATTTTTATTTCTCTAAAATCTCATCTTTAACTACAACCAAGTCCATCTCTACACTTCGCTCTTTTTCCATGAGAAATGAGGTTTTGCCATGACCCATCCTCTGCACTTGATCTTGAACACTTTGAGTATTAAACTCAATGATGTATTTTACCTAAATATGTTCTTAAATACTTCCATGTTCCATTTGTGAAGGTGTTGTCTAACATTTTTCAACTTGTTCATTACAATAAACATTTTGGTGTTGCTTCTACGTTCTAGTTCCTTCCACCAATATTTCATAAGGTTCATCAGGTTTGGATCCTTTAATCACATCAATTTAAATCTAAATCTTATGCCAAAAGGATACCTATCTCTTTTGATAGTGAGGGAAATATGTAAATGTTTAGATCTAGAGACTATTGGAATATTGGGGTGAAGGATCTAGTTTTGATTTAACCAATGATTAGAGACTAAAAATGTATCAATTTGTTTATCAATGTTATCAAAACCATCAATTCTGTTAGTCAAAGTAAATGAACATAATTTAGGTTCAATATCCCAAAGATTCTTTTCACTAACAAATTTAGTGAAGCATAATCAGGATAGAGTATCTCTTTGAATCCCCCTCTTTTCTCATGTTTATTCAAGATACAATTTAAGTCACTAGCTAACAAAATTTGTTCATCTTGTAAAGAGTTCAAAACCATTGAGATCTCCTTCCACATAAGTTTTTGAGAAAATATACTTGAAGGATCTTACACATTAAATATGAAAAATGTATATTCTCATTGAGGCCTGAGATCTTAAGGCAAATCCATTTTTTCTTAGATTCCATAATTGAAAAAGTAACTGATGAATTCTTGAATAGAATCTAGAGGCCACATAACTGACCCTAAGCTCTAATTGAAATGGAGGTAAATAGTTGGAATAAATAGGAACACTTATCTAGACACATTGCTTCATGATGCTATTTTCTTAGATAAAAACTAAGTTTGGGATTTTGATTTAAAGTTATCATTTGAGCAACCTCCATTTGTTAGGGGATCCCATCCCCCTAACATTCTAAGAGAATATTTTCATTTCTATTTGGAAGGGATATTTCCCCTTTATTTATTTTCATGATGCTAATTTTATAGTTGGGTATGCCTTATACATAGTGATACTTATTATTTTATTTGGTATTTTATGTGGCCTTTGGCATTTGATTATTCTGTTTTATCTCACCTTATGCACAAAGTGATCATTCATGGTGTGATCTCTTACCATCTATTTTTTATCAAACCAGTACTTGTTTTTATTTACTTAATTTACGTAAGAGTATCCTTAGATATCCAAGCTAACCTACATGAGGACCTTAATAGATCATCCTTCAAAATATTTAAGAAGTCTAAGTAATGATTCCAATAGTTGATCCAAAAATTCACTCTTTTCAAAGCTTAATTTAATCATTACAAAATAATTTTGAGATTCTAAAGATTTGCTATTCATTTTGAAATAATACAAAACTAGAGGATCTTTGCAAGTCAACACGAGCTTCACATGCCTAGGAAAATTTTAAAGCTTTATAAATATTCATAAGTTTAAAAAATATTCACAAGCTTGCTTTCACTTCACAAAACCAAAATCACTTTACAAGCCCAAAATGATATAAACTTGTTGTTTTTTTTCTTGTGAAGTTAAAATCCACCATTTATGATGTGTTGGGTAAGTGCACAGAGTTGGGGGACAATTATGTGGACATTTACCCTAACACATATGCATTATAATCATAATGCATACGTATTATGTCCATAAAACATATATGTTATTTAAATTTAGGCTCGGAATTCCCAAGCCATAATACATACATGTTATGTAGTTCACACAACATGTATGCATTATCTAGTCTAAACAATGTGTATGTATTGTGTTTAGTGAAAATATTATGTATGTCTTGTGTTTAGTTTCAATAAAGCGTATGCATTATTGAAACTGAAAATAAAAAATAAAAAGGCCCAACTCATAGGCATATTCATTTTATTTGCATTTTCCTATTTGTTTCACCTTACTCTGTGTTAAACTATGATTTTATTATGCTTGAAGGAGGATAAAAACATGCCTTGATCACCCGATATCTCACCGAATCAGCAATGTCATTGTGGAAGGGTGGTAAGTAATAAAAAGCCAAACTTATTAACACTATATGTTGGCAAAAAAAATGCATTTTTTAATTATTAAATCCTAGTTTTAATAGCCCATTCCATTTCAAGAGACCGTCATGCTAACCATCCTCATAACCCTCCTCCCAACCCTTCACCTACTGCTCATAACCCTCTTATCCCTCCTATAGTTCCACAAGATCCCCCAAGTAGTCAGGAGGATCTAGTTGCACATATAGTGGAAAATAGAATAGAAATTAAACAAATAATTAGGAGAATGAGGGACCCCACATCAACCAACACCCACTACACCTTTTTGGCCAATACCCTAAAGTCAGCATTAGCTCAAGTTGACTCCATAATGAGTCAAATTAATAGATGGGCATCATATGGGGATAAATATAGGGATTACTATACTTAAAAATTACCAACACGTAAGGTAAAGGATATATAAATATAAAAATACCTAGTTTGTGCCTTATTCATTGACCTAACAACCAATGCACCTTTTCCACTATCAACTAATGCACCTTTTCCACCGATACCAACACAATTAGATTAGAAAATAATTATGGGATTGATGGTGGATGGTGTTTGATTACTGATCATGTAAAAACCATGACGTCACATTGTATTTTTTGAGGAAACTCTATTGCAATTTTCTCCTCAATGGCATTCCCAGCTATTTTGACTATGGTGAGTTTTAGGGCTGAGGGAAAGGATATAGACATGATCGAATAGGTGTACATTATGCACCTAATCAGCCTAAAAGTATACCTACCTAAAAACCACTTCAACTCGAGATCCCATCTATGGTGAAGGAGGTTATGGAGATTAACACTTTGTATGCACTTAGTATGCATACTAATACACTCATTCAATATATGAGTAGGCTTTTTGAGATTGATGTTGGAGATACTCCACCCAATGTGCATGCCTAACCTCACCATTGTAAATGATGTGGTGTTATATGCACTAAACCTTCAAATGATGATGGTGGTGCTTTTGAGGTCTTGATGATATACTCATGAGCGATGAGTTTTTAGCACGTATATTTGGTGTGCACATGCCAGTCACTACACACATGAAGGTATCTTTTATATAAATGTCATGTTAAATTTAATTTATATTTGTATTTAAAAGCTAATTATTAATTTACATTTAAATTGAATAATATATATGTAATTTTTATGTTGCATGAGGAGACGGTGCCTTCATCTTCATGGTCCAAATTTGCATTTATGGATCTTAGCCAATTGATGTTTACATATGCAGAACCATATTATGGGCCATCTATAATTTCATCTACCAATGTTACTAGGCCACCATTTACCTATATGGAGGTAAATTTTTGAGTTAATATTATACTTTATGTTCATGTTTTTATTTATATAGATCTATGCTCTTGACTAACAATCATACACGTTCAAATTAAAATTTGAATGACAATGATGTGAATGCAAATTATATGTGTGAAATGTGTTGAAAGATATATAAATAAAATCCCTAACCTAATAATGATCAACCTTGTAGATAGTTTCCTTTAATGTCTAATGATGTCTTTCTCATATTTTTTTTCAACATATATTATTCCTCCTATTTGTTCTAATTATATTGTTAGTGTTCCTTCACTTTTTAAAACTTATTTTAATGCTTCAAATTTTTATTGATTATCATCTCTTATGAATAGTGTTTCTTAAGTACTCAATATTTTCATTGCTACCTATAGTAACACTACTCATCTTCCAAATCCCCAAGTTTATTACCTTGTGTGAATCATGCATGCAATGTAATAGCTTAAGTTAAAATTATCTATCAAGGATATCAAAATTTAAGTACACTACTATTAACTAGTACACTCTTGGTCTATTTTATTCGTAGGTCCCTTTGACCATTTCCCCCTAATTTTATGCTTCTCTTTTTCATATTTTTATTCTCATTGTGTGTCTACTTCCATGCACATATGATACTAACTTGAGATAGAGAAGTTTAGAAACACATAAGTAACAGTGCATGTATATAGGATAAAAATAAATAAATAAAGTGACTAGAGTTTTAGAGGTTAAGATAATCCCATCAATGACTACACTCTTATTTAAGGTTATGAAATTTATTTTAACTAATTATGGGTTTAATAAAGGAGAAAGATTTGTCATATATCTTTAATATTTTCTAGAAAACTAAGTGAAGTTGTTTATTTAGTTGATGAGCATAGTATAAACTGCTCCATCTCTACAAATTGAGACAGAAATAAACAATACTAATATAATGTCAATTGCACATGCATTCACCGAGGTACATGTTAACTTGTAAGTTTGAATTATAAAAATAGATTTGTTTTAATAAGTTTACTACATACTTGGGTAAATATAAATTATGTGAATGTATTGTGTATGTAGGATTTTCCTATGAAATATGATAGTCCCATTTAGGTGATTACCATGGTACCTTATCATGTTTTTTCCCCATTTCACATGCCTATTTGTGCACCTCAACCTATTACTAACCTTGTTGAGTGTTAGATGCATATTAAGCATCACAACGAGATTATAATAAGTGCATGTTTAAATTATTTTTGTATTCTAATTTAAAATTAATTTCTAAACTCGGTTGCATGTATAGTATGTAAATTTTTTAATACTAGTTATATTGGAATAGGTTTAGCTACAGGTAAGCTATGAGCATAGAAGGACCCATAGTCAGACCTTAGAAGAATCCAAGGCATCTAAGGGATCTCCATCTATGAGTATGGCATCCCAGGGAGAGTCTTCTTCAAGGAAGGCAAGGATAGGGAGATTATTTGATGAGTAGGATGTCTTAGATGATGTACTTGTTTGTATGCCTATATAATAATGTAAGTATTTTCAGCATTATATGCATATAATTCATTCACCTGACATTATATTATGTTGGATGATGTAATTTTTTGTACACCTTTATGAAAATGTATGCATTATTGGCATTATATACCTATATGGAATTATTTTGACATTTTATTATGTTTTTATTTTGTATGCCTTTATGGCTTCTACAGATACGTGTGTGTGTGTGTGTGTGTGTGTGTGTGTGTGTGTTTGTTTATTTTGTGGTGATCATATTTTCATGTATAATTTGGATCAATTATTATTGTAAAACTAAATTTAATATTTATATGACCATATTTATATATATGATATTCTTTAATATTTCATTTATGTAATTTATTAATACTAACTTACAATCTTTCAATATGTGTTGCACTTAAAACATATTGGGATAAAAGAGTATAATGTTTGAGATAGAATCATATATTATTGTGAATTACCTCTCATGATTGGGCAACAACATTTATCACTAATATAATGTGGATATCCTTGCTACACTGGTTTAATATATTTTGGAACTTGATATTCACATTTTATATTTATTGAATTTATTGACATATTTCATTTCTATTCTAAGTATAATTGATTTAACTAATGGAATACTCATATCTTGCATACCTTATTTAGATGCACTTATACATTTTAATTTTTCATGTTTGGTGAAGTGGTTATGTTTTACCTACTGCTTTGGGATGTTCTCTCTTTGGAGATGCTTTGCATTCTTATTTGGAGACTCTTCTTTAGTCATTTAAAGTAGTGAAAGATTGTAATTATCATGTCTCCAGATACTTTGGAATATTTTAGTGATTAGAGATATTTTGTTTCACTTAATAAATTATGTTGTCTCATCTCCAATAAACTCAGCTTGGCCATTGCTTTTCTTTTCATTATGTATCTACTCCACTATTCAAGAGCATGGAAAGACTAACAATAGATGTTGTCAAAGTTCAAATTTTAGTTAGAAAAATCTACCTTTGGTGATTTGTGGCTCAAAACTAGCATTACCAACATGATTAGGGTGGTAGATACATCTAGGACCAGGTTCTTGGCCTTTGATCATGCCTAGTCGAGAGACCCACCACCCATTCATGCCTCAAGAATCCCCTTCCCAAAATAATAAAAATTTAGTTTTAAGCTTAACTTCAGGTGTGAGTAAAATGGAAATCGTAAGTTATTTGGATGAAATATAATAGCCTTCACGTGCATGTCAAATCCCTCAAATTTTACCATGGAACCTGTCGATGTAACCTTGGAGATGAATCTGTGGTACAAGTTGCAGTAATGGGTCCTAAAATACAACTTTTTTTTAGTGAAGAGACAAGATCTTGTATCCAACTGGCATTTATACCTCTGGGATCTCCAAGTGAAAATACATCACTTCAAGCACATTTATATATTAAAATTACATGTGCTTCCATGACCTTGATGTCCAAATCCACTCAAAAGAGTGTTTTCACTATTATTCAAGAACACGGAAACACTAATAACAAATATTGTCAAAAATGAAGGTACAATTGGAGAACTCCACATCTAGTACTTCATGGCTTGAAAATAGCATTGACAACATGTCTGAGGTGGTGTATAACATCTAGGACTAGGTTCTTGGCATTTGATCACTCCTAATCGAGAGACCCACCACCCATTCTAGCATCAAGAACGTCCTTCCCAAAACAAGAAAAATGTAATTTTAATCCTAATTTTAGGCATGCATAAAATGGAGAGTGTGAGTCATTTGGATGAACCAAAAAAACCCTCACATGCATGTCTAATCCCTCTAATTTCACCCTAGATCATGTCTATATAACCTTGAAGACAAATATGTTTCACACGTTATAGTGACAAGTCCTGAAATGTAACTTTTTTATAGTGAAGAGATAAGTTTTTATCCTCCAACTGGCATTTCTACCTCTAGGACCTATAGGTGCAAGTCCATCACTTATAACATGTATGTTTATTAAAATGACATGTGATCCCATAAACATGATTTCTAAAGCCACACAGAAGCATGTTTTCACTAGTGTTCAGGAGTATATAAACACTAACAACAAATGTTGTCAAAATTGAGTTGCAATTAGAGAACTCCACCTCTGGAGCTTCATGGCTCAAAATTGGCATTGCTAACATGTCTACGGTGGTAAATAACATCTAGTAATAGGTCATTGTCCTTTGATCATGATCGGTGAAAATACCCAACACCTATTTCGGCCTCAAGAATGCCCTTCCCAATATAATAAAAATGTAGTTTATCCTAACTTTAGGCATGCATAAAATGGAAACTATAAGTCATTTGGATGAACTAGAAGAAATTTCATGTGCATGTCTAAGTTATATAATTTCAACCTGAGCAAATTGATGGAACCTTGGATATGAATCTGTGGCACAAGTTATAATGATGGGTGGTTGGTGAAATATTTGGTATATGGTGATAAATCAAGATTTCACTACAGTTCAAGAGACCAAAGTCTCTCCTATATTATGAGGGGAGATTCCATTTATTGAAAACAATAACAACTAACACTACTATGTAAAACATTTACAAGTTAAATGAAATGGGATTAGTATAAATTCAACCCAACCAAAAATAAAGGAAACATAAAAGAGAAAATGGAGAACAAAGAGAGAGTGAATAAACATAGTTTTCACCCACTTACGTAACAAATTAAACTAAAAAGAGAAATTTAATTTAAGATATCAGGCACCATTTATTCTTAGAACAATGAGAAATACATTGACATAAGAAAAATGTATGCCTATTAAATAAATAACCAGACACAAAGTTCAAGTAACTCCTCGTTCTTGGATAAAGATTGAACATAAAGTTTCCTTCTTCCTATTAAAATTTCACAAATCATCGACATCAAAAAGCCATTTTTAAATCACCATTTGTTTTATTTATAACAAAGGGAATGGGTTGACCCTTCACCTTCCAAAATGTCCTTTCATATTCTATTTTGTCTTATTCTACTTTTCATAAATTTCAATTTTATAATTAGAAAACATGAAATTCCTAAAATAGAATTTAGATGAAAATATAAAAGATAGAGAGAGTACAATTTTCACTGAAAAGCTTTATGTGATTTGAAAACATTGATAGATGGGTTAACTGTAACTGAATTTTCTTTAACCTGATATTTATCACGTGTTTCCTTGAATTTTTGAAATCTCTTAATGGTTTCAAGAGCTTCATTACTTTTTAGAATCACTGCATGATGGTAATGTGTGAACCATCTTTGGGAAATGGACATCAAAGAGCATTGATATTTAAACAAATATTCCATCTAGGTGTTTAACTCTTCTAGTGAAATATGAATTTTGTGGAGAGTTACCATTGAATCTTTATTGAATTTGCCTACATTTAGAAGATCTTATTTGAATACCTTTTGGAATTGAACTTTTAGTTCATCCATAGTATGTGTCATAGTTCAATCCTCTTTATATAAATGGCAATAGATCTAATCTAGATTTCTAGAAATTAGCTTGAGTTTTTCTTTACCTATATCTCTATTCTCCTTCAATTATTCTATGGCCTTGTCCAAGATTTCCATTTTATAAAATATACATTTTGCCCATTCATAGGATGTGTCATCATCTTCTTTGTCAAATACTCCACCTTCTATGAATCCTTTGGCTTCCATCATGATCATATCTTTCATTTCTTCAGTCACTTCTTCCCATACCTTCAAGGTGGAGGTGTGGGCTTTGATCTGTACATGGATATCTTGTAATTCTCAATTAATGAGATCATATATCTTCATGACTTATTCAATGTATTTCATTCCATTTTCTAGGAAATCATCTACCCATGCTTCGAGAGTATTTCTATATGTATTGTATTTGTTGATTGTGGTAACAACATCCTTACTTATTCTTGGTAATTGTGTCAGAACATCAACTAGTGTTACTATAGGATTTTTTACTTGATGGAGCAAATAACTGACATAACTTAGTAGCTGCTTGATCTATCCTCTGAATTGTTTTTTAGTCAACTCATCTTGTTAAGACCTCTTAATGATATTTTTAGTGGTTTCTCATAGATTATGAATATGACCTTATCTTATTGCTTCTCCAAGTGATATTATTTTTAGATTATAATCTCCTAATGTTATTTCTCCAATGTCCTCAACATTTGGTTCAACAATCTCTACAAACTATGCTCTTGAAGAATCCAAGAACAACCTAGAGGTGGTCTTTGCTTTCTTTGGTGTAGGAATCTTCAATAGATTAGCTACCACATCAAAATCTAATAATTTGGATTCAACCACCCTATTTCTTTTTTTAAGCATAGGTTGTATCCATTGAAACAAATATATTTGAAGTAATCACTTGAGTAGTTTATGGATAAGGGGTAGGTTGATTTAGAATAAGAGGAGGAACTTACAGAGATCTAGATAGAGAATTTGGGTTCTCTTCTTCAACCTTTTTCTATTATTTCATTTTTGGAGATGAGGATTTGTATTATTGTGTGGTGTTTGGGATGAGCAAGTTGGGATCACCCAAGGTTTTAGTTAAAGACTACGATCTCACTGATTTATTAGATTGCTTCTTTTTTCCTAAAACCATATTTTCTTTACATTATTTTCTCAATTGCATCTTAGGATTTGTATCTTCATCTCCACCATCACTTGAAATAGAGGATCCTAAGGATTCAATAACCACCTTAGAACTACGTCTCCTAGAAATTAATGGGAGATATTGCTTTGGAGAAGCTAAAGCTTTCCCTCTCTTTGAGTCACTCATGGTTGCTCTAGTCAGTTTGTTATCTAACCATTTTCTCATGTGATTCCATACTCTTTTCATCCTCCATTGTAAGTTAGTTAGTTCTCTTATTGACCAATTAATAGTTGAGAAGGGTGTAGTCACAATTGTGTTGGCATATTCAGGATCAAGAAGATATGACTTGTCATCTACCATCCCCTCAGGAACCCACTCACTTGTAAATACCTTTATTTGATCTAGAGTCATCTAACTCTAATCTCTTGGGATTACCTCAAATTCATCTGTGTAATCAGCCCAGAAGTCTTTGAGATGAGTTTATTGTTCATATGCAGATCCTATGCCCAAATTTTGCTTCACATATCCTCTGGTATCTATAGAGTTTTTGTTAGCATAGGTTCAAATAGTGAACTCAGAGATGGCCAATTCTATGTCATGAGAATTTACATCAAACTTATAAATGAAATGACCCAGTGTAATGGGGAAGAAACACTGAGTACGTGTTTTTCTCTACATCATTATGAAAGGATGACAGTTGCCTATAGAGTTTAATAAGAATGATCTTATCACTAGACATCTTTGGAAGTCTTAAGGGATGCCCTTTATAACCTCCAACCTTGATGTATGAAATTTTTTGGAATTAGATGTAGTAGTTACCATATTGGTAGAGCAATTTGGCCACTTTTGTTGAAACTTGCATGCCCCAATTTTCTTCTAACATTGCACCGCCCTCATTATGAAAGCATCATTGACTTGAGTGTAGTGTTTATTACTTTATTGAAATGTGATTTGAGGGAAGCATTCGAATACCTAAGTTGTTTTTATGATGGTTCTTCATTGTGAGAGTCCAGGGTAGACCATTTAAAAAGTTAATGAATATACTAGGTATGATGTCATGAATAATTGCTTTGAGGTTTATGCATTTAACAATTGATCTTGAAAAGACTCATTGGTTAGTTCACCCCACTCTATGAATTATTTTCCTCTAAAAATGATTTGCATTGGGAGGAACATCCAGTGGTAAAAAGGTCTGGTATCTTCATTACCCACCACTAGTTCAACAAAGTAACCATATTTGATGCTCATCTTTAAAATTTTCCCTGAATAAAGTCTTAAGAACGTTTGAGGGTATCTTTCTATTTTGCTTCAACTAATAATTATTGATGGTGGGTAAACATTTAATGGGGTCTTTATTCCAATGAGTTCTCCCTATTTGATGTTTATGTTGACTAGTTATTCATGGAGGGGAACTCTCAGTGTCATGCTCATTGAAACTCCATCTACTTTATCTACAAGCTGTCTAGATTTTGTTGTAATCTATCTTGTCTATGATTTGTAGTATTTGTCATGAGCAAATACTAGATCCAAACATTGTACTAAAGTTGTAAAGGCTACTGCTTGAGGTAAACCACTTTCTACTAGGTGCTCGGTGAGTTAAGTTGGGATTTTAGAATTTAATCTTTTATAGAAGTCCTCTAAATCTACATGACCAATTTGAGAGTCAGAGATCTTTAGAATGTCATAGCCTAAGACCATCAATGGCTCGTACCACATGTATTTTAACTTCATTTTTTTGGATATTAGGTTTGCAAAAGTTGTTTGTCAAATGAGGGCCAAAATATTAAGTGAGTCAAGGGGTAATAAATATTGAATGGGATAGAAAGAGTACAAGGCAATGGACATATGGTGATCTTTGAAAGTAAATGGACCTGAGATAATCTCAGTAGAGCTTCGCTATCAAGAGGGTAGGGGGAAAAGCAAGAACACCACTTCTAGATTTTCAAATGAGAAAAATGAAGTTGATCTAAGATAAATAGTGGTTGTAGTATGCTTATGTAAGTGTGCACACATCAGTGTGTAATGACGGTCTTATCTATCACATCCCTATAAGATGTGCAGGTGTGAAGTCATAATCCTTCATGTTCCCTTGTTGTCACATCTATATGGGGTGGTAAGGACAACCACTACATCCCTATGTGATGTGTGGGCATGAAGGCATGAGGCTTCATGTTTTCACATTATCCCATATAGAGGGAATGAAGAGATGGCCATCACATCCCTTCAGAACATGCAGATGTAAATTCACAAGCCTTGGCATTCCTATGTCATCCTATTTGGAGGGAATAAAGAGATGGTCATCACATCCCTCTATAACATGTGGGCATGAAGGTGCTTTTGTATTCTCACATTATTACATTTAAAGGGCTTATCAGGTCTGATTGTCATGTCCTTATGGGACACATGAGCATGAAGGCACATGCCTTCACATTTTTATGTTTATAAGAGGATGAGCTTGACATCCTTGATCGATGTGGATGTGCAAAAAATTAGAATTTTTCTTTTTAAATCTTTAGACAATTGTTGTTCGCATCAAGTTAAAAGGTATGACTATTTAGCGAATAATAGTTGGCTCAGGCTGGGGATGTGGCTTCTAGAATAAATATAAATAAGTGCTTAGAAATAAAGTTTTTAGTAGACCATAATTCATCTATTGGGTTATTGTGTCATGTGGAACACTGATAGGAGGAAAGGGAAACACCAGAAAGGAAACACACAACACACAATTGCAAAGAAACACATAGCACACAATTGAAAAGAAACACATAGCACACAACTAAAAGGAAAGGAAATGATAGGGGATAATCTACCATTATTCTTTATACAACTTCAAGTATTGTCTGATATATGGTAGTGGGAGATGGGTACCATCTTTTTATGTTATATAGTAAGTTTTTTCACCACAAAAATGTCAAATTTTGAATGGTCCCATCCATAAAGATTTGAATTTACCGTGACTTCCTCTTGGATCTCTTCTTTTATCCCAAATCAAGACCATGTCACTAATATGAAAATCACATTATCAAGCTTTTTGGTTGAATAGTTCTTTGACCTTGTCTTGATAAACTGCAATCCTATCAACCACTATTGTTCACTTCTCTTCAATCTTAGCTAGGTACATTACTCTTTTCTCTAGTGCATTTTTGAAATGTTCATCTTCAATATCTTGATCTATTTTCAAGGAAGGTAATTCTAAAGAAATGGTAATTTCATCATCCCTCCCATATAGTAGATGAAAAGGAGACATTCCAATTACTCTTTAGGAGTAATCATGTCAGCCCACAATGTGTTACATAGCTTTCTACGCTAATTCCTTTTATTTTTGTTGACCAACTTATGAATAATGGTGGTTATATTCTTGTTGCTAGACTCATCCTAACCATTACCCATAGGGTATTAATCTAAATAATGTGTTAGAGAGATGTTGTATCCATAACAAAAACTAATTAGTTCTTTAGAGGAAAAATTGGGACTGTTATCCATCACTATCTTTTGTGGGACACTGAATCTAGCTAGGATATTTTCTTTGATGAAGTTACACATAACTTTGAAAGTGGTAGACCTTACTGAAATAACCTCTACCCACTTTGTGAAGTAGTCAGTGGTGGTCAAAACATGAGTGTGTTGGGTACTATAATGAGGCTTAGAGTGCTGATGAAGTCTAACCTTTTAAAGTGATGATGAAGTCCAACCTCCATTTTTGAAAGGGTTCTTCAATGATTATTGGTTTGAGAGGTAAAGTAGTGAGCTTTGGTCTCCCAATAAAATATTGACAAGTTTCACATTTGGAGACTCATTCATGTGTATTCTTGAATAATGTGGGCCAATAATAATGAGCTTTTAGAATTTTGAATGCAGTGACTAAGGATGAAAAATGTCTTCCATAGGCTTTATCATGAAAAGCCTTCAAGATCTTCGTTTGTTGTTCTTTATTTACACATCTCATAAAGGTGCCATCTAAAGATTTTTTATACAATGTATTATCCCAAATTTACATATTTGGCTAACTTTAGTTTAATATTCCTTCTTTTCTTAGGATTCAAATGGGTCAATCATTCTCTATAAGAGAAGAAAAATGTTATGTCTGAATACCATTCTTCAAGGGAATCAACAAAAATAACTAATGGTAGCTCTTCCTTTTCTTTTCTCTGAGAATCAACACTTTTGGCAATCAATTGGAAATACCTTGTCCTCTTACCAATTTTGTAGGCTTGATCTCTAGATCATATTAGTATACTTTGGAAATATAGCCACCTTGATTTGACCCAAGTTCCTACTAAGTGAGAATTGATTTTACAATTGAATTCAGAACCATGATGATTGTATGAGAGTTTAGAATGTAGACCCTAAAATGTTTCATGACTTTGAATATAACATACACACGTTTTTATAATAGATATTATTGCTCTCATGATATTTTAATCCAAAACCCATGAATGCAATAAGGGATTCACTCCATCATTTTGTTGTATTAGGATATCTGATAGAGTATAATTGACGAGTAGTTATAAGTGATGAAGTCTTTATTGAAATTTGGACATGTTAAAATTGGTGCTTTAGTGATTATTTCTTTGATTTCATTGATTTATTTCTTCCCATAATTTCTCCACCTAAATAAATATTGTCCACTCATCATTTTCATGATGTGCCTTGTGAGTTCAACAAAGTTTGAAATAAATCTTCTAAGGAAATTGACTTTACCAAAGAATGAATGAGTGCCAGGTTTACTAGTTGGTAAGGATAATTGGTGAATAGCTTTCACCATTTTTAGGTCAATTTTAGTACCTTCTTTAGATACCATGTGACGAAGATCTTGCCTTTCATTACCATGAAAATGTACTTCTTTGGATTCAAGGAAATATGATGGGAATGACATCTTTCAAAAACCTTTCTTAGGTGTTCAAAATGATCTTCTCTCTTTTTTTAAAAACTATGAGATCATCCAGATAAATCACTATGATTCTATTTTTCATGTCATTAAATGCCAAATCCATCTCTCTTTGTTACATTTTTCCCACATTCATGAGGCTAAAAGGCATTCTTTTGTAGGTGAAAGTTCCCCAAAGGGTAGTGAA
The DNA here is from genome assembly GCA_037957365.1 of Torreya grandis. Taxonomy (NCBI): domain Eukaryota; kingdom Viridiplantae; phylum Streptophyta; class Pinopsida; order Cupressales; family Taxaceae; genus Torreya; species Torreya grandis. Next base: position 243,519 of record JARHVA010008607.1, on the reverse strand, counting down.
CATTGTTTTGAATTGGTATTTCATGGCTACTTCGACTTGATTATATCTAAAGAAGTTATCTAACATTGACATCATTTCAGTTCCTATGATATCTTGTAGGATTTGATCCATGATTGGAAAGGGATAATTATCCTTGAATAAGGCTCGATTAAAATTGTGGAAATCTACACAAATCCTAACTTCTCTGTTCTTCTTTCGAATGGGTACGATGTTGGCTACCCAGGTTGAATGTTGAATTGGGAAGATAATTTTAGCATCTAATTTTTTTATTTCTTCTAATATGGTGCTAGCTATCTTAGGATTATAATGCCTCCACTTTTACTTAAATGGATTGATACTAGGCTTTAACGGAATGTCATGGTATATATTTTTTGGTTTAAAGGATTTCAAATTTGTGTAACTCCAAGTGAATACATATTTGTATAAGTTAAAGAGAGCAATGAACCTTATACACACTTCTTTGGAACAACATTTTCTGATGTTTACATACCTTGGTTCTTCCTCGATGCTAATGTTTAATTTCTCATATTCAGGAGATCCTTAAGGATTTCCTTGAATTTTTTGCTTAACATACCTATCATGTTTGTCAAACATTTCTTATAAAGAGATGAGACTTTTTGATATATTATTTCCTTTTAACTTAATGACATTACCTTCAAGTGGCTCTTATTTTATATCTGGTGTTGATTAATTATTTTCCCCTTTATCTTCTAAGATATAAGATTCTCTATACATAGTTGGAATCCCATTAAAGAATAAACTTTTGAAATTATCTTTCTATTCCAAGAAGGCAATGATTTGTTCATCATTATTGAAAACTTGGCAATGTTCAACATTATCTAAAACATTAGGATGATATATCATTTCAATAATATATCAATCTCAATCAATTTATGATGGAGGAATCATCAAGCAAGCACAGATGACCAATGCATCTATTTTGTAATTTTCTACTTTAGGAACAACATTTATAGAGAAAATCTGGAATGCCTCGATATAGTCCCAAACTCTATTTTGACAATGCTTGAGCCTATCATTTCTAACTTGAAATTGACCTTGCACTTGTTTAATGATTAATTTGGCATCACCTTGAGCTCTAAGGTTATGAATACCTATTTCTTCTACTACTTGTAATCCTAGAAATAAAGCCTCATATTCAATAATATTGTTTGTACATTTGAACTAAAGTTTGTATGAGAAAGGAAAAGGTTCTTTGTGTGGAGATATTAATATCACACCAGCACCTGAACCAGTGGTCAATCAGCTTCCATCAAATTCTAGAGTCCATGAATCATTAGAATCACCTTATATTAGTTTGGGGAGTTCAAGATCTTTTTCAGAAATCAACATATAAGTTCTAGGTCTAGTTTTTTCGTATAATATATCTGCTCTCAGATCATTAGATTTATATACTATGAGTTTGGCCTTTGGTTCTGGGAGTAGATTTTCATTAATTCCTTTTAATGGAATTATCACCTAATTCCAATTGAGTTTGATTTCTCCCCCAAGATCTTTGCATATAAATCTACTCAACAGCATTCCATAGCTAGGAGGAATGTCTACCACCAATATAGTCATATTCATCCTCTTTTATGGAAAGGCATCTAGATCAACGTGCACATCTTATTTTTGTCTGATTAATAAAACTTGCTTATCTTCCATATTGAAATAGTGCCCAAATTTTTGTGTGCAAGGTATCCCTAAGGCATGGGCCACCTTTGCTAGCATGACATTGTTAGAAGCCCTTGAATCAATTATGTAATTATTTAGTTTATAACCACCCATGAAAAGAGATACGTAGAAAGGTTTGGGCGTCTCATTTATTGGAAAGGTGATGGCTACATTTTTCTGTAATCAAAATCACCCATCATTATGTGTGCTCTATTAATAGGGTTGTTAGGACCTACTCCTTTTAAACTTCACCAACCTGTCTAATTATTCAAGATTGTTTCTAAGATATTCAATTTGAGAAAATTGAACTTTAGTTTTATTAATGTGATTAAATATATCAAAATAATAATTGGAAAGTTCTTCATTTTCAACCAAATAAGGAATATTTGAACCGCTAGACTTTTCTAGTTATTTATTTCTTGAAAAATTTGACAACAGGGTATCTTTGTTGAGAATAATCTTGCGACCTATCATGCCTTTAGAGCCTCTTTAGCCTTTGTTTTATTAGCATCTCTATTCTTTTCTGAAGCTTTCATCTTTTCATTTTGAGCTCGAGTGAATATTGCATATGAATTATTACTCATATCCTCATCACTTTCTTCATAATTATTGCCTTCAGGTTCATACTCAAAATGACTCATAGTGGAGTTGCCATCAGGTTCTTAGATTTCAGGGTCAGAGGTGCCTAAAATACCCTTTTTGGGTGGTTTTTCAATTGTGCATAGTTGTAACATTCTTGCCATTTCAATAGTAAGTTGAGGAGTTGTAAAAGGCAATCTAGGTTGGACAATGCCATGATATGGAATAAAAAGCCTCATAGGTATACTTTATATGGAGTATTTTGATATTGGGGAATCTATTTCTTCAAAATCAAAATATCATTTGCTTATTTTTGAACAAGAAGGTTAGCTAAATTATGCTCATTGGTTTTGAAGGCTTCTTTCTTCATATTTCTAGACATGATCATATCATCTTCAATTTCACTGGCTTAGGTTTGTGCATCAACCGATGTTTTAGGATGATTTCTTCAAAAGAAGAAACTCACATCATGTACTTGAACATTAAAAAAGAAACATTTTTTATTTTCTAATATGGGCATCATAGATATAGGGATTTTATTCACTAATTTGTTGAAGTGGGATATTAAATTCATCATAGGTTCATGGGAATATTTTTTTATCTGAGATAGCTTCACCAAAAGGGAATGATCATCTTTGATAGGTTTGAACCTCTTCTTAAATTTATCTCTCAGCATTTTCCAATCTGGGATGGAAGTAGTGGGAAAATGATGAAACCACTCTTTGACTCATTTAGCCAAAGTTTCCATGAAGAATCTGACAAAGTTATTACCTTAATGGGTATACATTTTTATTATGTCAATGTATTTCTCATTATTTCAAGCATAAATGGTGTCTCCTCATTCTTGGATAAATACTGAACATAAAGTTCATTTCTTCTCCATCTTAAAGTTTCATAAATTGTGGACATCAAAAATCCATTTTTCAATTTCCATTTCTTGTATTTATAACAAAGGGAATGGGTTGACCCTTCACATTCTAAAATGACCGTTCATATTCTATTTTTCATAATTTTCAATTTTATAATCATAAATTATGATATTCCTAAATTAGAATTTAGACAAAAATGAAAAAAATAGAGAGTATGACTTTCCCTAAGAAGCTTTTGTGAGTCAACAACATTGGTGGATGGGTTAATTATAGTTGAATCTTCTTTGACCTAATATGTATCACGTGTTTCCTTGAATTTTCAAATCTCTTGACAACTTCAAGAGCTTCATTACTTTTTGGAATCACCACGTGATGGAAACATGTGAACCATCTTTGTGAAATGAATGTCAAGTAATATTGAGTTTTAAACAAATCTTCTAACTAGGTGTTTAAGTCTTCTAGTGAAATATGAATTTCATTAAAAGATAACATTGAATCTTTATTAAATTTGTCTTGATTTAGAAGATATTCTTTGACTACCTCTTAGAGTTAAACTTTAAGTTCATCCATAGTATGTGCTATAGTTTCATCCTCTTTATATACATGGAAATGGATCTCATCCATATTGTTGGAAATTAATTTGAGTTTTTCTTCACCCATATGTCTATTCTCCTTCAATTCTTCTATGGCCTTGTTCAAGATTTCCATTTTCTAAAATATACATTCTACCCATTTAAAGGATGTTTCATCGTCTTATTTCTCAAATACTCCACCTTATACCATTACTTTGGCTTCCATCATGATCATTTCTTTCATTTCTTCAATCACTTCTTCCTGTACCTTCAAGGTGAAGGTGTGGGATTTGATCTATTTGTGGATATCCCACGATTCTTGATTGATGAGATCATATATCTTCATGAGTTATTTAATGTATTTCATTCCATTTAGGAGTAAATCATCTACCCATGCTTTGAGATTCTTACCATAGGTATTGTATTTGCTAATTATGGCAACAACATCCTTACTTATTCTTGGTAACTATGTAAGAGCATCAACTAGCAGTACTATAAGAGTTTCAACTAGATAGAGCAAATAATTGGCATAGCTTGCTAGTTGTTTGATCTATCCTCTAATTGTTACTTGAGTCAACTCATCTTGTTTATACCTCTTAATGATCCTTTTAGTGGTTTCTTGAATATTTTGAATATCTCCTTCTCTTGGTGTTTCTCCAAGTGATATTCTTTTCAGATTATTATCTCCTAACATCATTTTCCCAATGTCTTTCTCAACATATGGTTTTAAAATATCTATAAATTGTGCTCCTAAATAACTTGATACTAACCTAGAGGTGGTATTTGCTTTCTTTGGTGTAGGAGTCTTCAAGAAATTGACTACCACATCAAACTCTGGCAACTTGGATTCAACCACCCTTTTTATTTTTTGAAGCATAGGTTACATCCATTGAAATGAAAAATCTTTGAAGGCAATCAATTGAGTATTTGATGGACAAGAGGTAGGTTGATTTGTAGGAGGAGGAGAAACTTTCCAAGAACTAAATGGAGAATGTGGTTTTTCTTCTTCAACCTTTTTATGTTGTTCCATTTTTGAAGATGAGGCTATGTATTATTATGTGGTGTTTGAGATGACCAAGTTGGGATCACCCAAGGTTTTAGTTGAAGACCATGGTCTCACCAATTTCTTGGATTGCTTATTTTTCCCTACAACTAAATTTTCTTTGCATTGCTTTCCAAATTACTTCTTGGGTTTGGAATCTTCATCTCCACAATCACTCGAACTAGAGGATCTTGATGATTCAATAACCACCTTAGAACTGATTCTCCTAGAAATTGATGGGGGATCTTAATTTAGAAGAGTTTAATCTTTCCTTTTCTTTGAGCCACATGTGGTTACTCTAACCAGTTTATTATCTAACATGTGAGTTCATACTCCTTACATCCTCCATTATAAGCAGTTAGTTCTCTAAATAACCAATTAATAGTTGACAAAGATGAGGCTATGTATTATTATGTGGTGTTTGGGATGAGTTATGGTTATAAATATGAGGCTATGTATTATTGTGTGGTGTTTGGGATGAGAAAATTAGGATCACCCAAGGTTTCAATTGAAGACCATGGTCTCACTGATTTCTTGGCTTGCTAATTTTTCCCTACAACTAAATTTTCTTCACATTGCTTTACCAATTACTTCTTAGGATTAGAATATTCATCTCCACCATCACTCAAACTAGAGGAACTTGATGATTCAATAACCACCTTAGAACTAATTCTCTTAGAAACTAATGGGGGATCTTGCTTTAGAAGAGTTGAATATTTCCCTCTCTTTAAGTTACTTGTGGTTACTATAGCCAATTTATTATCTAACATGTGAGTCCATACTCTTTACATCCTCCATTGTAAGCATTTGGTTCTTTGATTGACTAATTAATAGTTGATAAAGATGCATTCATAAATGTGTTGGCATATTTTGGATTGATAAGATTTAACTTGTCATCTACCATCCCCTCAAGAACCCACTCATTTCTAAATGCCTTTAATTGATCTAGAGTCATCTGAATCCAATCTCTTTGGATTACCTCAAATTTGTTTGTGAAATTAATCCAATAGTCTTTGAGATGAGGTTTATGTTCATATACAAGCCCTATGCCTAGATTTTACTTCACATATCCTTTGGTATATATAGATTTTCTATTGGAATAGGTTAGAGTGAACTCAAAGATGGCCAATTATATGTCACGAGAATTTATAGTATACTTACAAATGAAATGACCCAATGTAATAGGAAAAGAAACATAAAGCATGTGTTTTTATCTACATCATTTATGAATGACAGTTGCATGCAGAGTTCAATAAGAATAATATTATCACTAACTAACCATGGAAGTCTTAAGGGATGCCCTTCATAACCTCCAACCCTGATGTATTTAAACTTTTGGAATAGGATGTAGTAGATTCCATATTGGTGGAGTAATTTGGTCACTTTTATTAAAACCTACATACCCTAATTTTATTCTAACAATTGCACCACCCTCATTGTAAAAGCATCATTGACTCAAGTGTAGTATTTATTACTTTATTATAATGTGAGTTGAGGGAAGCACTTGAATACTTGAGTTATTTATGTGATGGTTCCTCATTGGGAGAGTATGTGGTAGACCATTTAAGAAGCTAATGAATATATTAGGTATGATGTCATGAAGAATTACTTTGAAGATTGTACATTTAATAATTGACCATGCAAAGATTCATTAATTAGTTCACCCCACTCTATGAATGACAAATGATTTGCTTTAGGAGGAACATCCAGTGGTGAAAAGGCCTGGTATCTTCATTTCCTACCACTTGGTTAAAAAAAGTAACCATATCTGAAAGGTCTTCTTTAAAATTTTCCCTAAATAAGGTCTTATTAACCTTTAAGGGTCTCTCTCTCTTACTTCAACCAAGAATTATTGATGGTGGTTAAGCATTTGATGGGGTATTTATTCCAATGAGTATCTCCCTGTTTGATGTTGATGTTGACTAGTTCTTCATGGAAGGGAACTCTTAGTGTCATGCTCATTGAGACTCCATCTAGTTTCATTAAAAGCTATCAAGATTTTGTTTTGATCTCTCTTATATATGAGTTGTAGTATTTAGCACAAGCAAATACTAGATCCAAACATTGTACCGAAATTGGAAAGGTTGTTGCTTAAGGTTAACCACTTTCTTCTAGGTGCTCAATGAGATGAGTCAGGATTTCAAAATTTAATCTTTTATGTAAGTCCTTCAAATTTATGTGACCAATTTGAGAGTCAGAGATCCTTATAATGTCATTGTCCAAGACTAAAAATAGGTCATACCCCATATATTTGAACATCATTTTGTTGGATTTTAGTTTTGTAAAAACTATTTGGTAAATGATGGCTAGAATATCAATTGGGTTGGGGGTAAGAAATCTTGTATGGGATGGAAAGAATGCAAGGTAGTCAATATATGGAGATATATGAAAGGAAATGATCCTAAGATAATTTCAAAAAAAACTTTGCTATCAATAGGTTATGGTTAGAGCAAGAATACCACTTCTAGATTTTTAAATGAGAAAAATGAAGCAAATATCGGATAAATAGTGGTCACAAAATGCCTACATACTCATGCATGCACGTCAGTGTTGAATGGTGGTCTTCTCTATCATATCCCTATGGGACACACATGCATAAAGGCATGAGCCTTCACATTCCCTTGTTGTCATGTCTAAAAGGGGTGATAAGGATGGCCACCACATTCCTCCAAGAGACATGGGCACAAAATTCTGAGCCTTCACATTCCCACATTGTCCTATCTAGATGGAACAAAGAGATGGCCACCACATCCCTCCAAGATGCACGGGCACAAAGGCATGAATATTCACCTTCCCACATCATCCCATCCAGGATATTTGGGCATAAAGGCATGACTTTTTTTTATTCTCACATCATCATGTCTGAAGGGGTTGACAGGTATGGCCCTCATGTCCTTCTAGGATGAATGGGTATGAAGGCATGAACCTTCACATTTTTGCATACACAAAGGATGATCCAGTCATCCTTGCCTAGTGTTGATGCATAATAAATTGTAAGTTTTATTCTTAAAATTTTCTCTCTTTTTTTAAAAAACTTTTTACGCTTTTTGTTCATGTCGGGCTAAAAGGTATGACTATTTAGCAAACAACACGGGTCCTAAAATTTTATTTTTTTTAAAGTAAAGAGACAAGTTCTTGTCTTTCAACTGGAATTTCTACCTTCAAGACCTACACATACAAGTCTATCAATTCAAACATGTTTGTATAGGTAAATTACATATTCTCCCATGAAAAATATGTCCAAATCAACTTGGAAGTATGTTCTCACTAGCATTCAAAAGCATCAAAACATTGACAACAAATGTTGTCAAAGTTGAAGCTATAGTTGGATAACTCTACCTTTAGTGTTATATTAAAATCGGTAGGGCCAAAATGTTCAAGGTATAAAATAATATCCATTACTAGGTTCCCTACCTCTAATCATGCCAATTTGAGAGACCCACCACTCATTTTGACCTCAAGAACACCCTTCCTAAGATAATAAAAATATAGTTTTTTAACCTAAATTTAGGAATGCATAAAATGAAAATCATAAGTCATTTGGATGAACCATAAGAACCCTCACGTGCATGTCTAATCCCTCTAATTCCAACCCAAAATGTGTTTTTGGAACATTGAACATAAATTTGTGGCACAAGTTGCAGTGATGGGTCCTGAAATGCAACTTTTTTGCAGTGGAGAGACAAGTTCTTGTCCTTCAACTGGGATTTATGCCTCCAAGACTAACAGGGTAAATTTCATCACTTCAAACATGAATTTACAATAAAATGACTTGTGCTTCTAAAACCATGACCTATAAATCCACTCGGATGTTTGTTTTCACTAGTGTTCAGGAGCGTGGAAACACTAACAACAAATATTGTTGAATTTGAAGCTTTAGTTATAGAACTCCACCTCTAGTGTTTTATGTCTCAAAAATGGTGTTGCTAACATGTCTATGGTGGTATATAATATCTAAGACCAAGTTATTTTCATCCTATCATGCCCGGTCTCGAGACCCACTACCCATTTTGGCCCCAAGAACACCCTTTCTGAATTTCTTTACTAACAATGCCAAATATGTGAAGGTGGAAGCTTATTTGGCACCACTAACCTAAAAAAAATTGTTAGTAAGTAATTAAGAATGAAATTTTAATGTACTACCTATAAAATCAATAAAATTTGGTAAAATTAAATACATCTAAAATTAATAAGTCAACATACTTTGGAATTTCAATCCAACGAACCACTAGGATCTGATCTAATATTGATAGTAGTAAGAATAGATTCATGGTCTAACTCACACACTTTCCATATATTATTGTTTAATTGCCTTCCATGATATTTAAATAATTGAATATTTTTTTAAAGAACCAAATTTGAATAGTGTAGTATCTTCTTATTTGTTTCAAAATCTTTAAACAACCATACATCTAAATTTTTTATAGGATATCATTGAATCAAGTTCTAGTGACTACCATAGACCCAGTGGGATAGTCAATGTTTTCTCCATCTATGACTAGGGAAGTCAATTTTTTTATTTTCCTCTACACACATAAGTATAAATTTTTTCCCTCTCTATTGTCTTCATTAGCAATAACTATAAAATTATGCATTGTATCACAAAAATAAATTTGTAATGATGTTGTCAAGATAGATAATTAGAATAAATAGTACATAATGATTAATCTTCTACTTGGTTGAACTAGATCAAACACATGGTTAAATTCATGTGATGATGTCATATCTATAAGTTGTAATGCTTGTAGAACCTGATATGTATCAACTGGAAGTAGAGGTTTTCAATTCCATTCATCCACTCACTCTTATGACTCACACTCATTCCAAACAAAGTCCATGTAAGTAGAAAATAAACATACAAAGTGTCTCGTATGAATAGTCCAAGAACTTTAATTTGAGCTACAAAATGAGTGAAACTCACTTGATCCTATTACAGTCATACAATCCTCATACTTTACCAAATGTTCTTCCTCAATCAACTAGAAATATCTATAAACAATAGAATTTTATTGAGCACCATGGCCAATTTTCTCATTACACCATTGAATAATGGTTTTTGAATCAATCAAAATAACATAATATTCAAACTTTAACTCCTCTCTTGCAGTGACTCTTTTTACACATGCTACAACACCATCATGCTCTTCTTTTCCATGGCTAGCCTCAATGAAATTTCAAATATGTTCTACCCTTGTGGTAATGTGCATCCTAATCAACAAGTAAAACATCTATGCATTCTTTAATTGTGATGTGCAATTGTCTAACAAGATTAAATGATGATTGAAAGTATTATTCATCTCAATTAATTATCCATAGAATATCTCAAAATACCTTGCACATATTCTATACAATGTGATTGATCATTACTGACATATAAATGGTACTCTCTAAATATTTTTTGATCATTTTTTATGTTATAAGGTGCATGCATGAATGATTTATGAATGAATATGGGAAAATGTATTGAGTTTCAATATTGTGACTGGACTTCCATTGTGATTTGAATGTGTAATTCTAAGTAAATTCGACTACTAAAACAATAGAAACAAGTGGAAATGTGTCATTCCTTAGCCTAAAATGTTCGTCCAACCATCTACCCTTTGTGTGTGCCTTGAATACTCATAAACAATTTCTTCCCTAAATTTGACCATAAATTCTAGATTAGGTATCTATTTTGTAATGAGATCATACCTTTTGAATTATTTTCCATCTTTTACTTGATAAGTCATAGGTTTTTATTTTCTCAAACTAACTAATTCCTATCCAATTATATTTGTACTATCCTCATGGATATAATTTTTAATTCTGAAAATCTACCATAAATGTTACAATTTCCATCTAAACATGCTTTGTTATAAAATAACTATCCATCTGGTCTTTCACAAAAAAATGGCTGAAAAAAATTCTTTGGCTGATTTTGGTGGAAATTTTATGCCACATTCCTATAAAATATTGTCAGTATGTAAAGTAATATAGTGAATTAAAAATTCAACATGTTGCCTACAATAAGGAGTGGTACGTGTGTGATTTATTTTTACATAAAATGATTTGGCCATCTCAAAATATCTTTGACTAATATAAAGTTATCCATATTTTGCCAAAAATTTAGAATATAATTGCATTTAGGTAATATCTAAAAAATGTTTTGGATGCGATTCACGATTACAAGAATCAATTCCTCTTTTTACTACATCTCTTTTATTAGGTAAAACTCTTGTATTGTCTTTCCAAAATTGTGCAAGTAAATCTTTGAGAGCATCAACTATAGCCTTGATATTTCATGGAAGTCTATCAAAGAATGCCCAGAGCTTAGTAGTATGGGCATCACTAAATCTTTGACATCTTCCAATCACTTTCATTAATGTTTTATATTTATGTCTAATGCTTTTCTATTTTTTAAAATCAATCTTTTTTTCCTATTTTACCACTTATTACACAAGTTGTAATTATACACTGAGCAACATTACAATATTTGTTGTTTGATTTTGGGTCTACAATATGATATGCATCATGTAGATTTTCAACAATTTTTTTATTTTTATCATCCATGTTAGATGTTCTTAGTCCTATAGTGTACATTGTAGGCCTTATTTTAATCAATTTCATCAATGAAACAAATAATTGACATTTTTTACTATCAAAATCTAATTTATCAAAGACACTATCCCAAAAAAATTTAGCTAGTCTTCTTAAATGGTGGTCTGACATTTTATTACGCATTGGTTTCAAAATATTTTCATCAACTTCAATTAAGTGCTTGAATTTTCTATGCATAATCCTTGTAAGTGTTGTTAATTATGGGATTTGTTAATTTGATGTTTCAAAATTGTTATGTTTACTACTAGTTTCTTCATTGTTACTTTCATAGTTTAGTGTTTTGATGGCATTTTCTTCATTTTTACTTTCATCGTATGTGTTTCCAAGAAATTTTCTTCATTGTTAAGGGGTAAATCATCATGTATAGATTCATTATCAACAAAACAAAAACTTTATACTTGGAATGTTCACTTGAAATATAATTTGGACTATTAGGTAAACATTCATCATCATTATTCAATTAGTCATTATTAATTTTATCATTATCTACAACATTTGGTTCATTAGGGATAGTGTTGTACCTTGTCTTGAGTGAAAGTTTGAACTCAAAACTTTTATTTTTCTCTCAACTCTTATAATTTCTCTAGTGTTTTATGATTTAATTGCTTCCTCTTTCTTGAATGAGAATCATCACCCATGACTAGACAAATAATAATTTGATTCCTTTTGATGATGGGGTCCCAAAGAACATTTTGATTCCTTTTATCTTTATCGTTCAAAGTGTAGAATGCGCAAAGAATGTAAGTGTGATCAAAAATAACAAAACACCTAAAAAATAAATGTTAGACAAAGATTTTTTATTTATTATAACAATAACACACACGTTATAATGCATACGAGTTATATCTACTATGTCTATATAACCATATATCATATTATTATGATATATGATTATATTATGTGATGCAATCCTGTGTTATATAATTATGTTATATGATCATGTGATGCAATCTAAACTATGTAATATTAATATGTCATGCAATTTTATATAATTACTTCCATATTTTCATTTACATGATATAATTCTAGGGTTGATTTAACCATATGCTACATCCTATAGAATGGATTGAGCCATTATTTAGGTTCACATGCTCAATTTGGCCTAAATCACATCTATAATTACACCAATTTACTAATTAGAGTAATTCATCACTAATTTAGCCCCAAATCACATCTCTAATTACACCAATTAACTAATTAGATCAATTCATGACTAATTTAGCCCCAAATCACGTCCTACTCTTATCTAGTTAGGTTGAAGGGGCTCAAATTGCCCCCAATTTACTTCATGATTTAATTGGTGGACTATTTATTTTATTTTGTTATGATATCAAGGTTGATTAACCCCTCAATTACATCTTATATCTACTCAATATTAGGTTCATGAGGTTCAATTACATCAACCAATTGTAACCCTAAATCCTAAACCGTAAACCCTAAGCCATAATTTAGGTTCACTAGGCTCAATATGGCCTAAATCACATCTTTAATTACACAATTTTACTAAATGGATCAACTCTTGACATAATTGAAGCTAATTTAACCCCAACTGACATCTTGATTTTGTAGTTAGGTTGAAGGGGCTCAAATTGGCCCAAATTTCCTTTATGATTGAATAGGTGGACTATATTTGGTTTAGGGTGTTATGATAGTGGGGTCGACTAACCCCTAAATTACATCCTATATAGTCAAAACAAGGTTCATGGGGTTGAATTTCATCTAATTTGCATCACTGATTAATAATCAACTAATTAGCTCAATATACACAAGGAAATATAAGTTAATTTATAGCCCTAAATCACATCCTATATTCACATTTAGGTTTAATGAATTCATATCGACCACAATTACCTTTGTATTTACATTTGTGATACAACTAAAGGGTCGATTAAGCCATGTGTTTCATATTATAGAGTGGATTGAGAGATAATTTAGGTTCATAGGGCTCAATATGACACAAATCACATCTCTAATTACACCTTGACTAATTAGATTAACTATTGACATAATCAGAGCTAATTTAGCCCCAACTCATGTCTTAATTTTATAGTTAGGTTGAAGGGGATCAAAATGGCCCAATTTCCTTCATGATTAAATAAGTGGACTATATTTGGTTTAGGGAATTCAGTGGGGTCGATTGACCCCCAAATTACATCTTATATAGTCAAAACAAGGTTCACAGGGTTGCATTTCATCCAAATTGCATCACTAATTATAAAAAAATACTATTTGGATCAATATGCACAAGGAAATATGATCTAATTTTAAGCCTCAAATCACATCTTATACTTACCTTTATGTTCAATGTTTTTGTATTAACCTTGATTACCTCTTTATTTGTATTTGTGATAAAATTAAAGGGTCGATTAAGCCATGTGTTCCATCCTATAGAATATATTGAGTAATAATTTAGGTTCATGGGACTTAATTTAGTCCAAATCACATTTGTAATTACATCAATTGACTAATTAGATCAAATCATGACTAATTTAGCCCTAATTCACATATTTTTCTTATAGTTACATTGAACGTTGGCTCAAATTATCCCCACCTTCCTTCATGATTTAATTTATGGATTATTTGATTTATTTTGGTATGATATTGGGGTTGATTAACCCCAAAATTATATCTTATATAATCAAAATTAGGTTAACTAGGTTCAATTTCATCCAACCTGCATCGACTAACTGTAACCCTACACCCTAAATTGTAACCGATAATTTAGGTCCACAAGGCTCAAATTGGCCCAAACCATGTTCATAATTACACCAATTGACTAATTGGATCAGACAAAATCAAAGCTAATTTAGCCCCAAATCACATCATGCTCTTGTAATTGGGTTGAAAGGGCTCAAATTAGCCTCAATTGCCTCTATGATTGAATGAATCAACTATTTGGTTCATTATGTGATGACATTAGAGTCAAATTCACTTTAAAACACATCAAATAAAATTCAAACTACATTTAAATGTGGCTCAATTTTTCTAAAATTATGTCACTGATTACACCATTTCACTAATTGGCTTAATCTATGATGAAATCAAATCTAATTTAGCCTCAAATCACATTGTATAGTCATAAGTAGGTTCAAGGGATTTTATTAACCCTAATTACCTACACAATTGAACTAATTGACTATTTCATTCATTACATGATGACTTTAGAGTTTACAGAGCTCAAACCACATCCTATACATGTCAAACTTGCATTGTCATTGAACCAAACAACTATTTGCTTCATTCTCTGATGAAATTGGAGACAAATGAGGCCCAAATCACATTAAAACAATTGACTCTTTCATTTTAATAATTGACTCTTTGCACCTAATTGATTAAGGATCTAAACTGGCCCTAATTGCCTCCACCATTAAAACAATTGACTCTTTCATTCATTATTAATTAAATTGGGCTTGGTTGAACCATAAGTCATATTTTATATAGTCAAAATTACAGTTTTAGGTGCAAATACACCAAAATTGCATCACTATATCAATTACGTCCTTTTTTGCTAGTGTATATATTGATACACTCCACTTTAAAATAAAAATATATAATTATGAATGTGAATAGCTATAAACATAAACATAAATACGTATAAATATATCTTTGTTTATTTTTGGTGCAATGTTAACATAATTCATATGTGTTATAGTGCATACATGCTATGTTTAATTTGAAATAAAAAACCAAGCCTTTTGGCTCAGAAATGGCTTTCATTCCCAAGATAAAGGCTTGGAACTATCAACACATAGACGAATCTAAGAGTTTTGAGAAAAAATAACAAAATTCAACTTCCATCACTAAATACACTATGAATTTCAATGAGCCAATTCATAAAATTATTACCACAATGACAAGAATGTTCTCCCCTTTCCAAATATATGATTATTTTTTTTTAATTTTTTGACTATTTTAAGGTTTCTATCTAGATTAATTTCTAACTATGAATTTTTAAGGCCACTGCATGATGCAAATATACATGCTTATATATATATATATATATATATATACATATATATATATATATATATATATATATATATATATACATATATATATATATATATATATATATATATATATATATATATATATATATATATACATATATATATATATACATATATACATATATACATATATATATATATATACATATATATACATATATATATATATATACATATATATATATATATATATATATATATATATACATATATGTATATATATATGTACATATATGTATATATATATGTATATGTATATGTATATGTATGTGTATATATATATATATATATATATATATATGTATGTATGTATGTATGTATGTATGTATGTATGTATGTGTGTGTGTGTGTGTATATATATGTTTTTTTTTTTTTTTTTAAATCCAAATGTAAAAAAATTATATGGTCACAAACTAGGCTTAATTCTAGACACATTCAAAAAAACTATTTTTTTTGAGGTAGTTATGAAGTTCATACAACCATCTATCCATTTTTTTATGTTTTCTTAATCTATTTACTTGTAAAATTAATTAAAATATATATATTCATTAAAAAAATTAATAAAATATAGGTCACAAACTAGATAATCTATTTTAAATTTAGACAAAAGGGTTTAAAAAAATACTAATTCTTTTATAAAAAGGTTATGTCATACGGATGACTATATACTATGTTTTCCTTAAAAAAATGAGTTCTTATTTAAATTTTAGGTTTTTTACCAACTTATACTTAACCATTTTTTTTTTTAAATGTGTTTTGTAAATTGATCCAGGTGGATCATTGTACCGTTCTATTTTTAAAAGTCTTCAAATTCTATTTGAATCATTTTCACATTGTAGTATTCATCGAGAGATTTCCATCACTTCTTTCGGAACAAAAAACGGAGTCCTGATGCTAAAGATATGGCTAGTTGAAGAAATCTTGCGACAGGGGGTGTCAAAAGTGACGTGGCACTATTGAAAACATGCCAAGTGGACCAATATCCACTTGACATGTGGAAAGATAATTCGGTGCAAAAAAAAATGGTTTGTTGTTTTTATTCACATGTTATTTGAAATTTTCAAACTTTGAAACAAGGTGCCAAAGAAACTGCCACATCACCCATCCCACCAACCATGCATGGACCAAGTCAAATCAGCGGCCTAAGTGGGCACCTAAGTCTTAGGCATTTGAAAAGGGAACAAACATATCTATTTAAGGCATTGAAAATTGAATTCCCAGCAAATGTGGGACAAAACCAAGTCCAAAGGTGCCAAAAAAAGAGGGAAAACATTCAAAATTTCATGCTAAGCACCTAAGGCCGACCTTTTCACTCTTCCCAAGCACCTAGAAAGGTGGGAGGCAGTTTTGAATTCCTGACCTGTCACCTAAAAGTTTAATGCCTTGACTACTTCAGCCACGGAGGTCAAAGTGTTATAAAGGGACTAATTTCTACTTGAACAGACACAGAAAGCAGACTGTGTAAAGAGATTTAAGAAGGTTAGAGTCTTGTTTTTGCTTTGTAAAGCCTTGGGCCATTATTTTCAGGTCTGAGAGATATTTTTATAGGAAAACAAAGATCAGATAAGGTGAATTGAAGACTTGTATTGATTTTGGAAGCCATTTGTTGCACAAAATTAATGAGAACGGTCCTCACTTCGAATGGACCCGAAGACGTAGGCTATTGAAGCCAAACTTCGTTATCAATTTGCTGGTGAATTATTTGAATTTTATCTGATTATTATTTAGTTTTGATCTTCATTTTATATCTGGTTTTAATTTATTTATACAAAATTAAGTAAAAAAAAGTGAGAAATTGAAGGATCTCTTAAACATGAATAAGTGATTTTTGAATATATTACACTTATATTTTCAATTTACAGATCAGATTTTTGGTATCAGAGTAGTTGTTATTTAACAGTGATTGCTAGTGTATGTTGACAAGGTCTAAATCCCAAAAGGGTGAAGGAAAACTCATGGAGTATAATCCAGAGATTGGTTCAAGGTGTGCTTCAAAGATGGCCGAAGAAGAGATGGAATCCGAACAAGCTTTCCGCCGAGCCTTCATGGACATGAGAAGCATGGTTGAGGAACTATACCATGACAAACAAAGGAAATCCAAGAATGAAAAAGAAGGTGATTCATGAGAATCAAAAGGTAAAGAAATCAAAAAACCTTCTCCATTGGATGACAGTAAAAAAACTGTGGAATCTCTCCCTTCACTAAAATTGGATATTAAGTTTGAATTACCAATGTTTAATGGCAAAGTTAATGCCGAAAAGTTGGATAATTAGGTCAAGAAAATTGAATTTTATTGCAGGGTCCAAAAGATTGTAGGGGATGAGTCAAAAATTAATTTAGCTACTCTTCGTATGGGAGGCATAGCTCTCATCTGGTGGGAGAGTAAGTTGAAGGAAGCCGAGCTTCAAAAAGGTAACTTGATTTCTACTTGGAAAGAATTTATTGAAGAACTCAGAAAGCAATTCTATACTTTAGGCTATATGCAACAAGTTATGATGGATTGGCAAAGTTTCAGACAAGGAAAAGGCCAAAGTGTTCAAGATTATACACAAGATTTTAGGAAAAAAGCTTTACTTTTGAATGTTCCTCTATACACACAAGAAAAACTACTAAAATATATAGGTGGGTTGCATAGTTACTTAAGACATATGATTCTTATGTTCAATCCCACTAATTTAGATGCAGCATGTGTTCAAGCCACTCATTTAGAGGCTAGAGGAAAACAATCAAAAGAATCTTTTCCTAAATTAAAAAGTAAGCAATCCAAAGGGGAAAGTTCATCAAGAAAGGGTAAACAAAAATCCACTTATACTGTTAAAAAAGAAGAAGGAAAATAATTTTGTAATCACTGCAAGAAAAAACATGATGAGTCTAAGTTTTGGAAACTACATCCTGAGTTAAGGCCTAAGAGGTATCAAAATAAAGAAAAGAAGGCTAATGCTATGGTTTAGGACTTAGGTTCAGATTCAGGTGATGAAACTAAGATCACAGCTATGGGATTACATAATGATTTTTCTCTTTCAGTTTCTAGCACTAATGCTGCATCTTCTTCTAAACAAAATTTTGTGCATGTTGATAAGAAAAGAAATGAATTGTTCCACTTTAGAGTTGTTTCAAAGCATACTAAGATTGACACTCTATTTGATAGTGGTTCACAAGCAAATTTAATTTTTGAAGAGGTTGTTAAGAAGCTAGGCTTACAAACCAATCCCCATCCGAAGCCTTATCCACTAGGTTGGGTGTGTGACAATGCGAAGCTACAAGTCTCACAAACTTGTAGGCTAAGGTTTGCCATCACATCCAAGTTCGTAGATGATGTTGAGTTGGATGTTGTTCCATTAGACATATGTGGGATTGTTTTGGGAAGCCCATGTCTTTATGATAGAAAAGCAATCTTCTATAGAGAGGAGAATAAGTACTTGCTTGTTAAGGATGGCATTGAATATATAGTTAGAGCACATCACATTAGAACAAGTCTTTCCTTGGTTACAGTAGGGCAAATGAAAATACTAGTTAATTTAAGCAAGACTTTTTGTCTCATGTTGATTAAGTCTAAGGAAAAAGAATATTCTCAAGCTTTGGAAAAGTGTGATCCTAGACACAAGAATGAATTGGTTGAAATTATTTCTACTTACGATGAAGTATTTCAGGATCCTAAGGGCTTACCCCCTAAAAGTGGAGTTCAACATGAAATTCAACTATTGCAGGATTCTCCTCTCCCTAACATTGGCATGTACAGGTTATCAGTGGTGGAAAATGAGGAAATCAAAAAATAGGTAATGGATCTATTGGATAGAGGTGTTATTCATCCAAGTTCATCACCTGTTGGTTCACCAATTATTTTGGTGCCAAAGAAAGATGGCACTTGGTGAATGTGTGTTGATTTTCGTGCCTTAAACAAAATTACTATTAAGAATCATTACCCTCTTCCTCGTATTGTTGATTTGTTGGATCAATTAAAACATGTTATTTATTTCACTAAGTTAGATTTGAGAAGTGGATATCATCAGGTAAGAATTAATGAAGGTGATGTTTGGAAAATCGCCTTCAAAATAAAAAATGGATTGTTTGAATGGCTTGTTATGCCTTTTGGGTAGTGTAATGCCCCGGCTACATTCATGAGATTGGTGAATGATGTTTTTAGACAGTTCCTTGATGATTTTTTTATAGTTTACTTAGATGATATATTGATTTTCAGCAAGTCATGGGAAGAGCATGTGATCCACATTAAGAAAGTAATGGATGCATTACGAAGGGAAAAACTTTTTCTAAAAATGTCAAAATGTGAATTTGGCAAGACCTCTTTGATATACTTGGGTTACATTGTAGGACATGGTGAATTGAAAATTGATCCTAAAAAAGTGGCATTCATTGTTAATTGGCCTACACCCACTAACACAACTGAGGTTAGAAGTTTTCTTAGTGCAGTACAATTTTGGTCAAAGTTTATTGCTCAATTTTCATATATTGCATCACCTTTGCATTCTTTGACAAGTGTGAAAGAGGGCTTTCAGTGGGGAGGTAAACATCAAAAATCCTTTGACACTTTGAAAGAAAAGATAAGTACTGCTCCGGTCTTAGCACTTCCTGATATACAACAACCGTTTGAGATCGAGACAGATGCAAGTGAGTATGCTATGGGAGATATTTTAATGCAAGGTAAGAAACCAGTTTGTTATCATTCTAAAACCTTTACAAGTGCAGTAAGAAAATATCCAACTTATGATAAGGAATTGTATGCATTGGTTCAAAGTGTTAAAAAATGGAAACATTACTTAATGGGCAAAGAAATAATAATACATACAGATCATCAGCCCTTACAGTATCTCCAATCACAAACTAAGCTACAATAGTCTAGACATTTTCGTTGGATGGGATTCTTACAACAATTTCATCTTGTGATCAAGTATAAAAAGGAATTCAGAATAAGGTTGCAGATATGCTATCTAGGCCTCCTATGGTTCTTGCATCTATTCTTTTACAACATGGTTCTTTGTCTCATGAAAGTTATAAAGAACAATATGTGAATGATCTTAATTTTTAGGATGTTTATAAAGACTTGATGAGTAGTAGACAAGTAGAAGAATTGGACTATCATGTACACAATGATATTTTGTATCATTTGGGTAAACTATGTATTCCTCAAAATGAGAGGGTGCACATGATTAGAGAAGCACATACTTCTCTTATTTTTGGTCATTTTGGAGTTGCTAAAACAGTTGCACATTTGAAGATGTATTGTTATTGGCCTCGTATGCAGGACAATGTTTCCAAATATATTAAGGGATGTATTCTTTGTGCCACAAGCAAACCTAGTAATAGGAAACTAGGACTTTACACTCCTCTGCCTATTCCTACTTGCCCATGGGAAAGTATCTCCATGGATTTTGTGGGGGGTTTGCCTATGACACAAAGAAAACATGACTATTTATATGTGGTTGTGGATAGATTTAGCAAGATGTGTGTTTTGATTCCTTGCACTAAGCAAATTACTGGGGAAGGTACTGTACCCTTGTTCTTTGAACATGTATGGGTTCATTTTGGTTTGCTTACTTCAATTATTTCTGATCGAGATTCTCGATTTATTGGGGAGTTTTGGTCAACTTTGGGGGGACTAATGGACACTAAATTAAAAAAAGCACTGCATTTCATCCACAAACCGATGGAGAAACAGAGGTTGTGAACCGTACTGTGGTACATTTGCTTAGGGGTTATAGCAATAAACATCCAAAGTTATGGGATGAACAATTGTGTTACATACAGCATGCATATAATTGAGCACTTCATTCTTCTATAATGAAATCTCCATTTGAATTTTGTTATGGATACTTGCCTAAATCTCCTCTAGATGTTTGTTATGGACAGGATACAGTTGTTGGTGAACCAAAAGAAGCCATTCGAGCTAAGAAGTTCATTGAACAAATACAGCTCATACATCAAACTGTTTGTACTCAATTGGAGAAAAGTCAAGCCAAGTACAAAACTAGGCATGACAAACATCGTATTGATCACCAATTTGTTGTAGGTGATATGGTATGGCTTCACATTAGTAAGGAAAGACTGACAGGTGAAGGTAAAAAGTTGAAACCAATCTGGTATGGTCCTTTTTGGATAACCAAAAAAATTGGCACAAATGCTTTCCGATTAGATTTGCCATCTTACATGAAGATTTATTTATTTTTAAATGTGGAAAATTTGAAATTGTATGAGCCTCCAATGATAATTGATCATGATGAAAGTGTATCCATTCCTTCCGTTGATGATTTTTCTCCTGAATATCTAACAGAATTGCAAGAAGATACTATACTTGACAGGAATATGCGGACTTCGCAAAAAGGTAATGTTGAATATCTTTGTGTTGGTCTCAAAGGGATGCACCCAAGCAAGGCCAGATGGATGGAAGTCAAAAAGGTGAGGGAAAAATACCCTCACCTCATTACCAAATAATTTCAACTTTCAGAGGTCCAAAAGTTCCCAATGGGGAGGAATGATCTAGGTGGATCATTGTACCGTTCCATTTTTAAAAGTCTTCAAATTCTGTTTGAATCATTTTCACATTGTAGTATTCGTCGAGAGATTTCCAACGCTTCTTTCGAAATGAAAAAATGGAGTCCCAATGCTCAAGATATGGCTAGTTGAAGAAATATTGTGACAGGGGGTGTCGAAAGTGACGTGGCACTGTTGAAAACATGCCAAGTGGAACAATATACACTTGACATGTGGCAAGATAATTCAGTGCAAAAAAAAATTGGTTTGTTGTTTTTATTCACATGTTATTTGAAATTTTCAAACTTTGAAACAAGGTGCCAAAGAAACTGCCACATCACCCATCCCACCAACCATGCATGGACCAAGTCAAATCAGCGGCCTAAGTTAGCACTTAAGTCTTAGGCATTTGAAAAGGGAACAAACATATCTATTTAAGGCATTGAAAATTGAATTCCTAGCAAATGTGGGACAAAACCAAGTCTAAAGGTGCCAAAAAAGGAGGAAAAACATTCAAAATTTCATTCTAAGCGCCTAAGGCCGACCTTTTCACTCTTCCCAAGCACCTAGAAAGGTGGGAGGCGGTTTTGAATTCCTGACCTGTCACCTAAAAGGTTAATGCCTTGACCACTTCAGCCACGGAGGTCAAAGTGTTATAAAGGGACTAATTTCTACTTGAACATACATAGAAAGCAGACTGTGTAAAGAGATTTAAGAAGGTTAGAGTCTTGTTTTTGCTTTGTAAAGCCTTGGGCCAGTATTTTCAGGTCTAAGAGATATTTTTATAGGAAAACAAAGATCAGATAAGGTGAATTGAAGACTTGTATTGATTTTGGAAGCCATTTATTGCACAAAATTAATGAGAACGGTCCTCACTTTGAATGGACCCGAAGACGTAGGCTATTGAAGCTGAACTCTGTTATCAATTTGCTGGTAAATTATTTGAATTTTATCTGATTATTATTCAGTTCTGATCTTCATTTTATATCTGGTTTTAATTTCTTTATACAAAATTAATAAAAAAAAGTGAGATATTGAAGGATATCTTAAACGTGAACAAGTGATTTTCGAATATACTACACTTGTATTTTCAGTTTACAGATCAGAAACTAGACTCGAAATGCTACAATTATTGTTTTTATACCATCTTCAAATTTTGAGTGTAGACATCTCAAATAATCTATAGAAGTTAATATTTTTCAAATTTTCAGGAGAAATATGTCCATGGGTAGGTCCTTCTTTTTCCCCCAACTTTATGCACTTACCCTGTTAGTATCCAAAAGCTAGTCCCTTCTTAGTTTATTCTACAACAAAGAATAGAGGATTGTGTCAAAAGTGATGATTAATCCTCATTTTCTCAAGGTAAATATATTAGATTCATAGGCTTTTGACACCTTGCATTCCTGAAGTGTTCAAAAAATCATTACATTGTAAAATACACACTCGTATTGAATATTGTTGTGGAAGCGTGAAACTATAATAGCTTTTAAATGAAGTGATGCAATACACCAGTCTTTGGAGGTTTAGCTTTGCAATAATATGTGATCAACAAATCTCTAAATAATTTGGTCCTATAATTGTGGAATATCTTAAGAATATCAAATAAATGATGAAGATCAAACACCATGCAATAATATTAGTTGTAATTGATCATTTGTTGTCAAAAAAACATCTTTTTTTTTTTCAAATTGGTGAGTCATACTCTACCCTCAAATTTGAGTAAACTCTTGCCATTTCTATTGTTACACTTGTTATAAGTCATTCACCTTGGTTCTTTAACCCTTTATGAAATCACCCTCTTATATTAAAATAAGGTTTATGCAAAATGTGCATTTAGTTGTATCTCTACCTAGGTAAGAGGAGGTTTGATCTATTTTGCTTGATATCTTATTTACACACACATAAGCATGTTGGATGTGATTCCAATGTGAAGGATATGTATTTACAAATACCTTGAGGTTTCTTAACCCAACTACCTATTCCCTTTACTTTTTGTTAGTGTTATTGTGGTAAATTAGGTCAAGGAAGCAAAGAATTTCAAATAAAATCATTGTGTTAAAAATCATAAAAGCACAAGTGCAACCCTCATCAATATTAGATTGTGCACCCACCCCAAAAACATTAGGGTCTAATTATACAATGACATAATCATTGGTCTCAAGATGAAGTGACAAATATGTCCAACATAAATTTGTTGGTGGTGTCAAATTTGACTTATAGGTTTTGTTCGTCTTGATGTCTCAACTACTTTTCAATACTGTGACATCTTCCTAAAATATACCAGTAAGTTACAATTCTATTTTTTACGTTTCAGTCATCTTAGTTGAATTTTCAAAGTTTTATTGTCTAATTCATCATATTCTAGATTTGTATTTATGATTATATTTACTATATCTAGTCAAATTTGCTTTGTGTAATAGTTTTAATGTTTTTACATAGTATGGACATTCTTATACACTAAATAGTTAAAGCAATAAGAAAAATATAACTAGGGATATTATTTTGGAGAGTAGTTTACTTGCACAACAAGTCTTCTTAAAATAAGATTTTCTTCTTATTAACATAAATTAATTACATAATTGATAATCTTATTTAATAGTTGAAAAAGTGTCCACACAATTTGTGCGTATCCATATTTATAATTAAATTATAAAAATACATCTTAAACAAGAGTTTATAGATAATTATCTCAAATTTTTCACTTAATAAAATTATGTATAACATATTAAATAATACCCTTAATACATTATTATAATTAAACTAATCCTCTTTATTATATATGTTAGGTAACTAAATTTTTAATAATATTTTTTATACCCATTGTTATTTCAATCCTTCATATATTCATTAAATCATTTAATATCCATTACTATCACATGCCTATCTACAAAATGGTACTCATAAGAATTTTAAACAAATTTAGATTGGAGATCATGAACATGAAATATTATGAAAATATTTAAATTTATCACTTAAAATTAATAATTTTAGATTGTTGTTAAATCCAAATCTAAATCTAATTAAATTTTAATTAAAATTCTATATATATATATATATATATATATATATATATATATATATATATATATATAATCTATTTGAAATTTATTTATGACCTTTATCATCTTTAATATTATCTTTAATATTATTGTGTTGCACAATCTCCATCATTGTCTCTATAAATCCTCCACAAGATTCTCATATATAGATGTGTATGTATATAAAAGTTTGAAAAAAAATAGGTTAGTATTTGATTCTTAAAAAGAATATATATTTTTATTTATCTTATATATTGTTGAATGTTAGTAGTATATACTCTGACTTCTTTTTTCGATTTCAACAAAAATATTATTTTTCTATTTATCATTTATATTGTTCGATTGGATATACATATTGTAACTCCCTGTAGATTTTTAAAAAAAAATCTTCTTTCAATTACACAACTTAAGACCACTCAAGAATTTAAAAACTCTATTTATAAACCCTATGTAAGAATTTCCTTTCAATTCCCTCACGAACAACAATCAATAATAATGGATAAGTTTACACTTAAGTTTTCATATTCTCCAAACCTATGATTCATCCACCCAAACCCTCCTCCCCATTCACCTTTACCTTTGATATTTAACAATACACTTTAATAAAATTACCCCTCCATCTACTATTACAAACAAACAAATTATTTATTTTTATGTTAATTTTAATAAAACTACCCCTTTCCCCACTAATACAAAGAAATATATTGATTTATTTTTTCAGTATTAAATACCTTAATATACATTCACTTGTTATGATATTACCTCTCTAGTGACACGTTGGGGTTATTAAATACAATAACAATCAGTATTTTAAAAAAATAAAGATTATTAGAAGAAATTAAGAAGTTGAAACATAATCAAAATTGGGTGGTGCTTGAGAAACAACTCCAAAAAAAGAAAGCAAACATTAAATAAGAAAAATATTGAACAAGGACACCTAACTAGCACAAAAAATTGTAAAAAGGGATGATATGACTAGAAAGGAGTAGAAGAAAAATAACTAATCAAAAAAAATGTAAAAAGAGAGAAATATTAAATAAAAAACTAATAAAAAGGCTAGGAAATAATTAAAAAAGGTTAAGACATAACAAAAATAAAAAGATAAAACTAAGTAGGAACCTAAAAAAGAAAACCGAAAGATTAAAGGTGCCAGAAAGAAGAAACAAGTAAATAGATGGGAAATGAAAGGTTGAAATAAGAGGTGTTAAGATAATATTTAGGATAGAAACAAGGAATGATGGAGAAAATAGAAGGTGTGGGTAGTGAGAAAATAATATAAGAGAAACATATAAGTTCCACCACACCACAAATAAGGGAAAAGAAAGATGAAGGTGACAAGGGGGCACTAACTAAAGGACCGCAACCTAAAGGTAGCTAAAATGAATGATCCTTTTATTTCACTAGGTTGAGACTCATCGTAGGATATCATTTTAAAAACTAAGCACCTGTTAACAAAACAAAAACTATCAATGTCACCCAAGGGATATTACAAACAACAACAAAATATCAAAAATTGGACTTGCAAAAATTAATGCCTCTTCAAAAACAATAATTGAATGATGTTATACAAGATAACACAAAATAAAAACTAGATGCAAAGATGTATGAATATATAATAATATATAAATCACACCATCTAGAGGATCACAACATGACCCAATATGAGTTCTAGATTCCTCATTACCAATCACACTATAACTAGAGGATACAATGAGAATTTATTGAGATCATATAGATACTAGTGAGGCTAAGAAGAATTGTATTAAGAATGACATTGCATAATATGAGAGTGAAAATATTTCTCCCCTCCCCACATTACAAACATGAACAAAATAATTTGAAAATGGGGGTAGATATGTTGTGGTAGGCAAAGAAGGATGTTGCCACTTATTTTTCTTTATTTTTGATGTGGACATCCCAAACCAAAAGAATTAATAAAGTAGTTATCTACTACCTATTGGATTAAAGCATATAAACTTATTTTGGGAGTTGTTTTATTGTTAGAGATGCTATTCTATGTTGTGCATGTATTTGTTGAGTGCACAATAATAAATAGACACTCATATTTTATAATTTATTCATGTAATAATATTTTTTTGCATGAAACAACCTACCTTGCTTATTTAATAGGCACTCCCATGTACTTTTGACTTGGTCACTTTTGGAGACCCACACTAATGATGTAATATGTTTTTTAGAAACTTTATTGTGCATATTTACTCTCTGTGTATAATGTCTATGTCAAACCCTATGATAATGGTATGCAAGAGTGATCCTATGATTGCATGAGTTTAATATGAACTTCATTATGGTATCATATCTCCTCTATGTCATCCATTAATCAGAAAATAGGCAAGTAATTTGAAAATTTGTTTGTAGTTATTCATTATCTTTGTAGCTAGGTTGTACAAATTTGTGTTTTACTGGTTGACAACATGTTTATTGGGTTATGATTATTAGATCAACACTTGTCTGCGTCTTCTAAGTTCTAACCCACAATTTCACCACCTAAATTATCACTCAAGTATACTTATTATTGGCCTACAACATACATTTGTGGCTCTGGTTATTCGCTACTTACATCATGGTCTCACCCAGCCTGCTATTCCAACCACTAGTTTCCAAAGTTTCCATGGTTTTTCACTTGGTCAGTTTGTTTTCCATAGCCTAATATTCCATGCCTCATGTGTGGACTATGGTGAGTAAATTTTTTGATGATGTTTTGAACATTGGTTTCACCAAGATAGAAACCACATGACCTTCAAAGGTAAAAACTCATCTCCTTCACTGGTGTTTTAGCCTGCCCCTACACATTCTACCATCCTCTAATAACTAAGGAATCAATGGTTATCTTTTTCTATCATTTCACTTTGAATCGGTCAACCCAGATCTTCTCTCAACTTTAGAGTTTTCAATCTCAACCTCTATATGATCTGTTGGGCTATGTGTATGAGATGGTCAGAATTATGGTGTTTTTTGCACTAAGTGGTAAACGTTCATGTTTATTAAGATCCACGATGAACCCTTTCAGATCCTAGGTGGTCACCATTCTCATAAAATATTTTGGATTTACTAGATCTTGTTAAATGGAGGCTATACTATGGCAGCATTTTTTGTTCAAAGCTTTGATGTCGATAGTTTGCAACTTAATCCATGAAACTTGCTCAAAAGGGTGGTTTACTATTTTTATTGTTTGGTATTAAGCAATAATTGCTTTGCATTACATACCACTCACCTCCTCAATAGATAATATGAGATCCCTCCAACCACTTTCTCATTGCTTGGTAAGTATCTCAATGGATAACAACATTGTAGCTAGTTTCTTTTCTACCAGTACTCACAGTTGGGCTAGCCTCAAACTTGATACTTATTCTATTCATGAAAGCTCTACATAGGGTTCCTTGTCATGATCTACAAACATACTCCATGGGATTCAATCAATGGATCATTGCATATGTTTTAACCCTACATAGCTTGGTTATTAGCTCTACCAGCCTTGGTATTGGCAGATCTAGACTCAATTATCCACCACCAGTCTCAATGATGTTACTTCCTCATTATCATTTGAAAATTGGCTCTTTTCTCATTAACCATTACCATATGCTCACCGCAACCTACTCTATTTAGTCCATTGGTCTACGCTATACATTTGGATTTTTTGATGCCATGACTTATTGTTCCATAGAAGGTTGCCCTCCAATGATCATCCAACCTCCTCATTCACCATCTATCTCTCTCCATCCACAACTTTGATAAAGGATTTCTACCTTTTTTTTCAATTTTATTTAAAAATTAAATATAAATTTTTGCCTCTAAGAGTTTCAAAGCCCTAAATATTTATAAGGAGGGAGTGCATTATTTAAATGGTGGAAGGCTTTATTAAAGTGGTGTTATTATTAAAGTTGGAGGGGCCAATCTAAAGGGGGATGTATTTGTAAAAGAAGCCTTTACATTATAAAGGTAGGAACATTTTTTTAAAGTGGGGTAAGATTTTTATAGTGGTACATTTTTAAAGAAGAGCTTATTATAAGTTGGAGGCCATTTTTAAGTGGTGAGTTATTGTAAAGTGGGATATTCAAAGGGAGAGTCTCCTTATTTTATTTTGTAACTTTATTATCTTGTTTGTCGAAGACTAGAGGGTGAGGCTTGGTTTGGTAGGCAGCCAAACCCCCTCACAAATAAACAAGCTCTCATTTTCTCGTTGCTCCTTACCTTCATTTTTTGAAGTTCATTTTTATTGTGCTTGTACCTTATTATCCCACATTATTGTCCTTGTCATCACACTTTTCACACCAATGGATGCATTTTTTGGTGAAGTTTGACGTCCCATTTTGAGTGTACATTATATTTTTGTGTCATTTTTGTAATCATGAATGTATTTTCAATAAATCCTGATGTCTTAAATTCTTGAGTACATTTTTGTGCCACTTGTTGCACCTTTCACTTAGGCTTGAGTAACCTGAGATTATAGTTATTAGACATGATCACCCTGACCCACATCTTTCACCATCCATATTTTTTTGGGATGGATTTCAGATCACTTGTTGTAGCATCAACAATCTTTATGAGGATTTTACTAGTATGGTTCCTCCATATTCTAGTTTCATTGGCTGCACACTGTGCCCTTATTTTAATAGCAACTATCTTATTTTTAGATGGCATCTTCTACATATTAATAGCATTTTAGGTTTCTTGCATCATCTAATGTTTTTTATGTCTATGATATTTTGTACTATCACTGAGTTATAAATTTACATGGGGGTTTGCTTATTCAGCTTTTTCTACCTTCATGCATTTGTGTAATCTATTCTAGGCACCTTTTCACTCTTTCAGTTGCTTGACTTTCCCATCACCATCAAGGCCATCTTCTTGAAGAATATTTGTTCTATATCTTCAGTGCAATTTTGATAGTTAATAGTCTCCTTTATATTTTTTATGGAGCTTGATATCCTTCTAAATAATATTTATACAGGTGAATATAGTCTCATCATGTTACTGTTTAATTAGTGGATTCAGTCCACTCATATAGACCTTTATTGCATTACTCCACCCAATCAATAGTATGGGTGGGTATGGTGTAGATCTTGCTTCTTCAGTTATCATGTTCCTTGTTAACCCTTGGTGTACCATACCTTTAGGTAGTTTATTGAATTCAATTGGTGAACTTTTTTTATACTATCGACACCTTTGATAGTCTCTTTTTTCATAAGATATATTCTAGTGAATTCCAATGTCAGTTTGTTTTTTTGATCGAGCAGTGGATCCAGACCACTCATGTAAATTGAGTTCCTTTATGACCATTGAATCCATTGAGAGTATTTGTATTTAATGGCCTTCATTTCATCTAGTTCACCTTTTTTAGCATTATTTTTGAGTATTGAGTCATTTGCTTTATTGGGACACCTTGTAACATATGTTTTTGCTCTCTCAACTTTAGTTGTTTTTACTAGTTTTTGGGTACATTATGGTAATACATTTCATCCTTGGTGACTCTTTTTCTCCAGTGTTTTGAGATCAATTTTTTTATAGAGTTAGCCTCGTACAGAGTACCAATTCTTATTTGATTTAGAAGTTACAGTGACTTGGCATCCATGTATTCTGGTAATATGGATTGGTTACCATAGGGACACTTTGTATTTCACTATGATTTGTACATGGGTACATGAATAGGCCTAGTTTTTAGGACCCATTTAGTCTCTTTGCTTTATCTTTTTTCACTCCCTATTATGTGCTTAAGAGAGGGTGTTGGAGTAAAACATATAAGCTTATTTTTGGAGTTGTTTTATTATTGGAGATGTTATTCTATTTTATGCACATATTTTTTTAGTGCACAATAATCAATAGACACTCCTATTTTATAGGTTATTCATGTAATAGTATTGTATTTCATGAAACAACCTACATTGCCTATTTAATAGGCACTTTAATGTACTTTTAACTTGGCCAGTTTTGGATACCCACATGGATGATGTGAATATATTTTTAGAGACTTTATTATGCATGTTTACTCTCTATGTACAATGCATGTGTCAAACATTGTAGTGATGGTATGCAGGAGTGATCATATGGATGTATGAGTTCAATATGAACTCCATCACCACCTTCACATGTTATGGCATCAATACTGACTCATCAATGCTAATTAGAGACAATTATTGGCCTTAGGAGATGAGTGTAGAAAGAAGCATGTGGAATGGGTCATCACAATCAACATCATTGATAAATATGGAATGGTTGTAATCCAACAACTAGAAAATATGGAAGATACATTAAGCAAGAAAGAGGCTTGTTTGAAGAGAGTGGAGGACAATGAATTTCCCTCCAACATTATTGATGTCACCATAGACATAATATCTCAATCCCATGTTCCATATGTGGACACTCCTAAAAGAATTGGAACACATACCTAGCCATGTTGTTATTTACATACAATAATGTTCTTACTCAATAAAGACATTATTTATTTTTGGTATTTTTCACTTGCTAAAATTTTGGTTTTAGAAGTTGAAGTTATATTTTTGAGATGTCTGCAAAGACTCTTTAATAGATTATTTTGATGATAAGACAAATGTAAATGAAAAAAAGATAAGTTTGGGGATTATATCAAAAGGATTCTTCATCAAGGTCTAATAAGCATTGTTGTATACCACAAAATATTCAAACATACTATGGCATCAACTACAATGTAAGATAGATAGAATACATTAGTGTCTCTTTGGTCCCTTTATATAATCGTATAAATACTCACAACATATACGTACTTGTATGAAGAATGAACCTTTCAAAGATACACATCCTTTTGTATTGCATTGCATTATATTGAGGCATTATAAATTTCATTGTAATAGATTACGTACAATATTATAAAAATATATAAAATAGATAAGTGAATAGAGTTAAAAAGACAACATATGGCAACTTGTAATAAACTATTATAAAGAATTAAAACAATTGAAATTTGTGAATGTAAATGTATGAAATATACCACCCCTTAATTTTATTTTATTTATGGATATGATGTAATAATATATTAAGCTAGTTTAATTTGCTCACTTTTGTGTGGTATCATCTCTAATAAAGATTAAGATCCCATAAGTTAATGTAAGCACATTTAACTTATGTGAACATATGCCTAAAAAAATAATTTAGTTAAAAAGAAATTAAGAACAAATTTTTGACCTTTTAATAGCAAAAAAGATTTTTTTATGTTTGATTTTTTCAATTGTTTAAGACAATCATAAAAAGAATGGCATTGTTAGCTTCCACCTAAATACTAAAAATAACTATTAGTATATGTGAAAATGTTTTCTTTACCACTTAATTTTTAAAATAAATATTGTATTATAAAAATAACTTACTTTATATGTTAAATTTTGTTACGAAATATCAAATAATATTTGTCTTAAATAACATAAATATGGCATCAAATTATACCTTTAATCTAATAAACTTTAGAAAATAAATAGGTTGAATTCAAATATCATTTTTGTCATCAATATAAGAAATTATTAAAACACTAATTACAGAACTCAAAACTTTAAGAGATACCACAATCTACATCAAATAATAATAGTATAAATGAGAGTTCTATTAAACATAAGAAAATGATGATTTTCTAATGGTTTATTCAAAACCAATTAATAAACAAACCATAATAAAAACCAAAGAGCTAATGAAAACCAGAAATACATTCTTAATACTATAAAATGAGAAAAAATATTCATCCATCAAATAGGTGGAACTTATTTTAGAGGTTGAAGACAGAAACTAATAATTCCAATAGCTCTACTATATTTTAAAGAAATATAGATGAAACAAGGAGACATGACAAGCCTCGATAAGCCCCATTCAATTTGCTACCAAAAGTACCAACATATGTAAATGTAAATTTTCCTTCTCAAAATTGACACTACACATGATTAAAATGCTAATATCCATAACTTGGTGACAACAAAAAACCATCGGTCTAAAAAATTAACTAGCTTTACAAGACAAGTAGTAAAAAAAATAAAAATAAGCCTCAGTCATAGCCATAGAATGTGACTCACAATCTATTTGAAAATAAATTTTATGGTACAAACTTTTAAAAAATTAAAAAATAAACTTTAAAAAATAAAGATATTTACATGACATTTTTCAACACATTATGTAAAAACATATTATCATAAATCTATATTTATGTATAGTTTCATTTTTACATGTCATCTATAGTGCACCATATATTTAAAAAAATCCCCACTGAATAAAAAATATTGATGAAATTTTACTTTAAGAAATAAAATTAAGTTGTAATCATGAGTTCAAAGAATCTATGATTAGGCTTAGCAATTATTGATATATAATAAGGAATGTAGTTTTATTTGCCTCGATACTCTAAGTTATTATCTCTGACTCTGGTATCATTCCACTTTCCTATAATTATAGGAAGCAAAGTTTTGATAACAACATTTAGAGATATGTTAGATTCCAAGAGGGCATAGACCAATGGAAGGAAATAAAATCATAGTTACCCAAGACTTCAAGATAGGGGGACAAGGTTTTTGGGATGAAAAAAATTCTAAAATTTTGGGGATGATGAGGGAACAATTAATTAAATTAATATTTAGATTTTCAAATATACAAATAAATTTAAATATATCAATGATAGATTAAATAATCATACATTATAATTTTAATATTTTTGATTAATACATCAACTATTTAAAATGCTCTCCAAAGGGCAAAATAAAATGAAAAAATATAGTCCGTGCACATCCAAGTAAGTATGAAACTCAAAAATTAGAGTCATAATCTCAAACAACTTCTATGAACTACTCCTCTCTTGAATTTTTTTCTTCATTTGCATCCTCAAAGTGGATCCCAATCAATCTCTGTTATGCATTATTCTCCTCTTCAATCTGGCTTAGTTCCTTAAGATCTACATCCCATCATAATGTTAGGGTCTGCATGTACTAAAGAGTCTTGTGATCCATAATATGCAAGGCACTGTGTATAATAACAACCTTTCCACTATTTTAGAGGTAATTTTGTTCCTCTTAAGAAAGTGGATCCAACCATATGTCAATCAATTTCTCTCAATAGCAGAGGAACTAGAAATGTATGAAAGGAAACTCAAGTGTGTTTTAGAATGATAGAAATTAGTCTATTTATAAGGTGAAAGTCACTTTTAGGGTTAAATTTATATCAATTTAGGTTTTAAATTTATTTAACAATTTTTATTTTATTTTTATTTTTAATTTAATTAGAAACTATTTTTTAGCTAAAAACTTATGTAGCCATAGAGGATTTCTATGTCCCTCAATAGTCCTGGGGACATCCTAGACATCTCAGACATCCTCTATAATCTCCCAAAAATAGAAAATTTTCAAAACTTTTTTAAAAAGGCCAAAATGTCAAGATTTTCATTTTTCTATAAATGTCAGAGGGACGTTTCCAATACCCAATTTTTGGAAGTGTTTAGGATGTCATGGACTTGTCAAAAATGAAGGGATGTATCCCCCAGTAAAACTAAAGAAAATGCTTTTATAACTCTAAAATGTTGGATAGATTATTGTGTTCATACTCATTTCTGAAATCAAACCAAATTATTTACTCAAGGGTTATCTTGATTTCAGGGTCAAATTACTTTCCAATGTCAAACCTTCATTTTGTCTTCCATAATCTTAATTAAACAAACCCTTTCATTTAATATGGATTTGGCATCAAGATATTTACCAAGAAGTGTTCAATTTTTTTCAAGGTAAAAGGTCATATTCCCTTTGACATTAGATTGTTCTCCTCAAATAACCATCTTGTACATGTCAATGCATAGCTATTAAAGAAATGGGTTCAACAAGTTTTTTTGCAATGTTCTAGCAAAAAGGAAGAGACCTACCCAAAAGTGATTATATAAATTAATTTTATAATATGAATCCCTTGAATTCCTCAACCAAAAAGAGGTAAATATTATATGAGGTTAAATCATAAATATAAGAGCTAGATCAAAGTAAAAAATTGATTGAAAGAAAAATTCAAGATTAGATGGCTAAAAGAGGCACTGAAGAATGCACAGTTATTCTACCAAACTATTATGGTAAGAATATATTTCAATTAGAGTCCTATGGAAGGAAATATCTTGGAATATCTTAAAATATTCAAAAGGAATTGGTTAGCTATCTTTAATTCCTCTTTTCCCATTCGAACAAACCTTTAAAGAGAGAGATAAAAAATGTATGTTTCTAGAACATCCTTAAAAAGAGCCTCTTCAAAGTGGTGGAATTGTAGAAAATTTGTAAAAACATGGGAGGATGATATGAGAGTTGAATAATACTTTCTTCATGCCTTGATTCCTACAATAAGGAAACGATATCCTTTGACACCTCTAGAACAATATCCTTTTATGATATAATATGCAAGAGTATTACAATGACTAATCTAAAATGACTAGCTATCATCCTCCCAAATCTCATATCAGTTGAAATAGGTGATTACGTGGCTAAAAACAAATATAAATTTATATAATTCTCACTCACTCTCAAAAATTCACTCAATTAAAAGACTGGTATAAATTGGGGGCATGTTATTAAAATGGGATGTTTCCAAGGCTTGTGATTTGATCATTTGAGGTTGCTTGGAATTTGGTTAAGTTGTGGATTTGAATCTAAATGGATTAATTGGATCCTCAAATTTGTATCTCATCCAATAAATTCCTTGGTTCTTATCAATGGATCTTTATCAAAAAACTTCTCATATTTATGAAATATTTAGCAATGACCCTTATCCGCATTTTTATTCATTATTATAATAAAGTTTTGATCTATCATTTACTGAATCAAAGACTATTAGAGAAGGTTCATGGCCTTTAGAGGGAATTATTGAGGTTGGTCTAACACATCTTAAGTCTATAAGTGACTATTTATCTTTGGGAAGGCTCAAAAATATAGGAAGCTTGAGAGTTGAAAGTAATCATCTTATTTTTCGTAAAGTTCTACTCATCTAAAAATCAACAATTATAAATCTAGTCTATATATCTTCATTTTGTAAATAAATGACTAAAACAAAGATCCAAAGAATAATTTGTTTATGGCTATGTTTACTACATTTATATACTTAGGCCATGTGATAAGGCCTATTATCTATCTAACTAGAATGAAATACATTGTTGGCATCACTCCTACAGGCAATATCAATTTCATTTATGTCTTTAGATGCTCCCAAATATATACCAAAAATTAGAAAAAATTGAACATAACTTTATATAACAAAGTCCTAATATTGATAAAAGTGGCATTTATTGAAACCAAACAAATTTAATAGATCAAATAAATATGGGTTTTGGTATTATTATCACCCAAATTTGCACCTTTGGAAGGTAGTTCAAGCCTTCCAAACTTATGGGTAACATGGAGACAATATTAGGTTGTGTGTGGCCTAATATTTGATTGAATCTCTAGGTTAAAATGGATAGCTCCCCTCGATCAATCACTTAGGCTCATTCACACTCTATCAATTTACTAGGAAAAGAGAAAGAAACCTACTCTAATAGAGGTAATGCACCAAATAGTTTGACCACTACAAACCAATTTCAAATGCACTTCAACCATGATAATAAACTGAAATAAACACTAATCCAAATTTTCCTATCTACATCATTACTTCATTGTGGAGGTAGTGAAAGATGTTTGGGACAGGAGGACTAGTTAGGAGATCATATAATGACACTAGTGAATAAAAAACTCACTCAACCTTCGCACCTCACTTAGACACTTAACAATACCTTAAAAAATATTTTAAAATTGAATATGAATGCTAGAAAACGACAACATACCAAGGAATCAAAGCTAATCACTTGATAATATCAACTAGTCATGCACACACATTGAAACTAGTTAAAGGAGGAGGTAATACTAAAATTTTATCATTGATCAAAGGCTTGAAAATGGATAGGGCTTCACCATACCCAATTTTAGGATACAAACATATCCAAACAATGCTTAATTTATAGATAAAGTGAGAGAATATGTGTTCATATGATTTGATGATGTCTTCCTCTTCCACATGGCATAGCAGTTTACAATGTTACTTGACATCTTACGTTATTCTTCAAACTTGCCTTTTGTCTTGGCTTATGAGGTGAAAATTGGAATCATTGACCATAAATTCATGTTGGAATAATGTTTCTCTACTCTTTACACCTTTCATTTATTTAGGAAAATCCTAAAACTAACCATGTAATGATGATTACACCTCTTCGGTGTCACCTATCTTACTTGCAAGTGTCAATTATTGAGTTTGTCCTCATAAATACAATTATTATCCATTAAATTCATATTAATATCACAATATACTTTAAAAAACTCATTTTGAGGCCTCAAACTCTCACATAGAACTCATTTTGCACCCAAAACTCTCATTTGGCCTTAATTCCTTGTAGCCCTGAAAATAGGTAAAAGTCCTTGTGTAGGATAGTGTATAAAGGATATTTGTAAAATAATAATATATTTGAGCACCCAATATCCCCTTATAACTCCATGTCAAATTTCATGACCTTAGGGTGAGTGGAAGTATCTATTTTCATTTTATCTCTCCCCAATTAGGCTTTCATGCCTAGAAGACTAAGTTTCTACTCTAGACCTCTCCTACATGTTTGAAACCACCAAAAAGTGTATGCTTCACTTTTATCAAGTTATAACCATGTTCCATACCAAATTTGAGGTCCTGAAACCCTGTGTAGGTATGAGAACCATGAAGTGGTCCAAGAAACTAGCCCTTTTCAAACTGCCTAGAAAAACTAGATTTGTTTGAAAATTTTCAAGGTGGACTATATAAAATTTTGTACTTGGAGAAGTATAATACAACCCAAATCATTATCTCCAATATTTTTCATCTATCCATGATCTTCTATACCCTATTTAGAGCTCAAAACTTCATAAAAGTACAACATTTATTACATCCATATAGTTACAGGTACAGGCAAAGTACATGTTAAGGACCTAATTAGAATGAAGAATGATTTGTAATAGGATTTTGTATCAATCCAAGTCATTTCATGAAATTTAGAGGCCCATATCTCTCAACTGGTCATTATAAGGTTTTTATGAGGGTTTATACCTGTTTGAGTTCTTAACAATTATTCATAAACTATGGACCCTCAGACCCTAAACTAATGCCATAAATTTTAAGTACACTAACCTCCTAAACTTTTATTAAGAGCTCAGGTCCATGCAATTTGTCCATATAATTTTAAGCTTGTGAAAGCTTTGCCATCTTAGCCATTGGTCATACATGTCAGGGATCTAATCCAACAATCAATATCAGAAGATTGAAGTGTAACAACCTATTTATCATACCTAAAATCCAATAAATACCATGCACCAAGTTAGACTCACACCAAGCACTATAAGGTCTTGTTTGAACTACCTTCCTGCACCTAGAGAGCTCGAGGAGGTCTCATAATCTAAAATGGTCACTTTACTTATCTTGTTCTAGCTACGTATGTCTCTTTAGGGTTTGTTACAACATTATATAACTTTTCAATGTCTTTAAACTCTCATTTTACCCCCAACAAGCCACTTTTATCATGACTGTACACACAAGCTGTGTAAGTGACTTTTGGCTTGCTAGGCCTAAACAAAGCCTATCAACATTATCATCCTCTTTGTTGAATTTGAGAACTAGATGGAGGTTATAATAACAACATAAAATAATTTTCATCTTCATACAAACCTCCATTCTTTCAAACCTAGTAAACACCTTCACTTAACAAGGAAAGCTTGTAGGTCGTGAACTAATTATGTATACAGGGGTTAAAGTGAACTTTGTTTAGGTCACTTTCTTTTGATCATCCTTATATTTTCCTTTGATATCAAATGTGTAACACATGTCCTCACCACAAACCCAAAAAAACATGACCAACATTTTTTTATTAATATCCACATATATCTAAAAAAAATATGATAATAAAGAAATGAATCCCCTGGACAAATATTACAATTTGGTTGTTTTTAAGAACAAATGTCATGGTTACTTTATATCCTCTCATGTGGTAAGGAATAGTTCATGAATATTGATCATAACCATTGAATGGTGAGTAATCGGTAGCACAAGCCATCAACAAGATGGATGCATTCAAGAACTTTAGACATGGGAAGGATCTTAAGAATTTTTTTGTTAGGTTGGTTTTAGCCATAATTAGCTTATTTTTTCATTCCTCTATTCCTAAACCACATGGAAGATTAACACCTCCAGGATTCAATCCTCCATACAATATTCAACTAAAAGAATACTCAATTCCTCACTTTTTTTTTATTTGTTTCCTATCAAAGTTAGATAGACAACATAACTCTTCATGTAGAGTACTAACATAGAATGATGAAACTATCTCATCATGATAAAAAGGTGACAAGTCCTTATAGAAGTACCAGATAAGGGCTAGTATGCAAATAATTTGATTTTATAATTCCATGGTCTTTATCAATAATGAATACTAATAACTTAAGGGTATATAAGCTTTCTATTAGAGACAAGGTTCAGACCTATCACCATCACATTGTAACATGGCA
The DNA here is from genome assembly GCA_037957365.1 of Torreya grandis. Lineage (NCBI taxonomy): Eukaryota > Viridiplantae > Streptophyta > Pinopsida > Cupressales > Taxaceae > Torreya > Torreya grandis. The sequence goes on along the minus strand of JARHVA010008607.1, from coordinate 204,115 downwards.
TAAAGATGATTGTTTCCCATTCTTTGTAAGATAATGTAATAGAGGACATATTGTACAATTCATAATATTTTCTAAGTATGATCATACTTAATCCAAGATAGTATGAAGGTTATGTCTAACCATAGATATGGAGCTTTCACCTTTAGTTATAAGGCCACCAATTATTTTTGTAATGAACAAGGTAGGGTATTCAACTAATATAATTCTTACACATTTAATAAGAGCAAATCCTTAATATTATATTTCCTTTCAAGGATTATTCTTCTAGCATAACCTTATTGGATGGTGGAGCCTGATCTTATTTTAATGCCCAGTTATTGACAGGGGGTGTGGGGGGAAACTCCCCCCACTATGGTCATCATAGGGGTTTAGGGTGGGTGGTGACCTATTTTGGAGCCCCACCCTAGCAGGGGTTTGGGGGCAATGCCCCCAAAGCAAAATTTAGTTTAAAATGCACTATAAAATATTATAATTTCATAGTAAATCTGCACTATTCACTATTAGGTTGTAGATCTAATGATATAAATTATGTTTATGCATTTTTCCCTATATGTAGCCCTCTTTTTAATATGAGGTCAATTATAATTATGGTGGCATACTGTATGTGAGTGAAGAGGATATTGCAGTGGTTGTATTGCAGGTTTTTTCCTTCATTTATTGGACTTAATAATAAGGACTTGTTGTTTTTGTATGGACGTAGCCCATATTAGGTGAACCACATTAACTCTGTGTCTCTATTATGTTGTGTTTTCTTTATTTTATTTCTATCTTTAATTCATTAATATTGCTCTATGTCTTGTATTTATAACAAACCTATCCACTAGTCCAAACATGCTTATAGACCTCAAGAAGGTTTATGTTCTTCCATAAAATAAGGCATTGAATATATCATTATAATTAAATTTAAGAGGTCCAATCTTATCAAGATAATAACATGTTTGACACTCTGAGACAAGTTTATCATTTTAATTCCCTTTCAAGAATTAAATAATAGATCTCAATTATTGATAGACAAGAATAAAGACATTGATCTTTAATTTAAGACTCTTGGTTAAGAAATAATACGCGGTTTCTCAAAGAGATAGGACAACATAGGTTTTGTTCCATATCAAACATATTAAGTTAATCAATTCCTCCTACAACCCCTTAAGTCTTTATCAAAATGGCAAAAGTAAATCTCTTGAAGAGCCTAACATATGTAGAATTATTCATTAAATAATTTTACTCTTTCTACGACCATTTCATAATACCAACTACACATCATTTGTATGTTAAATAAATTATATATAAGCCTTATATATATTTAATATGTGCCCATATTATCTAAATTTTCACCACATCTATTAATTGCATCCTATTTACACTACATTTTAACTATGTAATGCTATAACATTACAATCCTTTCTCTCACCAATTCTAATAATTCACTAAACATTAATATTTATTATCTCATACTATTTTTCTCTAGGTTATTTACTATTGATGCCACACTTCCCATTAAAACATACTTAAGGTGAACACAATAATAAATTTTACTCTTATTTTATATCATTCATATTTAAAAGGTAAAAAGAGCATGTTACAACCTAACATCATGATCTAAATTCAACATAATGACTACATGGTATTCCAGGATAACTTATGTCATTTACATTGCTCTATACAATTTAATCCAATTTTATAAACAATACAAAAATGTACAAAGACTTTTTCAAAAAAATCATAGGTAAAACACTAATTGTTTTTATCATATGATTAGGTCTCATGATGAACCCTGGATTAAAATGTCAACAACAATAGGGTCAGCATATAACTGGCATATCATACCTATCAAAGACAACCTCTTAATGCTTAAATCATTACTAAGGTAGACAAATGGGCAAATTGTCAAACTCATTCAACCTACCCTAAAGCTAATTGTTAACAAGATTTCTGAAGTAAAATTAAGGCTCATTGAAGTTCAACTAATCCCAAGGACAAAATTGTCAATAATTACATACATCTAATTATTCAAAAAATCTAATTTATATTCTCAATACAAATTTATAAATTTTAAACATATAATAAGAAAATTTAAATTAATTAAATTTCACTACCCATAGAATAATTAATTAATTTCTACTTTAAAAAAAATAACTTCATAAGTGAATAAAATTATCACAATAGGAAGTATAATTCACCTAATAACTAAATTCTTTTATCTAGAAATAAATAATATTACCACGATAAATCACCCTACCAAATATTCTAACATGGTAATTAAATAACTAAATACTATCACAACCAAAATCATAATTCACCCACCAAATATTTGAGCATAGTAATAACCAAGCACTATTTACCACTGCAAATATTATTTATTTAGATAAAATAATATAAATAAGTTTGACAAGATGTTTTACATATTTTATATTATTTAATAAAATTATTATAGTAAAGCTCCACAAAACTTGTAAAATATGTTAAAATAATAGATTTTCCATAATTACCAATGCACTAAGTGTGGCCTTATAAATTGACTATTTTACACAGAGCCAGGGCTAACCTCTAACCTCAGTCATTTAAAGGATATTTTTTTAAAAAAAATTAATCATGTCAATGATGTAGTAAAATGCATATAGCTACATTTGACTAACCTCATTTATATATATTATTTTGTTTTATTAATAATAGACAGTGTAATCCCTTACCACACAAAATTATCAGGGTAAACAAAATGATTTGAACATAAGGAGTTTATAAATGACAAGGATAACATGCCATTCTCCTTACTTGGCCTCCCTTCTTCCCCTAGCAGGGCATCCTCCTTCATAGCTCCTCCTCCTTTATCCCCACTTTGCTCTTGTCTATATGAGGGAAGGAATAATTATAAAATAAAGTGTTTCCTTTTGCACCCATCAGAAAGTTCTAAATTAATATATTTTTTTTTATTGCAAAGTTTTGAATACCAAGATAATGATACTTTCCCCATAACCAAATCAAAATGATCCTCTCCCAAGGCCTCAAAAAAATATTAAATTACTATTTTCTAATGATTCTAACCAAGGCATATAAAAAAGAGGTGGTAGCATTTAAGTTTTTACCCAACTCCCATAAATGAAAATATTTCCAATTAATTAGCCTCCCCTGAAGATGTGCTCTACCCATAACTTTTTCTATGCCCAGAATAACTTATTTAAATCTATTTAAATATTATATTTTTACCCAAACTGCCTATCTTCTCAATAAATGTGCCCACTGAAGCCAATAACAAATTTAATTAAAAAAAAGTATGCTCCACAAGATTTCCCAAGAAAATTTTCTCATTATTTTATTATTATTATTTTTCAATTATTATTATTAGTAGTATTTACTAAGTAAGATTATTATTAAATCATGACAATAATATTTTATTTCGTCGTATACATAATCTCACACATTAAATCTTAAATTAGAGATGAGGAAGTTAGGCAAGGTTAGATTATCATGAAGTAATATTTTTATGTCTTTCAAATAATAGGCCTTAATTATCAAGCATATATTATCTCATGACATGATTATTTTGGAGGGTGGGAGAAAAGATAAAACTTTTTTATTTATCGAAAGTAAAGTTTGTAACTCATGTCATTGATCCTCTTAGAAAAACACCACACAAACCACAAGTTATTAAGCACACTTTCATGTTCAAAAATATATATCGCACTAGCCCTTTTGTTATGCCATAGTCAGATCTAAAGGGTAGATTTTTTAACATACACACAACATAAAGCTAAACAAGTCAAAGATAAGGATGATATCCCATAAAAGCCTTGTATCATATGGTGGAGCATAAAAAAATGACCTCATTCACTTGTTTGATCACGTAAAACTCAAATTCCATTGTGTGTGTGGCATCCTCTTTTCAAGTTTGAAATCAACTTGAACTGCTCAAACAATCTTGTAGGTTATTCTTTCAGGTTTTCGTTGTGTGTCTTAAGTTTAGGAATTCCATCTATAAATCTTTCAGTATCTCAGTGTTTTTCATCATAAATTTGGAGTTTATTGTCTTTCTCTGAAACTTTGAAATTTTCCAAAATCTTGCATATTTACTTACATACACTTGCTACTTATATATTTTAAGGCATGGATGTAAGTGATCATTGAGAGTGTTTTAAGCATTAAGATTTGAGATTTAGCACTCTTCAACTAGATTATTGATCCTTTGATAGTAATTTGAAATTCATTAAATATTTTTTCTCATTCAACTTAGCCCACTTCATTTTGTTAACGCCTCCTTATGTTTGGCCATACATGACAAACAACACTATCTCTGCCTATAGGTCTATTTGGATCTCTATTCTCTCAATGTATTTAAAGATATACTTTCATTATTATAAGAGTCCAAGATCTCATAGAAATATTCCTTGAATTATTCATGACCTTCTCAAGACTTTTGTACCTCTATCTTGCCTTCCTCAAAGAACTATTCTTCCTCATTATATACACAGACCTATAGGGTACAGGTTTGGTCTATTAGGCTTGACTAGGGTATTGTCTTCATTCATCCATTTAGATTTGAAGTTATTCAAGATTATGTTTGGGTTTTAAGTGGTTTTAACTAGATTGCTTATCCATCCAAACTCAAACATCAATGGAACCATTTCCTTTTCTCTCATACACTTACATAGGCATGTATGTATACAGTGTTGGTTCCTTGACTGCTAGTCAGTGAGATTGAGAATTCTTTATTGGATTTGCCCTCTGTAAATATTATAGTTTGCTTAGTAAATTTTCAAACCTATTATGTTTCTTCTATCTCTTGAAACTCACTTTAGGAGAAAAATGCATTGCATTTAGATGAAGGGGAGACCTATAGGTCTACCCTTTATCTTTTTAGGCCCTTTGGATATGCATTTAAGGCCATTTTATTATTGAGAACAAACCCCAATGTTTCATTCCCTATTTCATGATATCAACACCTTTAAACCACACTTCCAATGTAAGATTACACCTTCTCAACTACTTACATGCAAATAGCCATCTCACAGTCTCAAACCAAGGTATTGCATACTACTTGAGGAGGTATGGTTGGAGTGAAGAAATGGAAAATCACTGATGGAGATATAATTGCATTGCAAAGAGTGAAAAAGTGTATAGATACCCTCATTCCATTCCTTCAACTATTAAAAAACATGGAACAATTAAGAAATAGTGACAACCACCTTATAAGCTATACAAAAGAAGAAATTTATTGCCAAACTGAGCCCACATGTGCCAATTAAGGCTTGGAAAAGCATGTAATATGTATGCATAGGTCCCCTATACCCTCTTTAATTTATCTCATGCATTTAACCATCTTTAAACTACCATTTTGAGGAGAAATAGTGAGACTGTGGGGTTGACTAGCAATTTTAAACCACCATAAAGTCTTAGTGATTGTTCATAAAGGAGAGGGGATGAATATACAAACCAATGCCAAAAATTTGAATCTTACTAATACCATCTCCTGTATAAAAAAATATCATACCATAACTCTTTATCCCCTGGTTGTACCATCCACATGAAATTTGCCTTTATGAGCTTCTAAAGAGAGCAATGGAGGTTCTGAAGCAACTTCTACATTTTTAGGACATGAAACTTGATTCAAAGAATGAATATGATATAAATAATTTGAAGAGACAATCTAAAGGTTTTTTCACCTGAAAGTGGGCTCTTGAAGTCCATACAAGTGACTTAAACTGCTTATTTAGAGTTGAAATTGAAATAACTAGCTTGTTCTGACATGCAAATCGGTACTATGACTTTCTTCTGACAACATGCACGTTAGATATTCTCTTTAAATACTTTTCCTTTAAAAATTTGTGTATAACTCCTTAATTATTATCTTATAAATTGAATTAAATGACTTTAGAGTGAATGTTAAGTATGGTGGAAGACTAATTAAAGGTTAGATGACTTATAGATCTTTAGAAAGTCACCTTTGACTTTAATTGACCTCTTCACCATTATATTTATCAATTCATGCAATAAATAGGCTTTGGGAAAACTCACACTAGTCACAAATGAAACCTTAACATTGTCAAAAACCTTAACAAATGTTAAATTACCTTAATTCTCCAAAGAAGGCTTAGGACTCATAACAAAGCTAACAAACAAGTTGTAAAACTATAAGGGTTGACCCTTTTCGTCCTAGGGGAAAAAATTGGTCAACATATATTTTATAAGATTGATTCATTATTTCATATTTAGAGGTTGAACTATTATGGGAAGGGGACCAATAGTTGGGTGGGGTCTAATAGTTGTGATGTTTATTGTGGATGAAAGAATCAATTTCAAGTTAAAAAAAAGACAAATAGTTATTGTAGAAACATCAAATTGCCTAACAACTTATACCGATAACATCCAATCATAATCTGTAACATAAGATGTGCAACAATTAGACCCAATTCACAACTATTGTTCACACTAATAAAATGACCAAATATGACATGTTGAGGTTGAAATCATCATACAACTTCAAAAAATGTGCAAAATCACCACAAATGACTTATTTAAACTTAAAAATCTTAAATTATCTAAATCCATTTTTTTACGTTTAGAGGTGGTGTAAAATGAAAGACATAGGACCCCAAATTTAAAGGTCAATAATTTTTTTCCACATTTCATTACTCTCTTAGAACTTTCTACTCAATGGAAAGTGGTTGTTGCAACCAGTTATCAAAATTGAGCCCAACACAGCCCGTCCAAGGGCTCACAACCAATCAAAGACGTGTGACATGAAAGTTGGATGTCAAAAAAATTCAAATATTATAAATTATTTAACATGGAAGAAGTGTGCCTTTTTTTCAATATAAAAAAGAAGGGTTATTAAAAAAATACCCTTCATTGGATATACATAATTAATTTTGTATAGCATGTATTGATATTTGATAGATTTTATAGTGTTTTTTTTTCAAATGATAAAAGAAGGGTTATTAAAAAAAATACCCATCACTGGATATACATAATTAAATTTTTGCAACATATATTGATATTTGATAGATTTTACAGTGCCACTATAGATTTTAAATCCTAATTCTTGACTTTCTAAAGGATGAAACTTGCAATCAGAGTAAATGTAATAATGAGCATGATTTTTTAGAGCACAGGTTGAGATTTGATCATTGATGGATAGATTTTCCTGAACATGCTCCAATTTTGACCATAGTAAACTCATAATTACCCATATATTTGATGCTTGTTTCAATTTTAGGAGGAGAATCCTGAGTGATGGTTCACAGTGCAATGATGAAGTCAGTTGGGGAGTAGAATATCAAACAGATATATCTGCAATGGATTTTGAGGGAACTTAATGGCCTCTAAAAACCCATGAGCACCAATCATTGAAATGAAGAAGAAAGTGTAGGTTCAAGTCACAACATGACACTGGCAATCGAGGTATCCATTGACCTCACTACAAACCACATGGCCTAGGGTGGTGCCCTCATGAACATAATTTCTAGCAATGAAAAAAGAGGATTGCTCTAATAAAAATCTTTGAATTTAAAAGGTTCAAATCAAAAATGGCAAGGTTTAGATACAATCCTATTTGATATTGCAATTATAGATAAAATAAGCCCAAATGAAGCAACAATAGAGTTCTAGTGCATTGAAGAATAGTAGCCATAGTTTATCACTATACATAATTTTGTGTTCTAATACATTTGATCCTACAAGCTCATCTCAAGCAAGTTTGGTTAACAAGTATACAAGAAATCATCACACATCAGTTTTAGGTGGGATATCAATTGACACACCATGATTTTTGAGGAAAACATCAAATTGCATCACATCTCTAACAACACAGGTAGACGTCCTATAATCTCTATTCAATTTTGTAAATACCAATTGATGCCCACTTTGATTTTTGATTTACTTTAGTAGAAAATTCTTGTTTGTTTTTCCAATGCATCCAAAAATGCCATCTTTTACTATCAACTTTTATAGGTTATCCTTCCATTGAAGGCATTTATGGGGTAAAGTTGCATCTACCCTAATTGCTTGCAGCGTAAGCAGCAAGGGATGGATTTTATAAGTGATGGCTCATTTCCTATACAAATTCCCTCTTCAATCATTATTTTACATGTCACCTTTATTATTTTTCATTCAAGATGGATTTTTCCTCCACTAAATATTAAAATAAATTCAAATAACAACTAGTTTAGTTGAAATACTATAACTTTGCCTATTAAAGATGAATTGGATGGTCTCCTACAACAATTTTAATTATCATAATATTTCATTATTTTGGGCCTACATGACAAAGCCTACTTATATAACCACCCAAATTTTTTTATTTTTATTTTGGTTTTGACATGTTGATCCATTATTTTATAATGCATGCTTTCTTCCAAGGTTCATGATGCTTTATTTATAAGGATCAAAAAAATCTAGTTTACACTAACAACCATAGTTTTGCTAGTGATAAATTCCTTGTCCTTTTGCCAAACCAAAAGACTGGCAGTAGTTTTGAATTATGTTATATTATATATATATATATATATATATATATATATATATATATAGCCTCTCAATTAGTAAAGTTGAACCTGCAACCTTCTACTCCATGTCCTTTATTTTTTTATCAAATGAGAAATCATACCTAAAACACATTATACTCAAAACAACATATTAACACTAACTAAAATTAAAATGAGTTGAAAATTAAACACACCATGTGATCCCTAGATAATAAGATGATAAACAATATAATGACAATTGTATTTTTAACTTTTCTCAATTTTCATAAGATGGGTAATGAGAGGATATATATATATATATATATATATATATATATATATATATATATATATATATTGCCTCTCATTACCCATCTTATGAAAACTAAGAAAAGTTAAAAATATAATTGTCATTATATTATTATCTAGGGATCACATGGTGTGTTTAATTTTCAACTCATTTTAATTTTAGTTAGTGTTAATATGTTGTTTTGAGTATAATGTGTTTTAGGTATGATTTCTCATTTGATAAAAAAATAAAGGACATGGAGTAGAAGGTTGCAGGTTTCAACTTTACTAATTTATTTTGAAGAATGGAATGATGAGTTATGCTTATTGATTATCTAGAATGCCTCTACAAAATGCAAAATAACTTTGAGAGGAATATATAATTTTTATTGGATAGGATAAATGCTTTTAAAATTAGAGTTATGACCAGACAATTGAGGGTTTTGATAGCTGGACCCATAACCAAGAAAAATGGTTTTGAACAATGGTCCCACAACCAAGAGGGTTTAAGGATCCCATAATTGTGATAATTTATAACAAGAGGGTTTCAAGGGTCCCACAACCAATTTAGGCACAACAGGAGGGTTTGAAGGATCCCATAACCATAGCAATTCAAATAATGGGAGGGTTTGATAGATCCCACAACCATGATGAGAGGGTTTTGAGGATCCCACAACCTTATTAAGGTAATTAAGATAACTCCTTGATAAATAGTAAATACCAATAATAGCTATCCTCCTTCGACAGAGTTTTCTTGAAACTTCCACTACTAAACAAAATCTAGGAAAAAGCATCCTATCTTCCACCAATCTTATGTCTCCTCAAGACATCCACATAACCTTTGCACAACTAAAACATAAAAAGTGAGCTTTCACACCCACTAGCTAAATAGTATCTAAATCATAGCAAGGTGATAGACAAATCATCTTCAACAATCTAGCAACATCATGATACAGTCCATTTGAATACAAGCCATAATTGTCACACTTTGGAAAAAATTCCTTGAAATTTCTACTGTAAACCAAAATCCCACTTGGAGCTGACAGTGTTCTACTAATCTTCTACCTCCTTGAATCATCTACATACCCTTCACACATATGACTAACAAACCCCAATAAATAGGGCAAACTAATCCAAATGTCGATGCAATGGTTGTGGTGCAATAGATCAAGAGTGTTAAATGGCTTCCACCATGAATAATGAAGATAGCTTTAATGTGGATTCATCTATTGATCACATAAAACATGATGAAAGAGGTGTATATTCCTCTATCCTCCACATACTCATCTAAAAGATTCATAGTAACACTGCCACAGATTCATCTAGCATCCATACTAGTCATGAAAACAATATAGATCATCATAGTGGATATTTCACCAATCTTCTGAGGGACTTCATGATGAACCAAGATAACACAATCCCTAATGGTTAGCATCAAGTTCTTGGTACCTGAAACCAGAGCATGGCTCAAAACTACAAAGCGCATCAGGCCAACTAACCACAAAATATGGTAGACTATACAATGACAACTAATACAATAATTATTTTATATTATGTGAGTAAGTATTAAATTTTGGATTCAATTGAAAACCCTATTATGGTTAGCTCTAGAGTGTTCATTTGGAACTAAAAGCATGTCTAAGTGTAATGGTCAGCATCTAGAAAGACTATCAAAATTGAAGTTTGTTAAAATTAAAATATATATATTTTATTTAACATATTTTTTAGTAACTAAAAATTAAAAATAATATTTTATTTAATAAAATTTTAGTGACGTATATTTAATTTACTCTTGGGGTAAGTGCACAAAGTTTGGGAATAATTATGTGGACATTTTAAGTAATGTGATCGCATTATTTAAATTATGGTTCGATAATTATGGTGGAAATTTTACATAATGCGATCACATTATTAATGTGATTATGTTATTGTTATTTTTAATAGCATGATCGTGTTACCTATGTCACAAAAAAATTAAACCCAAATGCAAAATCATCATTTTGCATTTGAGTTTCCTTGCTCTCCTCCAGCTTCCATGATCGCATTTTGTGTGAGATAGACAAAAGAGTGACAAGAGGCTACCAAATTCATCCCAAGAAGCTGATAATTGATGATGCCACCATGTAGAAGAGGTAAGTAATAAAAATCTACACTTATTAACCCTAATGTTTCAATTGTTCAAAACTTTGAAAGAAAGAACTGTAATAATGCTCAAAGGCAAAATATGACATCAATCTAGCAGGACTTCACCATATACTATGTGGTTATCTTTTCACTAGCCAAAGGGTTGTATATATAGCAGAGAAGAAGTGAGAAAAGGAGGCCTTTGGTGTGAGAAAGAGGAATCATTCTGTTAGGAGTCTCCATCTATAGTTGCAACCATCTTTGCAAAGGATGCTCACTCAAGTCATCTGATTGATCCATGTCATTTCAAGTGGTTCTACAACAAGCTTTCTCTCCCAAAGATGCTTCTCCAATGGTTGTGCTAACAAAAACATGATATTCTTGGGTTGAGTCATGGCATCAAAGCAGCTATCCACATGTTGTAGATTTGTCATTTTCATTCCATTAGCCTTGTCTTCCTCCTTTGATTGGTCATTAAAAAATGACATGGATCTTGGTTGATCAATGGTGATATAGGCCCTCTTATTGCTTTGATAGATGAAGGATGTGAGCCTTTGGATCTACTTGTGAATCCTTGAGTGTTTGATTGAGGACCATCGAGTTGCTTGGGGATCCACTATTTTGAATGCCAATGGCTATTTGTTGAGGTAGAAGTTTGATGTTCATGCAACCATCTTTTTATGAACTCCCTTCTATTATCTTCAGACCCATGTTTCTACGGACTCTCCACAAGTGTCTATACCCTTCAGACTGCTCAAACATGCCCTTTGACAATCCTTCTATAGACTCTGCACAACTTTTCCTGAAGGACATTTTTATCGATAATGCTCCTTCGAGACCTTTATAAGTAGACTAATTACACTTTTCCAAAAGACACTTTTGAAGACAAAATACCCTTTGAACTTTTATGTAGGGCACTTTGCAGGTGAAAAGATCCTTTCAAAACTTGAAGTGCCCTTCAGAAGAATGGAATTGCCCTTTCAGACTTTTTTCAAGTGACCACTTTCTTGAAAGAGAGACCCTTCAAAATCTTTAAACTATACCCTTCAAAAATATTGTTTCGAACAAAAAGTCCAAAATAATTCTTTCAAAAAAGTTGCAAAGATCAATTCTTTCAGACTTTTTGTCTGAAACAAAAGATATGAAAGAATTTATTTGAAGAGTTGCAAAGAAGAATTCTTTAGGAAAAGTTTCAAAGGAGAATTCTTTCAAAAAAGATGCAAAGGAGAATTCTTTCAAACTTTTTGTTTGAAAAAAATAAGTCTGAAAGAAATAAAAAAACCCATTGAAAACTTGAAATTACCTTCAAAAGAATGGAATTGCCCCTTAGAAAAGTGGAGTGACCCTTAAAAAAATTATAATTGCCCTTTGAAAAAGTGTAGAGTGTCCCTTCGGAAACTTTAAAGTGGACCAATCCTTCGAAAGAACAAACCCTTTGAAAAGATTATTTCAAACAAAAAATTTGAAACAATTCCTTCAGAAATCCTACAAGAGACAATTCATAAGAGAAATGATCCTTTGGGAAGATTGAAAGTGACCCTTCAAAAAAGTACAAAGGACCAAACAAAGGATTCCTGTTGTTGCACTTAGCCAAAATGAAAGATGCAAAACCTGGGAGTCAAAAATGGCTAACATTCTTAGTGATTCCAAGGGGAGGCATGCCTACTATGCCTAAGACCAGTTGCCTAAATCCTTCCATTGGGCATGGAGTCTTGTATACAGACACTCAAAATTACTTGAATAGACCTTGGCTCAAAAACACAAATTGAATTGATTCACATGCACAAGGCAGAGACACACACCAAACAAAAGGAAGGAAACACACGTGTGTTACAAAGCATTTAGGGAACACAATAGAAAACTAAGGAAACACACACCCAAACTACTATTTACAAAATAGACTTACAAAGACTAATATCATGACTTTAGATTTATCCCATTCACAAGGATAGGCAATTCTTCTCCATTCATCTTGGTCAGCTAGAAAGAGGTGCTATGCTTGCACTAGCTAATGATGTAAGAGCCACTCCACAAAGTGTCAAACTTTATATGTCTACCTAGTTTTTCTCTATCCTCATCCCATTTTAGAACCAAGCCACCCTCCTTAAACACTCTTACACTTGATTTTTTGTCAAAAGACTTATTCATGAGTACTTGGTGGTGTTCCAATGGAGGTCAAATTGATAGAACTAATACAATTGCAAGAAGCAAGAGACAATGCAGACTAGAGCAGGGAGTTCTTGAGATATGGACAACCTAGCCTCTCTCCCATAAACAAGAACAAAGGGAGAATTACCAATTGATCTTTTAGGAGTAATCCTATTAGCCCAGAAGGTTATCTTCAACTTGTTGTGCCATACTCATTGATTGTTCTCCAATGTCCTCTTGATGATCTTGATGAGATTCTTGTTAGTAGACTCAACCAATCCATTACCTTGAGGGTAATAATTGGATGAGGTACTCAAGTAAACTCCATTCCTATTTGCCCAATCAAAAGTTTTATCACTTATGAAAGCAAGTGCATTATCAAAAATGATAACATGGGGAACTCCAAACCTTATTATAATACTCTCATAGAACTCCAAGATAGCATTTTCATTTGCTTCCTTCAAAACAATAGCCTCTACCCACCTTGTGAAGTAATCAATAGTAGTCAATATCCATTTGTGTCTAGCACTTGATGGAGGGTTGATCATACCAATGAAATCAAGGCCCCATTGACTAAAAGTTTAGTCTACTTGCATAGGATTTAATGAAAGGGATACAAGCTTATGTTTACCTACAAAGAAGGCACATTGAGGGCACTTTTTAGCTTGATAGTAAGAATCCTTAAAAAGACTAGGCCAATAGTAACCATCCCTCATTATCTTTGTAGCTAGTCTTAGGAGAGAAATGACCTCCATCTATACCATTGTGAAAAAAAATTAGTATCATATTAAATTGATCACTGTTAACACACCTCAACAACATGCCATTCACATCTTTCATAAAGAGAACACCATCTACAAGGTAGTAGGGAATGGTCTGCAATATAAAATACCTCCTTTGAGACTTTTTCAAACTATTGGGGCATTCACCATTTTGAAGAAAATCGATGATGTCTTTGTCCAACTTTGAACTTGTATATGATCAGTTAGCTGGGGTTGAACCTAGTTGGTCAAGACATCCTCCTTTGGCTCTTAGAAATCTGAATTTAAATTCTCACATAACCCTTTTCCTCTTACCAAGTTTGCAACCTTAATATCCACATCATACTCCATCACCTTTGTAATCCACCCAACTCTCTTTTCATTAAGGTCTTTGCTTAGGAGAAAATCCTTGGTGCTAGGATGAGAAACAATGACATGTATCGTGTTGTTTGAGACTACGTGTCTGAATTTCTTCAATCCTCTTTTCACTGTTAGAGTTTGCTTCTCAACAAATGTGTACCTGACCTCATAATCTTCCAATCCTTCACTGAAGAATGTAATTGGTTGTTTTACCTCATTAGCATTCTTTTGCATAAGCATAGCTAAGATTGTATCAAGGTTAGAAAAGGTATAGAGTATGAAATCTTAGGCAAAGTTTGGGTTTAAGAGAGTAGGAGATTCAGTAATTGCTTGCTTGCTTGCCTCAAAACTACTTTTACATTCCTTTGTCCAAACAAAATTTTGGTTCTTCTTGAGCATGGTTGTGATAGGCTTTACCACAGTCACAAATCATAGAATAAATCTTCTTACAAAGTTTATTTTCCCCAAGAAGCTTTGAATTCTTTACTTGTGTTGAGGCAAAGACAAGCCTAGAATAGCCTCAATCCTCTCGAGGTCAATTGACAAGCCTTCCTTGGAAACAATATGACCCAACAACTTACCTTTATAGACAACAAAGATGCACATTTTTGGATTAAGGGATATTCCATAATCCTTACACTTTTCAAACACCTACCTTAGATGTTTCATATGATTAGTAGCATCCTTCAAAAACATGGTTACATCATCAAGATACACAAGCATAAACTTATTGATCAAACCTTTAAAATCCATGTCCATTACCCTTTGAAATGTAGCTCTAGCATTGTGTAAACCAAAAGGCATCTTATTATAGGCAAAGGTTCCCCATTTTGTAGTGAAGGTTGTCTTAAACTGATCCTCTTCATTCACTAGTATTTGATTGTGACCTGAATAACCATCAAGAAGTGATAAGCGTTGAGAACCTGAAACAACTTGCCAAATTTATTCCATGGAAGGTAGTGGATAATGATCCTTGAGAGACACTTTTTTAAGATCTTGAAAATCCACACAAATTAAGATCTCTCCATTCTTATTTTAGATAGGTACAAGATTAGCCACCCAAGTTGAGTGTTGATAGGAAAGATAATCCTAGACTCAATCATCTTCGTCAGCTCTTTCTTCATGAGTTCCTCTATCTTGGGATTGATAGGCCTTTGCTTTTACCTGACTAGTTTATCTTCAGGTTATAACTCAATGGTGTGGTGAGATAAACTTGGATCAAACCCTTTCAAATCTTTGTATTCCCAAGCAGAGATGTCATAGAACTCTTTGCATAATTCAATAAAGGCCTACCTCTCAGATAAAGAACATGCCTTACCAATTTTTAGGAGTTTGTCCTTGTAAATCTTGACTCTCTCATATTTCTCCTATTTTGTTGACATGCTCACTCTTTCTTTCTTATTTTGATCATCTTCATTGAAAACACTCTCCAAGGTGATCAGCCCCTTAGGTATCTTTTTTATCTTCATCTAAATAACTTGATCTTCATATTGATCATGCAATCTCTTTTGATTCCTTGAGAATAATCCTACGTCATTTTACAAGAAGTGTGCAATGTGTTCATCACTTTTAAACACTTACCATGACACTTATTTGTCTGGAATAGAAGGCCTCACAATGATCTTGATATGAGACTGATCTTTCTCATTCCCTACATCAGCAGCTATGTCAAACTATGCTCTTATGGTAGCCAATCTATCAGCACGTTTATTTGAATATTTTGGTATGGGTTGTATGTCAAAGGCATCAAAGTCTTCAAATAGGTCCCATACCCTATGATTGTAGGATTTAAGCAAAGGATTATTGGTTATAACTTGACTTCTCACTTGATGGATGACCAATTTGTTGTCTCTAAAAACTTTTTGATTCTGGATCCCTTTCTTCTTTGCCCATTGGAGGCCACGAACCTAGCCTTCATATTCTATCACATTTTAGGTGAAGCTGAAGTGGAATCTATATGAGGAGTAGTATTGATTCTTTGATGGAGAAACTAACATAATGCTAGCTCCTGCACCTACTTTGTTTCTTGAGCCATCAAAAAACATTTCCCATATCTCATCAAGTTCATGATCTTCATTGGTGAGTGAAGGAATAAAAGCATTTTTTCATGCATATAGTAAACTCCCAAATCAGTCTCTTCTATGAAATTATATGGATCAAGTCCATGCATTTCATTGTTGTACATATCAAGGAAAAGATGAAAAATACCTTCAACGGGGAAGGAGGCTTCACCATCCATGACACCTTCTTCTTCTTTGCTAATTAGACAATTATGGTTTGAATTTGTCTCTATATATGGCTCAATATGAAACCTTACTAAGTGTTGAATCCTTATAGTCAGCTTGGTTCCATATCTTGTTTAAAAGCTAAAAAAGACCAATCAGTAGAAAGGTACCCTCCTATCTTAGCCATTAAGTCCCTTGACAAGCCAAATAGCAAAATGAGATGGAAGGTCTACCACTACCATGTCTTGTAAAATGGGGAAACTTGGGAAATCATGTAGGAAAACTTTTAGACCTCTGACCAATCCCACTATTTTGTTTGGAGTCCCATCAAGCTGAAACACACCTTTACTATGTAGTTCATACTTCAATCCCAATTTGTTAACCACCACCTTAGGCATGATAGTGGTACTAGCTCCACTATCTACAATACAGTTGTGAACCAATTCGTCTCCCAAAATGAGTGTGAGGTAGAAGGGTGGAGGCTTTTTATATTTGGCAGAGGACTCTAAGACATGACCTAGAGAATTGGTAAGGGACACACTATTGTGTTTTGATGTTCGAAGGGCTACATGAATGTTCGCTAGTTGTTCTTGTAACAGCTCCTTTTGACCAGGCATATGCAAGACTTCCTAAAGAGATATGCTTGTCTTAGCATTCTTCAAAGAATCAATAATGTTTACAGGGAAATTTTTCACCTTTTCTTGCATTCTTAAAGGTAGTGGGGGAGTCTGAACCTATTGTGTTATAGGTTTGATAATCCTACTTGCATTCTGATTTTGCTGAAGACCATGACTTGTAGCAGGAACTACATTACGAGTCACACCTTGTGGCCTTAAAGAGGCATAACTTGGATTACATGTACTCCTATAACATCTCCTATAGCTCTCTTCTTAGCTCTTGTGTTAGCTATAATCGACATGTTTTAATTCAACACGTAGTCATCCTTTGCTTGAAAGTTCATCATACCTACACTTTGGATGCTACCTTCTCCATGGATATTCTTTTGACTAAGATTAACTTCTTATGATGTCATATAAGGAGTAGTTTCTTCTTGTGCCACCAAAGCTTGGATATCTTCTCCACTATTATACACAAACTGACCTTGAGGTTGTCCCCATTGGTTCAAATGACTCTCTTCATGGACTAGATTAGCATGTACTAGAACAATAGCCTTCATGGAAGAAGTGGGATTAGGATTATAGGAATTGGGTTGCCTATCAAAACCTTACTGACCTTGTCCTCTTCCTTGGTAGTTGTATTGGGGTGGAGCTCTACAGCCTTGTTGAGGATAGTATTGATGGATAGGTAGAGCACTTGTCTAGAACTGAGCTTGTATGAGTTGAGTTCATAATGACTGAATCTCTTCATCTTTATCTAGAACATTATCCATCTTCTTAGGAAAGGCTATTGACTTGACATTGGTGTTAGGAACTTGTGCTACGCTTAGAGCTTCAACTGAGCTATGAGATAGCAAAGGCATAGAAACTCTTGGACATAGTTTTCTAGCCTATATTAAGCTATTCTCAGCTTTAATAGCTATCACATATATGTCTAGTAGAGTAAATCCTCCCATTGACTATAACATCATCATCATATCAGTACCAATACCCTTGAGATAAGTGGGGAACACAAAGCTAGGAGGAGGTCTCATGACAGGTGGCAACCTATGCCAAGTCCTTTGAAACCTTTCATTAAAATCTACCATGGATTTGTTAGGATGTCTCTTTATCACATTTAGCTGATGGATCAACGAAGTATGGTCACTCTTATTCTCAAATCTAGTCACCAACAATTCCCCAAAGCCATCCCAACTTGTAATGCAACCACCTTCCAAAGTCTTATACTAGGCAAGGCTTTGCCTTTTAGAGACATAGCAAGTAATCTAATGGCTATGTTGGCTCGAATGACATTATGAAAGTTACAAAAAATTTAAATGTCCCTAATATGTGTCGATGGGGTAATAGGACCCTCTCCATTGAAACCAAGGAGACTCTTGGTAGCATTGGGAGCAATAGGGTCATATGCAAGAAGGTCAATGGGATTTTGGGTGTTAAAGGACGAGAAAGGTTGATGCCTATCCATTTCTCTCCTTTCCTCTTGATCTCCTATTTCTCCAACCTCCTCAACTTCTTCTTTTTCTTCTTCTTCTTCTTCTTCTTCTTCTTCTTCTTCTTCTTCTCTAAAACCCCCTTGCCATGGATCTCTAAGCGTTGAGAATGGTTTGGGGTTTTATTCCTCAAGAAGAGCTTTAGCTAGAGGGACTTGATCAGAAGTCTTAGATGACCTAGTGAGGACCATGAAGTATAATGTGGGAAACTTGATCTAAAACTAGAGATTCTCACCTTTTAGAGTCACCAAATGTTTGATTAAGGATATTTCTACAACCCTAAGCTTATCAAGACCAGCATTCACCTTGACATGTAAATAATTAGTCCCACTAGGCATTCTAAGAACTATTGTCTCTAAATATTGCATCCTAGAAGAGAGTGTTCAATCTTCTTTTAGATTTGGGCAATGTTGAGACATTTCCAAGCATGTGGGTATACCTATAGAGGAAATAAACCTCTAGATTTAAAAGGGCTAACTCCCTGAATGTATTTATGCAAAACCACTTATGTCTAAACCAGTCTTCTTGAAGGGAAAAGAGTAAGAAATTATAGAAAGGAAACCTCTTTTAATAATGATGATACACCAATATTTTCTTCCACATGAATGTCATATCCTAGTGCACAATACAGCAAAATGTAAAGACCCCTTTTCAAGTTCTAGAGATTCTAACATGAATATTTCAATATAGATGTGAGATGCATGAAAAAATAGAAGGAGAATGAACTGAAAGGTAAATTGCACATTCAATAATAGTTAAAACTCTTATAGTAGTTTCATACACTTAAACAAACTCTAGATGACCTGTTAGATCAAGAACTCTTGTTCAAGTGTGAAGGATAGAGGACAGAAGGATGGAAAATCATCACATGCTATCACTATACATCACTTCTACACTCAAGCAATTTTTCAAAACTTTGAAATAAAGGACTGTATTAATGATCAAAGGCAAAATATGACATCAATCTAGTAGCGCTTCACCATACACTCTATGGTTGTCTTTTCACTAGCCAAAAGGTTGTATATATAGTAAAGAGGAAGTGAGAAAAGGAGGTCTTTAGGACCAAAAAGAGGAATCATTTTGTTAGGAGTCTCCATCTACAACTACAATTATCTTTGCAAAGGATGCTCACTCAAACCATTTGATTGATCTATGTCATTTCAAGTGATTATACAACAAGCTTGCTCTCCTAAAGATACTTCTTCAATGGTTGTGCTAATAGAATCAGGATATTCTTGGGCTGAGTCATGGCATCAAAGAAATTATCCACCTATTACAGATTTTTCATTTTCATTCCATTAGCCTTATCTTCCTCCTTTGATTGGTCCTCAAAAAAGACATAGATCCTAGTTGATCAATGGTGATATGGGCCCTCTCACTATTTTGATGGATGAAGGACATGAGCCTTTGGATCTACTTGTGAATCCTTGAGCATTTGATTGAGGACCATCGAGTTTCCTGTGGATCCACTATTTTTAATGCTAACAGCTATTTTTTGAGGCAAAAGTTTGATGTTCATGCAACTGTCTTTCTATGGACTCCCTTGTATTATCTTCAGACCCATCTTTCTACATACTCTCCACAAGAATCTATACCCTTTGGACTACTCAAACATGCCCTTCAACAATCCTTATACAAACTCTGCATGACTTTTCATGAAGGAAATTTTTATCGAGAATGCTCCTTTGGGACCTTTAGAAGTGAACTAATTGTACTTTTCTAAAGGACACTTTTGAAGATAAAAGACCCTTCAAACTTTTGTGTAGGACACTTTGCAAGTGAAAATATCCTTTCAAAACTTGAAGTGCCCTTCAAAAGAATGGAATTTGCCCTTTCAAACTTTTTTAAAGTGACCACTTTCTTGAAAGAGAGACCCTTCAGAACATGTGAACTATACCCTTCAGAATGATTATTTTGAATAAAAAGTCTGAAACAATTATTTCATAAAAGTTGCAAAGATCAATTCTTTCAAAAAAATTGTCAGAAACAAAAGGTACTAAAGAATTCCTTCAGAGAGTTGTAAAGGAGAATTATTTCATAAAAGTTGCAAAGGATAATTCTTTTGGACTTTTTGTCCAAAACAAAAAGTTCGAAAGAAATAAAAAACCTAAAGAACAAATCCTTTGAAAACTCAAAATTATCCTTTAGAAGAATGAAATTGCCCCTTAGAAAAGTGGAGTGACCCTTCGAAAAAGTGGAATTGCCCTTCAAAAAAGTGTACAGTGTCCCTTCAAAAACTTTGAAGTGGACCAATCCTTTGAAAGAATAAACCCTTTGGAAAGATTGTTTCGGACAAAAAGTTTGAAACAATTCCCTCAAAAATCTTATAAGAGATAATTCGTAAGAGAAATGATCCTTCGGGAAGCTTGAAAGTGACCCTTCAGAAAAGTGAAAAGGACCAAACAAAGGCTTCCTCCAATAAACAACATCCGAAAAATGCACTTAGCCAAAATGAAAGATGCAAAACCTAGGACTGAAAAATGGCTAACAGGAAGACAATGGGAATAAAACTGGATTATTAAATTGGATCATTGAGGACAAGAGAATTATTAAATTGGAATGGTGGGGGATAGGTGGAGCCTTAGGGTATGTGAGGACAATTTTGATTTTTCAGATTTATGAAAATTATGAATTTCCAAAATCCATGGAATTTTTTATTAGGGAAAGATGAATTAATTAACTGTGGATTAATTTAGGGATAATAAACAATGAATAGTGATGATGAATAGTGATTAAGAAAAACTAAGAGTGATTAAGAAAAACTAAGGATGATTAGAGTTGATTAGGTATTTAGTGCAAAGAAGGATAAAATCAACACAAAGTGTCTGTATTAGGTGTCTACAGTAATGATGATGTTATTTCTATCTAGTTGATGTTATCTTGAACAAGATTTACTTAGTATGACTATGACACTTAAGAGTTGTGATGGTACTACGTGCATGCCCCTTGGTAGCATTACATTTCCAATTGTAGTTGGTCCTAAGACTCTTCTACTTTGGTTTTATGTAGTTTATGATTTTACTTCATGCAATCTATTACTTGAATTCCCTTTGGTATAATCAAATGAGAGTGATATCTTTCTATTTTACCTTATTTTTAATTTAGTATGATATATTAAGATAAAATTATTACACTATTAAGATTGTCTAGTGTATCACAATAAACATTGATCTGAATGTTAAATCAAAATATAATTGAATAATTGAACTTAATATTTGTATAAAGTACAAATGGGATTTATATAGTTAGTGTGTTATTATTATGTGAAGGTTTGAGACTGAATACATGTGATATAAATGGCTAGAAAGTAGATCAGGGGTCACTTGGATTAAGAACAAGATTATCTAGATTGCCTAAACAAGTCTATCAACATCTAGACTTTATTGTCTGATGCATGCTTCTATTATTTTCATATTTATATTATGAATATGTGCCTCACTATTCTTGCACATGTCACTATACCTACTTGAAATATGTCTTTTTGTGTGATATCAAGTGCTCATTATGTACACAAATCTAGAAACCTATCTCCTTCTCTATGAAACCCTAACTCCAATTTTGAAACTAGTTTTAGACATGCAAAAGGAGAATAAGATGGGTTTAAATGAGCTAATACACTCTCACATGAATGGTTGAGTGTTGCCTATGTATCAAATCCTATGAAGAGGGAAGTCAAACTACACATAGTTCTCCCTATTATATGTGTGTGTGCAAAATGCTCTGTTTATAAATGCAACATGTAATATAGCTTTTAAAACTTGAAAATGGTAAACTTGGCTTGGCTTAGGTGCTTCACACTTGGTGAGGGTCTACTCCTTGTGATTGATTCATGGTTTAGAAATGTATGGATTTTTTTTAAATATACAAGTGAAATAATGGGCTTGCTAAGTGATTGGTATGCTAGTTGATTAAATAGGTTTAGACATATTATGTATTTATATGTAACTCTCTAGATACTTTATCCCATCATCAAAAATGATTGTTTCTTTCTACTGGGATCAATTTTTCAAGTCTAACATACTTGTTTGAAAGGTAGGAATATTGATTTGATGATCAGGAGACAATCTGAATATGATAATGAATAAGTTAGACATAGACTAGGTAATTTCTATAAATGATTAGTAGAAAATGGAGAATTACAAAACCATAGAAAGCATGTGGATAGAAGATAAAGATGTAAAAGATCCATATGTGGATGCATAAGCCATGAAAAGTGATGGTAGGTCAAGATTGGCACTTTCAAGTGTCTATTATGAAATTTTAGTATTAAAAAATGCCCCCGTTTTATTCTAGTATTAAAATTTAAAATAATACTAGAGAAAAAGAATAAAGAGATGTACCTGAATGAGTAAACACACTTTACCTTTGGGATAAGGTTCCGAATGTGCAACTTGCTCCATGCAAACCTATAGTGAACATGTAACAATCAATGTCCATGTGTGAAATGAAATATGAAATTAAATGAAACTTTAAACTTAAAGAGCAAATAATGAATGCACATATAAGTGGGTGAACCGTGTTACCTTGTGATGCATTAGAGATGATGCTTCTTTCTAAAGCATTGGATAACTAATATTCCTGATAAGGCATTAAATATTGGGGGCGATCATGCCCCAATGGAGAAATATATTAACGTAATGGCCATGGGTTGGGAAAATGAATTCCCCAACCCTCATAAAGAGGGAGTATTGTGAGGCCATTAAATGATGTTAAACCTCAACCACACTATTTATTTGATTGATCTTGAACCTCAAGATGAAATGGGAAGCCTATATTAAGATCATGTAGGGTGAATCAACTGCTATAAATAGACATATATATTCAATACGTTACCTTTAATTCCTTTAATGTCACATCATTGCCATGCTTTTAGACATGAAAATGTAATAGTACGTGTATGAAGAATACTCATGCCTCATAATTGGATATAATCAGTGCCAACATGATATAAAATATTATACATATATATCTCATTTTGTATCAAATCTAAAAAAATTAGAAAACATGTAACTTATATTCTTGTAAAATGTTTGCATATGCCCCAGATCCAATCTCAATATATGAATATAAGTCTAATAATCTAAACCAAATTGATAATATGAACTATCTAAACCATGTGATATGTCCCACAATTTCAATTTTTGGTAATAGTGAGCACACCAAACCCTGTGTTTTATGTTAGGGTTTCATCCTTGTTTTTAGGGGTTTATATTCTTCCTTATGTTTTGATTATTAGAAATGATTTCAATTGTTTGTATCTTCATAGATGTAATCTCATGTTTTTTTCTCTTTTTCCCTACAGTTTCATGCATATTCTCCTATCAAGGCTTCCTCTATTAGGAATGTTCTTTCTTTGGATAATATTTGATTCAAAATAATTCTATTTTCAAAATGCTCAGATGTTTTTGTTAGATGTATTGATTGGATCAAAAATATGTTCCTGTTCACCAAAATTTGGTATTTTTTTTTGAATTAGTGTTTTACTATTTTTTTTTAAAATGGCCTAAAGTGTGAGGCGTGTATCTATTTTTCAAATAATTTATGCATTTTATTTATCTAGTAGTTGTGTATCAAAAATATCCATTCATTTACAAAATTTACTTGTGGTTTTCTTTGGGTTGTTGGTTCTTTATTTTGGACATTATACGATGGCTATAATGGATATATATTGTTTATATTTTCTAACTCAAACTATGATTGTAATCATTACATGCTACTTTCCTTTAATACATTATATCTTTAACATGTAATCAAAAGGGTCAAATCACTATGTAATAATTTTAAATCTACAATTAATGATAAGAATCTTTAGTTATTCTTACCAACTCCTTTTGTCTAAACATTGAATTTCAAATGCCTCTAGTTACTAATAGATGCCAAAGGACATGTATGACTTATTTTATTCCTCCTCCCTCTATACCTCGAGTTCATGATACCTACCATCATGCCCCCATAATTTGTTCAGGGCTTGTATTATATTTTATTGACCATGTTATTATATCTAGAAAAGGTGGGGTGCCCCACCATGCATGAAATAAGTGGCGGTAGTCAACATGTTCCTCCTCCTCCCCCTCCATGTCCCATAAGGCTAACCAATCAAACCAAAGGTATGGTATCATTGATTAATTAAGGAATACTTTAGCTAAAATTTACATCCTTTAACTAATAAAGAGGTCAGCCATCTACAAGGATATCTTATACGAGGCATTACATGACATAACTTTTCTAAATGGTATAGAGTCTACGTATTTTACCTCCATGACAAATGTATTAAAGAGTGACGAAGATACAATTTATTTTGAAAGGCAAGAGTTTCCTACTAAGCATACAATAATACAAAATCTTTGTTTTTTCCTTTAAGTTAAAATAAAAAATACAAGAGTCAAACTTGTCTTGATAGATAATGGTTCATGATTAAACATCTGTAGCATAACATTCTTACAAACACTGGGTGTCAATATGAATAATATTTATAAGTCAAATAAGAAGATAAGAGGATTTGATAGTATTCCTTGACATGCACTAAGAACAATAAAATTGGATGTAATAGTGGGACCCAAGACATTAACTACTATGTTTCAAATCATGCCTATTCATCTACATTACAACCTACACTTGGGTTGTCCATGGATACATGTTATGGAAGCAATACTAGTTGTACTACATATATGCTTGAAATTCATGCATAACGGATTTTTTGTATATATAACCTACAGACAATTATCCCATTTAATACTACAAAAAGATGTAACACAATAATTAAGGTAATTCACAATCAAATACTACTTATTCTTCCATAGTGCCTAGATCATAGATTATCCCACCAAACATAATCCACACATATGAGGTTGGAGAATCTAAGTAGCCAAATATAAATGTCTCAATAAGTGAGGATACACTGAAACAATTACAAACCATTGTGGAACAACAAAAAGAGAAGATACAAGATCTTTCCATATTAGTGAACTCAAAGGATCCAGACCACATATTCATAAAAGATAATGGCAGTGATGATGATGACAATGAAATGCTAGAAGATGTAGATAAGTAATTATCCCATCTATGTTTTACCTTATTGATCTCAATGAGTACTTATCTCATAACATGTTTACACATATCAGTCTAGAAGAGTATGGTGACAGTTGACATGCACAAAATAATGAACATGCTAATATAAATTGGTGTTTTATTGATTTTAGGATTTATGTGACCCTAGTAGATTCAAACTATCAAATAAACCATATTGTTTAAGATATAAAATTACTAAACAAATTTGAGTAGAACCAACCAAATATAGTAATTTTTTATTTTTGGAAAATGCTAAAGTAATGATGTACTTGGCTTGTTTGAGGTCTATTCAAGTTTGTATGGGATATAGTAGTCAACAAAAAATTGAAACACCTTTGTGAATGCTTGGATCTATAAACATAGAATTTGTGTGTACTTAGACAAGTCTACACATTGTGGACACCTACGTAGTGTGACCCTATCTGATGTTACATGAAGTTGTCCACCATATTTTTATCGATCTATGACTATATTGCCCACTCTTCCTATGTTTAATAAGAATTTTTATTTATTGTGATGTCTACGAATCCACATAACTATCCCTATTTTCCATCTCTTTACATCAAACACAAGTTGTGCATTGTAAGATAATTGTAAAACTAGGACAAAGGGTGAAAGAAAAGGGTTGACCCAACCTTAGCCGCCCAAGTATGACTAAGTTTTGCGTATGTATCAAATACTTTTAAGTGGAAAATAAAACCAAATATATTTTTCCCACCTAATTAAGTGTGTAATCTTATGCAATGTTAGTTTGTTGTACAATCTTGTGTATGGATTTCAACACTCAAAAACATGTGAATTGGCCTTGTAAATGGTATTTATACCTAGCTTAGGGATTTCTCCCTTAAGGGGTTTCAGATTTGGGAGCTTTATGGTAACTCTTTTAAATGTGTAGAGTGATTTCCAAAGAGTGTTTAAAATATTTCTAGATAGTCAAATGCTCAGGATTTATATGTTTATATAGTTGTCTCTTTGGGTGATTTACTTTGAATCCACATGTGAAATGTGTGAGCAAACATATATGATAAATTTGAATTTTGAAAACTACTCATTAAAGGGCATGCAGACAAGTCTGCTCTAAGTGGACAAGTCTGTGATAAAAAACCTATCTCAGAGGTGCAGACTTATCCAATAAATGAGAACAGAGACATGAGGCCAAGAGATAGTTTGAGAATGATATTAAGCTATTTAGGAAAAGACTAGGAAGATCTTATGTAACAATAATGATATTTTGGAATAGTCAAGCCCATATATGAAGGAATGGTGAATAAGATTCATGTATATGAACATAAATCAAGTAGGTTAAGGTTTGATCAAATTACATATTGTTAGGTTTACAATACCAAATATGAGTGTCTACATTTACCCTCCTTTTATTCTAATAATGGAATTGCTCGATTAAAATTATAGAAGGTGATACCTAAGGATATATGTGATGGGTGTGCTTAAGTATGTACTATGTATTCTACCTTACTCCATGCAAACTTGTAATGAAACATGTAGAAAATACTTTTTATTTGTGGTGTAAAATAAAATTGAAACAACATTGAACATATGTGAAATGAAATACTAAGAAATGAGTATACCTATATGTATGCAAACCAAGCTTGTCTTCTGGAGATAATGGAGAATGGATGATCATACCCCATTGGATATATTCGAGTAAAAACATAGGTTGAGTTGAATATACCCCAACATTCATGTGAAATAGAGAATTTCCTATAATTTATGTTATGTATAACATTATCCCTAAACAACTCTAATAAATTTGAGTAAATGGAGTTCACTATGGGTTCCAATAAATCTGAGAAATGCCTGAGAGTTTGCATTTTTTTTAATCATCCATTGTATATGAATTATATGATTCAATATGAGTAATACCTGAGTGATAATTTATTTCTAAATTAAATATGAGTGATACTAAATTGAGAATTACATGAGTTTCCATTCCATTTGGTAATCTGAGTAATCCTAAGTCATATAACATGTGCCTCATGACATCTATAGATATTCTATATCTTCTATGTAGTTATTGCTCTATTTAAGAGTGCTCATTGTTATATTGACTATTCACTACTTTTCTCATTGATATATATATCTTGGCATGTCATTTTTATGCTTCGAATACTTTTCTCATACATTCTCAGCTATTTTATTATTATTGTGATGACATATTCTATGTGATGACATATATATGTATGTATATGTATATGTATATATAGATATATATATTATGTGTACACACACACACACACACACACACTGTGTGTGTGTGTGTGTGTGTGTGTGTGTGTGTGTGTGTGTGTGTGTGTGTGTGTGTGTGTGTGTGTGTGTGTGTGTGTGTGTGTGTGTGTGTGTGTATTGTAATACAAAAAACTCAACAGACAATCATATATCTATCCACACACACACACACACACACACACACACACACACATTTATATATATATATATATATATATATATATATATATATATATATATATATATATATATATATATATATATATATGTATGTATGTATGTATGTATGTATGTATGTATGTATGTATGTATGTATGTATGTATATGTATATATGTATGTATGTATGTATTGTAATACAAAAAAACTTAGCAGACAATCATATATTTATCCACACATAAAAAACAAAGTCACACAAGATGTCATGACCATAACACACAACAAAACACATGCCATGGCACTCAAAATCACTAAAGGCTCATGACTATGCATAATGAATAATCAAATGTCACATGAGGCCAAGGGACATGCTCAATGGAAAATCTAATGTAGCACACCCCAATGGACAATTTAATGTCGCACAATAAATAAATTTAAATAGAAAAGAAGAGAAACATCAATAATGAATCAAACAAGCAAGCCTAATCTACACAGTCATTGTATGTCATCATCACGTATAACAAAATATAATATCCATTGAAATAGAAATCTTAGTATGAGTCAAAGTAAGCAATGTATAATTTGCATAAAGTAGTTGAATCTGATTAATGGAAAGAATCATATAAAGATAAAACCTATGTAAAGAAACTATATGGCCCCATTAAGAACATGTCCCTAGTGTAGGAAGGTAGCTCATGGGTGTATAAAAATGCAAAATCTGCATGTTCATGTCATATATGATATATATGTCCTACATTTCACTCATGTATACCATGAATCACATGTATATAAAAACTAGATATACAATGTATTATATATGGTAGAGCATAAACAAATCATATAAATAAGCAATACATGTCATGCACAGGTCTCAGTTTTGATTTTTTGAATATTTTATTTTTTGGTATTTTTTGAGATTTTTAATATGTTAACTAATGATCCAATCAATGGGATTAATACATGCAGGTCTTATGTCTAACATGCTTAATGTTACCCATCGTGTCTAACGCATGCATGCATACATACATACATGTGTGTGTGTGTGTGTGTGTGTGTGTGTGTGTGTGTGTGTGTGTGTGTGTGTGTGTGTGTGTGTTGTAATACAAAAAACTTAGCAAACAATCATATATTTATCCACACATAGAAAACAAAGTCACACAAGATGTTATGGTCATAACACACAACAAAACACATGCCATGGCACTCAAAATCACTAAAGGCTCATGACCACGCATACAATCAAATGTCACATACAGCAAAGGGACATGCTCAATGGAAAATCTAATGCAACACACCCCAGTGGACAATTTAATGTCGCACAATAAATAAATTTAAATAGAAAAGAAGAGAAACATCAATAATGAATCAAACACGCAAACCTAATCTACACAGTCATTGTATGTCATCATCACATATAACAAAATATAATATCCATTGAAATAGAAATCTTAGTATGAGTTAAAGTAAGTAATTTATAATCTGCATAAATTAGTTAAATATGATTAATGGAAAGAATCATATAAAGATAAAACCTATGTAAAGAAACTAGATGGCCCCATTAAGAACATGTCCCTAGTGTAAGAAGGTCGCTCATGGGTGTATAAAAGTGAAAAATATGCATGTTCATGTCATAGATGATATATATGTCCTACATTTCACTCATGTATACCATGAATCATGTGTATATGAAAACTAGATATACAATGTATTATATATGGTAGAGCATAAACAAATCATATAAATAAGCAATACATGTCATGCATATGTCTCAGTTTTTATTTTTTTAATATTTTATTATTTTTTGTATTTTTTGAGATTTTTAATATTATGCAATGTTAACCAATTATCCAATCAATGGGATTAATACATGTAGGTCCTATGTCTAACATGCTTAATGTTACCCATCGTGTCTAAGTAGTAACGTGTGTACCCAAGTTATAATCTAAGAAAATAATCTCGTATCGTGTCATATCCATAATGGTCATCATCAATTGTATAATCATGTGTATGATGTGTAACTATATGAGCCACAGTACTACCATGAAATATTATGTATAATAGTAGAATGTGCTTGTGTTCACTAAAGAACACATGGAGAAATATATAACACTAATCTAGGATGTGATGGAGTAAATAATGGCTCTTATGAGTGATTAATAAATCTATAATGTAATGGACATTGTAATATTGGTAGTCAGGGAAAATCTACTATATTCCTTTGAACCAACTAAGTATAATGAACCTTAACATGTTGTACAACTGACTATGGTGGTGGTGGGGGTGGAGGAGGAATGATTGGATGGTATTAATGTGGAATACCTAAAACTTACCACCTTATTAGCATGTAAATACTTCATACATTTATGTACTAAAGATGGATTTGCATGTAACTTGTGTATCCATGGGAACCCTAGCAAGATATCGGGTGTCCCAATACTTGGTATAACTAAGAATGGTTTAGCAACTATAGATTATCCCACTTTGAGTAGTATCACAATAATTATAAGTGTAAACATCCAACTTTTACCACTTATGTGTCAAAATTGCAAGTCATAATCACTTTCTGCAATAAAGCATGAATCAAGCCAAAAATCATTAAAATGCTTTAATTCATTTGCACACATCACATGCAACTTATGAAGCATATTGGGGTATCCCTGATTGGTACAATGCACCATATGCAACCATCAAATTCACTTGATTCATCCCAAGTCAAATTATGACTATGCAACAAATGTTTTAGATTAATTAGGTCGAGTGGTTCTTCACTTTTTAAAAGTCACCTCACCTTTTTATTGAGTTAATTATATTGATTATCTAAATCTTCCTCTAATGGGAAATTCTATAGCTTTTGGAATTTCTTATTTTCTAAATTCATTAATTGGATTTATTTCTCAATTCTCATGACAAGTGGCCAAGTGGTTGATTACATTGATGTGACATTGATGATATCAAAGGTAACATATTGTAGAATATATTTTATGATTATATAGCACCTCAGTCTTGTACACTTGGCAAACTCAAATCTTGGTTATTCCTCTCAATTCTTCACCATTTTCATTTTTGCAAATCTTGCATGTTCTCTATATTTTTTCCCCTTGGCCTATATCTCTTGTTCCAACTAGCCTTATGTTGATGACCTTAGTCTTCTATCTTACCTAGAATGCTTAAAATGTACGTATCTTCCATCTCTACAAGTTTAGACCCTGTACCTACTTTCCTATTCCTTAAACATTAATGTTCAGATAGATAATAGTGCCAATATTAATGTCATGCCCTAATGCAAGTGTCTAGTGCCATAAAGTCATCCAATTCAAAAATGAAAGGTAACCTAATGGTCAACCTAAGTGTTTTAATGTAATTTATTACTCCAAATGGATTGATATAAATACAAGATCAATCCTCATTCATTCTTCACCTAGGAAAACCTATGAATACCTAGAAAAAGACCAAAGAACATTCAAAGAGAATTCAATTGATCAAAAGCTTCCCTATTTATTCCTATTTACAAACCAGTGATAGGGACTGCATGTCTATAGGTCTAAAGTACTAAAGGAGCAACCCAAGAGCCTGATTTGCCAAGTTACAATCTGGGTCATTATTGTACTTACTTTACACATATCATATGATTCACACACAAGCCAATATGTAGGGGAGAACTACATACATTTGAGGCCCTCTTTAGAGTATTGGATATGTAGGTAGTGCCCACTAATAAAAGGGTATTTGGGGCAACTTGACACCATGTGCCCACTAACCCATTTTCCCCCAAGGTCACTATGAAGATGGAAAACTTGAGTTTTTCCATTTCACAAAGAGCGATTGTCCATGACCTAGATTTGAATGCACTAGAGCAAAGGTGAAGCAAAACCCCATGAGTATTTAGTTGGTTGCATCCTTTTTCAATATATATTCCATATAAGACACTAGTGTCGAACCCAAATAGTAGTGTTTACACAACCATCCCAGGATGATGTTACTATCTAGAGAGCTAGAAGCATTAGAGCCAAAATCTGATGACTATTCTAGAATCATCTTCTAGCCTACTTTACACCTATTCTAGATCCAAAACAACATTATCATCATAACAAGCTAAGTACTTCACTTCTTTGTCATTTCTACATCTAACATAATTATACTTTCCACATTTAGGCTATCTTAACATAATAAATTCAGTGTATGCTTATTTGAGTTTAACATCTAATTAGTTTGATATAGATATGATTATCACCCTCGTACCATTTCATTTCTATATACCTCTTTAATATTCTAGATAAGCCTAATCTAGATCATTTTAGGATTAAACATTTGGTGAACCTGATCTTTGGACATTAAACCTAAGACAAATTAGGGTTTTTTTATTGCTGAACTCTAATGCAAATTTTAAATTTTTCATTTGTAAGGCAATGGAAAATGTTAGTGCAAAGACATGATTCTAAATAGAAGATAAAAAAGCATTGATTACTCATATCAATAATAACAAGGGCTTAATGGATGCATTTTTGTATATTACAAGAGATGAAATAAGTAAACAAGATAAAACTAACGCTACCTCACCTAGTAATGGTGAAGCCTTATAAGGTACTGTAACTCATCCCACACTTATCAATCCACCTACATCTAGTGGGAACACATATTATGTGTTTAAACCTTTGTCTCTTGAAACTACTATTGATACATCTATTATGGAATTACTATTTGTATCAACACAAATACTGATTTCAATGCCTATTACTACTAAAAACATGTTTTCATCCCCTTTGGTGGCTACTCAACTCGCTAATCTAAATCCCATTGGGCCTACAGTTCAATCATTCCTTCAATTTATAAAAACCTTGGAAGACAAGATTACAAACATTAAACATAAAACTTTAAAATACCCTCATGCTATAGATTCACAAGTTGTGTTGCATAACCCTCCTACACTTGAGATATCTTTGCACCCTTTACCAACTAGATTTATTTCACCTAAGTTCATATTTTATGATGAAAAGGTGATCCTAATCAACATCTTCTAACATTTTATGTGGCATGCCTTGACCATGTTTCTAATGATAAATTCTTGACCAAAATATTTCCAAGAAACTTTAAGGACTATGCTTTGAGGTGCTTCAATGATTTATCTCTCTAATCATAAAATCATTCAAACCTCTTACTGACCAGTTATTAGCACACTTTTCCATTAACATTTTTTAAAAGGCTTCCTATGCCTAAATTACCAAAATCAAACAAGGAACCAATGAACCTATCAATGAATATGTCTTGAGATATGAGACAATGCTAGCCAAAATTACCAATATTATGGTAAACAAGGAGTTAAAGCAAAGTTTCCTTGATCCTTTACATGAGTCCATTATTTTTAAGAATTTCAAATATTTTGATGACTTATTCCATGTTGTATGAGACCATTAAATGAAGCTTATGTCATTGAATAAGCTCAATTATGTAGCAATTGCATCTACATTTAGTACTACGTTTACAATTAAACCAAGTTATAAGGTAAAACCTCTTAAGACTAAAAAGAAAACAACCACGATGGTTAACATATTTGCACAACAACCTAATCAACTTTTCTTATCTAATGTAGCAAGGAGACAATTTACATGTTTAACTAAGTCCTCAACTTCATTACTCCTACAATTATTATAATGTTAGATTATATCTCTCCTCATCCTATCAAGGTTGATATGAATCGACATCTACCCAAAGGATATGATGTGAATACTTATTGTGATTATCATTAAGGACCAGGACATCCTAAGAGTAGATGCTTTACCTTGAAGCACAATATTTAATATCCTATTGATGACCAAAAGCTTACATTTGAGGATCCTCCAAAGGGATCAAGTTCACAACATGATGATCACCATAAACAAAATATATATAACAATCCTTTGCAAGACCATTCTAAGAAAGAACCAGAAGTGCAAATGGCATATAATGAACATTCTCCTCCATCACATTATGGGCACCCATTAGATGGGATTATTGGTACTTACATGCGACATATACATCCTATGGTTAAGAAACTTTTTATTTCCTTTGATGATAGTGAAATTAAGGATGATGACTCTGGTCTTCATTCTTTATTCATTTAAGCATACTTTGACAAACACCCCATATGCAATGTTATGATTGATAATGGTAAAAACAAAAATATTTGCACCATGAAATTACTTACACATTTGGGTTATACTCATCATGATTTACACCCTTCTACCAGATCAGTTTGAACATTTGATGGGACCTCCTAGAAGGTTCTTGGCAAGATTGACCTATATTTACATGTCAGTCCCACACGTGGTTACTACCTTCTCTATTATCCATTCCATAAACATCTTTGGTATGTTATTGATAAGACCTTGGATACACACTCTTCAAGTAGTACCTTCTACATTGCATTGGTGTGTTAAATGCATTCATGCTAATGAGGTAATTATAGTTTCTAGATTTCCATATGAGCATCCTCTCAAACAAAATAAACTTATACCTAGACACTAGCTATCAAGCATACCAAGGCTAATTCACTATAAACTAGTAAGCAATAGGCAATCCCCTTTACTAAGCAGCTAGTACTTGATAGACCGTTACACCAGAGACATATAGTGGATTCCATGGATTCCCAATCTTCTATTACACACCATGTTTATATATCTAGAGTACCTATAAATGTACATACTACTACTATACCAAATAAATAAATAAACACTCAATGATGGGTTTCAAGAACCCCTAATATTGTTACTACTACTATTGTTTCACGATCACAAAGTCTTGTTCTATATATACAGAGTACTATTGATACCATAGTGATAAATATTACACCTATACATGCTCCTCAATAGCGTAAACAAGGTATTACATCATATTCACAATGGGCAGATATCTATGACCATCTATTGGATGGCATCATATGATGATCCCTCCTCTTCAAAAATTCCAAAAATACCAAAAAATAAAAAACATTCAAAATTTTGAAAACACTTTTGGCACCTACATGTTCTATTGGCTCCTTGGCATCCATGTGTTAGTTCCATGTTGATGGATGGCACACTCAGTTATTCCTACACATACATATGTGTCACACTTCTACTTGAGTGTGATACAGGCATACATAGACACATGATACATTCCCATTTCAGATGTTGGGACTTCCCTCCATTTGTGTCATATGGACATTAGGGGCATCTGCTTCTTTGATCTTGATACACATAACTTATATGATTCAATGATCACTCTACATTGTCATGTTTGAGCTTACATTTATACTTACACATGCCTATTATCCATGATTATGTATTACACAGGGTACTTGATATTCTATACACTTAACATTTGATTCATGGGCTACTATGACATGTTTATACAGGTTGTCTATGCTTTACTTCATGCACTTCCTTGAGTGTCTTGCCTTGCTATTATATTCCTTGTTCAAGTATTTGAATATGCTCCTTTGCTTGTGGCTCCTATGCCTATGTATGCTTTTATTAACATTTGAATATGTCATTATTTATTGTATGTGTTGACGATGTGGATTGCACCCTTGAAAGAAGGCTGGGCTTCTCTCTTCCACATGGCATAATGGAGACTCCCCTCTTGTTGTGGGTGTGGCAAAACTGAGGGGAGAATCTCTAGATAAGGGCTAGCTCCCTTTGATGCATCTCTATTGTCTTTTGCAACTACTGCTAATACTGGGGGGGAAGGGAGAAGGAATAACCAGAACAGAAACTACTCTAAGAGGTGATGCACCAAATGATTTTTGATCTACTCAGTTGTTCACACTTTAGACCATAAGAGGGCGAACATACACTTTATCTGATGAAAATACCAGATTGTAGGGAGCTTTAATAATAGGCTTAATGAAGATATATAAAAGAGAAACTTACCATAGGTGTTGCAAAAAACACACTATCTGATAATTACTCCTCTGTCTCCATCCTCCAAATGAAAGCACTTCCTGTTAACCTGCAAAAATGGTCTTGGCTATACTAGGTATGTTGGTATCAATCCACGAAAGCATCAAGTTAAAATGAGTAAATACAGAGTTAATACACAGACATACTCAAAAATATAACCAATCAAATAGAGGTAAAATGCATTCTTATTGACTCAAGGTGAAATTTTGGTAGTGCTTTGCCTTACAAAATGAGAGATACTTTCTCCAAATGAGAAGTTACAATATATAGAGAACTTGGGAAAAGATCATTGACTAGTCAATGGAATGAGACCCATGATGTATTAAACACTCCTGCAGCAAAGAAAAAAGCCTATGCTACTGTCATTCTTTCTTAAATGCTTATGAGAAAGTCATGTTGTAGGTACTTAAGTCACCGCCCCTATTGTCTGGGCCTGCAGGAGTATGGGTTAATTTTCCTAGCAACCGACAAGGCCATCCCTCGTTATGTTGATTGGGCCATGCTCTCTTGAATACTTGCACAACTAGCTACTCATTTATGTAGAATTGAAGAAAAATAGGTTGTGCTTTCACTGCTTACACTCTTTGATGACCATTTTGTAAAGATTGTTCCACCCACAGTAATAACTCCTTGTGCCGACACTTCCTATGCCACTTGGACTATTTGTTTGCTTCTACACTTGGATTTTGTATTTTTCTGGCTCTTTGGCCCTCGGAGCTATTTTTCATCATTTCTTGGCCCTTTGGGATCCTTTCTCGGTGTCTCTTCTTTTTGGCCTTAAGACCTTTAAATTCTTTTGGGTTCATGCTTATGAATTCTTTCGGCATCTCTTCTAACTCATTTCCATGCATAGGCTCGTCTTTAAACATCTGAGAAACAACAACTATTCCATTGCCCTAAATTTGACATCCACAGGGACGTCACCAGATGTTTGAACCTCCAACGGCTAGTTCACTTCGTTAAGATTGACGTCTTCAAGCCTGTCATCCCTTTGGTAATTTCCTTAACCTTTTGCAATTTAACCCTCCTAAAGGGAGGGTGTCTCTTCAGAGCTTGGAAAAGGTCCCTTTTTGGTCGTCGAGAGTCGCCCGCAAGGGACCTACCCTTTGGGTTCCTTTGGGCTCCCTTGGTTCTCAATTCCTTCAGACAAAATGTCCTAAGGAATTCTTTCAGGCATTTTATCTGAAGGAATTTGACTTGGCTTCTTATCTTGTGAATTTCTTCAGACAAAATGTCTGAAGGAATTCCTTCGAGAATTTTGTTCAAAGGAATTTAACCTTTGTTTTCTCCTTAGATTTCCTTCGGACAAAAGTATGAAGGAATTCCTTCGTCTTTTGCCTTGTCTTTCTCCAAAGGAAAACTCTGCCCCTTTTTTGCCTTGTTCACTTTCCCGAAGGTGTTCACTTCCTTCCACAAGGGCACCTTGGGTCAAAATTACCCTTCGGACCCTGTTGAACGGTCTCGTTTGCACCTGACTACCCTCTATAAGGGAACTTGACCTTCGGGGATTTGTAAAATACTCATATTCTTTGAATTGGCCCATCTCTTTGCCAAAAGGCTTAAGCAGACCAACTGCCCGAAGCAAAAAAAACCTATAGATCAACTCGAGATATATACAAGACTCAAGCCATTTGGTTCATAAAATATGCCTATTACAAAAGGGGAAAAGCACAGTAGTAGAAAGGTGGATACATGACTGACTACTCAAGATAGTAGGGAAAGAAGGGAGACCAATTTTTAGCATGTAAGACCAAAAATGATCAACAAATTAATGATTCCTAGGGGAAGCATGGCTGCTATGCTTCGGAAGACTGGTAGCCTACAAGTTCATTGCACACAGAATCAAAACACAACCCTAAAGGTTGACAATAACCTTGAGGGATCCAAGAATCAATCATGAAAGTTTTTTACCTCAAATGGTAAATAAAACTCACACAAGGCTAAAAAAATTGTTGAACATGCACAAGAGTACTTAGGGAAAGCAAGAAAAAAATAAGGAAATATATATACATGAGGAGAGAAGACTCAGTGACAGTGCTTGAGATATATCTCATTAACTAGGATATGCAGTTCTTCACCATCCTACCTAGAGAGTTGGAATGCATTGTGTTGCTTGCACTGAGTGATGACATATGGGCCACTCCATAGGGCATCAAACTTTGTGTGTTTTTTAGGCTTAGCTCAGTCCTCATCCCACTTTAACATGATGTCACCTTCAAAGAAGCCTTTTGATGAGGATTTCTTGTCAAAGTGCTTCTTTGTTTACTGCTGACGGCTGGTCATAGAAACCATGGCCTGGTCCCTTGTCTCCTGAAGTTCCATCAATTCACATAGCCTGACTTCCATGATATTGCCTTCTTCCAATTAGAGCTAGTGAGCAAGATCCAATGCTAGTAATTCAAGTGAAATAGGAAGTCTAGCTTCCCTTCCATACACAAGCGTGTATGGTGAATTGCCAACTGCCCTCTTTTGAGTAACCCTATCTACCCACAAGGCTATTTTCAACTTGGCATGCCAAGTTCTCTGATTCTCTTCCATCATCCTTCTGATAATTTTAATCAATTTTTTGTTGGTGGACTCAGCCAACCCATTCCCTTGTGGGTATTAGTTGGAAGAGGTGCTAAGGTAGATGCCATATCCCAATGCCCATTCACTCATTCTGGTTCTCAAAAAAGCTAATGTGTTGTCTAAGATGGTAGTAGTTGGGACTCTAAACCTTATCACCAAGCCTTCATAAAAGTCTAAGAATGCACTTTCATTGGCCTCCTTCAAAGCAACAGCTTCTACCCATCTCGTGAAGTAGTCTGTAGCAGTCAAGACCCACTTGTGGCCAACACTAGAAGGAGGGTTGATCATCCCTATGAAGTCTAGGCCCCATTGCATGAATGGTTGTTCTACTTGAATAGGCTATAGAGGCATTGTAGCTAGCCGTTGTTTCCCATCAAAGAGAGCACACTTCTGGCATTTTTATACCCAGGCATGGGTGTCTCTAAATAAAGTGGGCTAAAAATAACCAGCTCTCATAATCCTTACAGTTGTAGGCTTAGGAGCAAAGTGACCACCAGTTGGCCCATCATGGAACTCAGACAACACCCTATCGACCTGTCTTGGGTCTATGCACCTCAAGAGTACTCCTAAAAAATCCCTTCTAAACATCACCCCATTAGTTAGGACATAAGGGAGAGATTGGAGTCTGAAATATCTCCTCTTGGTCCTATCAAGGCCCTGTGGGCACTCACCAGTGAGAATAAAACATTTCATGTCTGATGCCCAATCCTTCATGACTGTTGGTTCTTCTGATGTAGCTTCATCATGGATTAGAAAAATATCCTCTTTTTGCTATGTAAGGTCTATAATAAGGTGTTGACACAGGGCGTTTCCCCTTACTAGCTTGGTGGTTTTGATGTTCACGTCATATTCCATTACTTTGGTGATCCATCCCGCTCTCTTTTCATTTAGATCGCAGCTGATCAAGAAATATTTGATGTTGGGGTGTGGCACCATGAGATGAACCCTGATGCTAGATAGCATATGTCTAAATTTACTCAGGCTTGGTATGATCACAAGGACTTATTTCTCCACATATGTATACCTGATCTCAAAACCTTCTAGACCTTGGCTAAAAAATGCAAAGGGTTGTTCAAGGTTCTCGTCATTTTCTTTGGTAAGCATGGTGGAGATTACCTCCTCATTTTCAAAGGTGTAGAGGTTGAAATCTTTGGTGAAGTCGAGACTAATCAAGGTAGGAGCTTAGGTGATAGACTGCTTGATCCCTTCAAGATTATCCTTCATTTATGTTATCCACATGAATTTCTCATCTTTCTTTAGCATGGAGGTCAGGGGCTTGACTATCTCAGCAAAATTTGGGATAAATCTCCTGAAGAAATTTATCCTACCAAATAAGCTTTGCAGACCTTTCTTATGCTTAGCCAAGGATAGCGCTAGGATGGCACAAACTCTTTCTAGATCAATGGTCAAGCCCCCTTTCAAAACAACATGGCTAAGGAGTTTACCTTCATGGATAACAAACACACATTTCTTTGGGTTGAGAGAGATATCAAACTCTCTACACCTCTCTAAGATTTGCCTAAGGTGTTTCAGATGTTGGCTTGTTTCCTTGGAAAATACTGTCACATCATCAAGATAGACCAGTACAACATTATTTATCAGGCCTTGAAAAGCCATGTCCATGGCTCGTTAAAAAGTGGCTCCAGCATTGGACAGTCCAAATGGCATTTTTCGGTAAGCAAAAGTCCCCCATTTGGTAGTGAAGGCTGTCTTGTATTGATCACAGTCTTGCACTAAAATCTGATGTATCTTGAATACCCATTTAGGAGGGAGAAATGTTCGTTGCCTATCACCATTTGGAGGATCTACTCCATACTTGGGAGAGGATAGTGATATTTCATTGAGACTCTATTGAGGTATCTAAAATCCACACACAATCTGATCTCCCCGCTCCTTTTCCTAACAGGGACTAGATTGGCCAGCTGAGAAGAGTGTTTGATCAGAAATATGACCCTGGACTTAATCAACTTGGTGAGTTCCTTCTGCATGAGAGGCTCAATCTTCAGGTTGACAGGCCTTTATCTTTGTTTGATGGGCTTGGTGCCTTCCTCCAGCTCAATGGTATGTTGGGTCAAAACCCTTCAAGTCACTATACTCCCAAGTGAAGACATCAGCAAATTATTGGCACAACAAGATGAACGCCTCCCTGTCATGATTTGTGCATACCTTCCCAAGTGCAAGCATCCTATTCTTGAATATTTCAACCTTTTTTTAGTTTTATTTCTTCATTGCGATGCTTGCTTTGTCATTTTTTAGTTGGTCATCCTCATTTAAGATACTTTCGAGAGTGACCAAGCCTTTGGGAAGTTTGTTATTCTTCAGCTAAACAATCTAGCTGCCATACCACTATTGTAGCTTGGCTTGATTTTTAGAGGCAAACTCAGCATCCTCTTGCAAGAAGAATGTTGTCTGCTAATCATTGTCAAACCCCTGTTAGTTGGTGATGTTATCAGGCATGGAGGGTCTGATTACCACTTTTCAATGGGGTGGATTGTTGTCTCAACCTATCTCCTTAGGGATGTCAAACTATGCACCAACTGCTGCTAGTTTGTTAGCTTGCTCATTTTGGTCTCTTAGAATGGAAGTAACATTGAAAGCAAGTAAACTCTCCACTAAGTCCCACACTCTGTGCTTGTAAGACTTTAGCAAGGAATTCTTGGTCAGATCTTTGCCTCTAACCTGATTTATGATCAACTTGCTATCCCCAAAAACTTGCAGCGCTTTAATTCCTCTTTTTCTTGCCCACTCCAAACCATGGATGAGGGAATCATATTTTGTAACATTACACGTGCAAGAGAACTGAAACTTGAAAGTTGAGAAGTATTTCTCCTTTGAGGGGGAAATTAGCACGACTCCACCACCAGCTCCCAGTTTGCTTCTTGAGCCATCAAAGAAGAGTTGCCATAAACTCAAGCTTTCTTGGTTTGCTTTCATTAAATTGGGTAGAAGAGTACCCTCTAAATGCATGCAATAGATTATAAGACCTGCCTCTTCTATGAATTTGTATGGGTCATGTTCAAAGTTGTTACTTCCCCATTCATCTAAGAGTAGGTCAGCAACTCCTTCAAGGGCAGAGGGCAAAGATTGATCCACTTGGAATTCTTCTTCATCAATAATGGCATAGCTAACATTCACCGCTTTGAGTGAGTACGGTTCCAAATGATCTCTATGGATTGGCTCTGACTCATTCTTGACCTTAGTCCCATTTTGGTTCTAAAAACCATGTAGGACAAGTTTGCTACTAGGTACCTGCCTATTTTGGAGGTGAAATCCCAATAAGCAAATGGAAAAGTAGGGAGGAACATCCGCCACCACCA
The DNA here is from genome assembly GCA_037957365.1 of Torreya grandis. Taxonomy (NCBI): domain Eukaryota; kingdom Viridiplantae; phylum Streptophyta; class Pinopsida; order Cupressales; family Taxaceae; genus Torreya; species Torreya grandis. The sequence goes on along the minus strand of JARHVA010008607.1, from coordinate 162,376 downwards.
CGTTGTGGGGAACTCAAAAAGTTGAATAGGTGTGGAGCATCAAGTTTAAGCCTCGCACCACTCCTACTATCTTATTTGGTGATCCATCTAACTACAAAACTCCCTTGGTCATTTATTTGTATTTGAGTCCCAGTTTATCCGCTATACATTTTGTCATCACTGAGGTGCTTGCCCCACTGTTAATAATGCAATTGTGCACCAGGAAATCTCCTATGACTAAGGATAGATAGAAAGGGGGGACCTTTTCTTCTTTATTTACTTGGCTTGCTATGGAGGGGTGCCCATTCATGATCAAAACATTATCCGCTTTTATTGGGACAGCTGGTTCATATAGCTTGTGAAACTCTTCCTGGAGTATGTCCTTTTGTCCTAATATTGCCAATGAATCCCACAAAGAGATATCCACATGTAGTTTCTTCATTTGGTCCACCACGTTGATCTAAGGATTGTTGCCCTTTAAGTTTTATTTTGAGGTGCTTACAGCTCGAGGCACAGGCTAAGGAGCTGAGAGTGGACTTACACTTTATCTAATGAAAAGACCAGACTATAGGGAGCTTAAACAATAGGCTTAATGAAGATATAAAGAAGAAGAACTTACCACAGGGGTTGAAAAAAACACACTGTTTGATAATTACTCCTATGTCTCCACGCTCTAGATGAAAGCACTTCTTGTTAACCTACAAAAATGGTCTTGGCTATACTAGGTGTGTTGGTATCAATCCATAAAAGCATCAAGCTAAAATGACTAAACACAAAGTTGATACACAGACATACTCAGAAATATAACTAGTCAAATAGAGGTAAAACGCATTCTTATTGACTCAAGGTGAAATTTTGGTAGGGCTTCGCCTTACAAAATGAGAGATACTTTCTCCAAATGAGAAGTTACAATATATAGAGAACTTGGGAAAAGATCATTGACCAGTCAAGGGAATGAGAACCATGTTGTATTAAACACTCCTGCAATGAAGAAAAAAGCCTATGCTGCTATCGTTCCTTCTTAAATGCTTATGAGAAAGTCATGTTTTAGGTACTTGAGTCACCGCCCCTATTATCTGGGCATGTAGGAGTATGGGTTACTTCTCCTAACAACCGATAAGGCCATCCCCAGTTATGTTGATTGGGCCATGCTCTCTTGAATACTCATGCAACTAGCTACTCATTTATGTAGAATCAAAGAAAAATAGGTTGTGCTTTCACTATTTGCGCTCTTTGATGACCATTTTGTAAAGACTATTTCACCCATAGTAATAACTCCTTATGCTGACACTTCCTATGCCACCTGGACTATTTGTCTGCTTTTATGATTGCCTTTTGTCCTTTTCTGGCTCTTTGGTCCTCAGGGCTATTTTTCATCATTTCTTGGCCCTTCAGGCTCCTTTCTCAATGTCTCTTATTTTTGGCCTTAAGGCCTTTGAATTCCTTCAGGTTCACACTTATGAATTCTTTCAACATCTCTTCTAACTCATTTCCATGTGTGGGCCCATATTTAAACATTTGAGAATCAATGACTATTCCATTGCCCTAAATTTGACATCCACGAGGATGTCACCAAATGTTTGAACCTCCAACAGCTAGTTCACTTTGTTAAGATTGACATCTTTGGGCCTATCATCCCTTTGGTAATTTCATCAGTCTTTTATAATTTAACCCTCCCAAAGGGAAGGTGTCTCTTTGAAGCTTGGAAAAGGTACCTTCTTGGTCATTGAGAGTCCCTCGCAAGGGCACCTACCCTTTGGGCTCCCTTGGTTCTTAATTCTTTCAAAAAAAATGTCTGAAGGAATTCCTTTAGGCATTTTGTCTGAAGGAATTTGACTTGGCTTCTTATCTTGTGAATTTATTTGGACAAAATGTCCAAAGGAATTCCTTCGGGCATTTTGTCCAAAGGAATTTAACCTTTGTTTTCTCCTTGGATTTCCTTTAGACAAAAGTCTGAAGGAATTCCTTCGTCTTTTGCCTTATCTTTCTCTGAAGGAAAACTCTACCCCTTTTGTGCCTTGTTCACTTTCCTGAAGGTGTTCACTTCCTTTCGCAAGGGTGCCTTGGGTAAAAATTACCCTTCAAACCCTACTGAACAGTCCCGTTTGCACCTGATTGCCCTCTGCAAGGGCACTTGACCTTTGGGGCTTTGTAAAAGACTCATATTCTTTGAATTGGCCCATCTCTTTGCCAAAAGGCTTGTGCAGACCAACTACTCAAAGCGAAAAAACCTGTAGATCAACTCGAGATATATACAAGAGTCAAGTCATTTGGTTCAGAAAACATGCCTATTACAAAAGGGAAAAAGCACAACAACAAAAAGGTGGATACATGACTAACTACTCAAGATAGTAGGGAAAGAAGGGAGACCAATTTTTGGCCTACAAAACCAAAAATGGTCAACAGTATGTACATTTGAATATGTCATTATTTTTTTCATGGACATCTTACTAAGTCATGTCCTTTTAAGTGTGAGATATTTGAACATGCCCCTTGTTTACGGTCTCCTTAGACTATTGCCTTTTGAATTACTTTTGAGTGTTCTTATGTGTGTGCTTATTTGCTTATTGGGCTTATATTGTTACTATATAGGAATTTCCATGATATTTATCATGCATCTTAGGCCCATATGTGATCACATTGGTTTTATGTGCTTAAATGATACATCTACCTAAACACGTTCCTTCTATATGCTACATGGTTACATTAATAGATTATATAATTATTTTATCCTTATGAGGTGAGGTAACTACCAGTTACTACCTTTACCTCACCTTAAAGGGAGAATATTAGTGGGGGCATATCATAGAGACATGCTCTCCACACTTAGCATAACTTTTAGATTCAGTGGGGGCATGCTTTGGAAGCATGTTCATCACACTTGTTTAGTACATCGTACTTATATCAATTTTCAGATTCAGTAGGGGCATGTCATATGTGTGTGGATTTCACTCATTCATAATTATCATATTCAATGGGGGTGTGTTTTGAAAGCTTGTTCTCCATACTCATTTAATGTATTGTACTTATACTAGTTCTTAGATTTAGTGGGGGCATGTTTTAGAAGAATGTTCTTCACACCTATTTAGTATTCAACAATTCCAGTTTATAGTGGGGGCATGTTTTGGAAACATATCCTTCACATTGATACTTATATCAATTTTTAGATTTCTTCATATATAGTGGGGGCATGCTTTGGAACCATGTTCTTCACTCTTACATAGTTATTTGAATTGGCCAAAACACATAGTTATATGATTTAGATTCATAATTATGGCAAACCTTTATACATTGGTATTATTGTTATACATAGTTTCCACATGAGACATATCTAAGCTGCATATGCTATGCAACATGGGCCTAATATTACAAAATCCAAATCAGTTTTAAATTCCAAAACTCTTTTATGTACTGTCACCACATCGCAAACTTTTTCATATTGATTCCCCATAGACTTTTTAAGGATTTTTATTGAGCCAAAATATTGTAGTAGTTGGTTCATTTTTGGTATGGTTGAGGTGATCAAATCACTCAATCTTGCCAAGTTTTTAGGTTCGACTTGATCATCTAGCCTCACCAGGTTATAAGTATCATTGGGTTGCACGGTTGAGCTAATCTCAATTGTTAGGTGGCAATTCAATTTTGCTCCAAAGTTCGAGGCATGTGCCTTCCAAACTCTCTCTCTCTCTCTCCCTCCCCCTCCTTGGATATATTCACTCTAAAGATTTATCTATATTTGTCATAATTTTAGTTTTAGAGCCTTAAAATGATACATCTTTTTCAAAACAACTTACCAAGAGGCAAGGCAATTAAATTGACACACATGTGTACTCCTAAGCTTTGCTCTTTTAATTTCAATCTATTTCAAGTACTTTCAACCCAAATTATATGCACTAATTTTATATTGTAACATGATCTTGGTTATAGGCCAGCCACTAGTAAAAGCATGCAAGTTGGACACACATAAATATAAGGTGTGCATACACACTTAGGTATGCATTTCTTTCCTTTAAACTAGCAATTTCATTACTAGATTAAAGCGGGGGAAATGTAGATGATATTTTATGATTATATAACACCCCAATCTTATACACTTGGCAAACTTAGATATTGGTTGTTCCTCTCAGTTCTTTACCTTTATTTCTTCTACAAATGTGGTATCTACTCTATCTTTGTGCCCTTTGGCTTATATCTCTTAGTCATACCAGTCTTATGTTGATGACCCAGGTCTTATATCTTGCCCATAATGCTTAAAATGTAGTTATCTTCTATTTTTATAAGTTCATAACCCGTACCTTATTTCCTACTCCCTAAACACTAATATCCATGATAGATAGTAGTATTGACATTACTGTCCTATCCCAAGTCAAGTGTATAGTGCTCTAAAGTCATCCAATTTTCAAATGAAACATATCTTAACGATTAGCTTAAGTGTTTTAATGTGAGTTATTACTCCAAAGGGATTGGTATAAATATAAGATCAACCCTCATTCATTCCTCGCCTAGGAAACCTACAAATACCTAACAAAGGACCAAAGAGCATTCAAAGAACTTTTAATTGATCAAAATCTTCCCTATTTATTCTTATTTCCATACCAGTCATAAGGACTACACATTTATAGGTCTGAAGTACTAAAGGAGCAACTTAAGAGTTTGGTTTGTCAAATTACAAGCTGTCACTGTTGTACTTACTTTACACATATTATGTGATTCACACACGAGACAACATGAACTACATACGTTTGAGGCCCTCTTCAAAGTATTGATAAAGGGGTATTTAGGGCAACTTAACACAATGTTCCCACTATCCCATTTTCCCCCAAGGTCACTATGAATATGGAAAACTAGGATTTTGTCATTTCACAAGGAGTGACAGTCCATGACCCAAATCTAAATGCACCAGAGTAAAGGCAAAGCAAAAACCCATAAGCATCCAAGTGGTCACATCCTATTTTAATAGATATTTTGTATAAGATACTAGTATCAAACCCAGATAATAACATCGATGCAACTGTCCCAAATTGTTAATACTATCTAGAGAGCCATAATCATTAGAGCCAAAATTTGACAATTATTTCAGAATTAACTTCTAGCCTACTTTTTGCCTGTTCTAGATCTAAAACTACATTATCATCAGAACAAGTTAAGTACTTCAATTTTGTATCTTTTCTATATCTAGCATATTTTTATTTTACATATTTAGATTATCTCAGCATAAAAAATTTAATGTATGCTTATATATGAGTTTAACATCTAATTAGCTTGTTATAGATATGATTATCACCCTTGTGCCATTTAATTTCTATACACCCCTTTAATATTCTAGATAAACTCAATCTATATCATTTTAGGGTTAAACTAATATTAAGATTATAATTCCATGTGTAGTGGTTGATTCACCCTACATGAGCTTGATATAGGCTCCCCATTTCATCATCAAGTTTAAGATCAATTAATGCATAGTGCAATTGAGGTTTAGTGTTGCTTAATGGCCTAGTAATACTCTATCCTCATGAGGCTTGGGGCATTTATTATCCAAAACCATGGCCCTTAGTATAATTCCTCTTTGGGGCATGATAAGCCCCAATCTCCAATGTTACAACAAGAAGCCCAATTCTCCAAAAAAAATCATCATCTCCATTATGTCATAGGGTAATACAATTCACCCACTTATAGGTGTATTCCTTCATTGTACTTTAAATTTCATACTTTCATTTAATATCATATTTTATTTCATATATGTACATTGAATGTTGTATGTTTGTTACAAGTTTTCATGGAATAACCTTTACACTCGAATTCTTTTTCCAAAGAGAAATGTTGTTTACATGCTCATGTATATGTATTTATCCTTTTACTCTAGCATTGTTTTATATTTTAATAATATAATAAAAGGGGAGAATTTATAGACACTAAAATCTTATATTAGACACTTGGCAATATCAGTCTTGACCTGTCTTCACCTTACATGATTTATGTGTATGCATGTGGCTCCTTTACACCCTTATATTTTATTGATGTGTCTTTTATGCATTTAACCTTCTCGATTTGTTATCAATAACCTACAAAAATTGCCTAGTTAGTGCCTAATTTGTTCATTATCATACTCAGATTGTCTCTAGATCATCAGATCAATGTTTGCACCTTTGAGATAAATATGTCAGACTTAGACACCTATGAAATTTTGTAGGTGTTCAACTATGACAAACTTGTCCCAACACCAATTAGCAGTCATTTTCAAAATTTAGATTATCTTTATGGGTCAGTTCATATATTTATTTTGTTAGTTGAATGAGAAAGTACCCAAAAAGTCCTATATATACGTAATAGGTATAAGCCTAATTGATCATCTACCTTTTTAAAGCAAGCCTATTATTTCACTTGCACATTCAAAGGGACTACCCTATACTTACCATTTAATAAATCTATCACAAGGAGTAGACCCTAGCCAAGTCTAAAACACCTAAGCCAATCCAAGTTTTCCGTTGTCAACTATTAAAATTGATATTATAGGGTGCATTCATAAAATGAGCACTACTGCACACATACACTTGACGAGGAGAACTACATCCAATTTGTATTCCCTCTTTGAAGTATTAGATATGTAGGCCATGCTCAACCATTCATTGGGGGTGGCTTAGTTTAGTTTAACCCACCTTCCCACTTTATTCCTCCTTTTGAGGCCTAAACCTTGTGTCAAAAGTGGAGCTAGGGTTTTTAAAATAAGGATACATGTTTCTAAATTTATGTACATAATGAGTATCATACATCACACAAGAAAACATATTTCAAGCAGACTTATTGACCTATACCAAAATAGTGAGTCATATATTCACAAAATGAATTTGAAAATAGCAGACACCTACATTAGATGATAACAACCACAAGCTGACAAACTCACTCAGGTAGATCTAGACACTCATGTTCTTGATCTAGTCAAAGCAGGGTTTGCTATAAGCATGTTGAGAGTGGCAAGAGTGACAATAATTATGAACTTGGCAGGATTGATGAGAGATATAAAAGCTTTTTAAAATGCTATGGATATTGTGCAACATCAAGGCATATGGTTGGTGGATGATGAAAGAGATAATAAACCGCATAACAAGCACATGAAACTAGTTCATAAAAGAAGAGGTTGACGAACCCAAATAATTTTTTTTACATGCAATCATGAAGATGAATACTAAGCCAAAGTTGGACCTTCTTAATTATTTAGGGAGTACAAGACCTGAAGAACTCATTGATTAGATCATTGAGTTAGAGAAATACTTTCAAAATTTGATGTGCAAAGTTAAAGGGTCATGCATCCTTATGGTGGAAACATGTACAGGGAAAAAATCACATAGAGATAAAGACAAGATCAAGACTTGGGATAGATTGTTCGTAAAGATGAAATTAAAATTTGTACCTTTTGTTTACTAATTGTCTCTATTCAAGAAGTTGAAAAATTTGAGACAAAGGGAGATGAGTGTGGAATGTTACACTGAAGAGTTTTACACAATCACGATTAGAGCAGGTTACATTAAAGATGATATTAAGAATATATCAAGGTACTTGAATGGGTTGTAAATTTCCATTCAAGATAAGTATGGTATGATCTAGTTGTGATCTGTTAAAGAATCCTATCAATACATGTCAAAGATAGAGAAGTTGTCTTGCAGATAACAAGGTGCAACATGGGAGAAAGGCAAGCTTTCACATGTATGAGGATATGGAAGCAAATAGAGGTTACTCTAAGTGAGAAGGAGAAGTTCATACTTCTCAGCACAATGATACTAGCATGCAAAGAATCAAAGTAAATCCTACCAGAGGTAGAGCATCATATGGTGAGGTGGAAGAAGAGGATTCATGGGTACATATTTCAGATGTGGTAAAACTAGACACATAACATTTGAGTGTCTACATACACATAATAAAGGTATTAGGAGAAATGATGTGAATCTGCATATCATAAAAAATAGATGAAGACAATATTACATCTATTCATAACATAAATGAATTCAAAATGGCTAAAGCTCTCATGATGAAGATGGTGTTGTTGAAACTAACGAACTAAGAGAATAATCCCATACCGAAGAAGAATCTTTTCAGAACCATTTGTAGATCTGGAGGTAAGTGCTACAAGTTGATTATTGATAGTGTCAATATATATATATATATATATATATATATATATATATATATATATATATATATATATATATATATATATATATATATATATTTTTGTAAGAGATGGTTGAAAATAATGTCTAAAGAGATTGTGTATCCAAATCCATGAAGAGTGTCTTGGTTGTTGAAGGGACATCAGATACTAGTGAATGATTGATGTTTGCTAAGTTTTTAAATTAATACCCATATGGATGAAGTTTTGTTTGACATAATTATCATAGATGTTTTCCATGTGTTACTTGGGAGGCCTTGGAAGTTTGACAAGAGGACATAGCACGATGGTTACACAAACAACTATACATTAACGAAGGATGGAGTAAAACAAACTTTAATTCCTCTAAGGGATAAGAGCGAAGAAGTGGACAAAGGTCTAATAATTTTGATGATAACAGGAAAGCAATCCCTAAAATAAATGTGGGAGAGTGTATGCTATACATTAATATCAAAGATCGTGCAAGATGTAAGCACAGGTGGAACAAAATAAGCACTTATGCTTGAAGTGAAGGAGATGCAGAGTGAGTTTGTAATGGTTATTGTTATAATCTCCGAAATGGGTTTCCACCCACGAGGAGTATAAGTCATTATATAGATTTGATTTTGGGTTCAAATTTACAGAACAAAGTAGAATATGGGTTGACACCTAATGAGAATGCAGAGGTGCAAAGGTAAGTTTAGGAGTTGTTAGATAAAAGGTTGATAACGTAAAATTTAATCCTATGTGCAGTTCTAGTAGTGTTACACCTAAGAAAAGTGGAGAATGAAGGACTGCACTAATTCCAAATCCATCAACAAGATTAATTTTTAGCACATATTTCCATTATTATGCATAGATCATTTGATAGATTGCTTAAATGGAGTGCAATACTTCATGAAGATTAAATTGAAGAGTGAATATCACCAAATCTGCATAAGGGAAGGTGGTGAGTGGAAGTGTGTGCTCAAAACATATTAGATTTCAACAAAATAGATGCAAAACACTTAATACATTTGAGACAAGTGTTGTAGTGGTTGCAAGCTAAAAATTTGTTAGTGAATTTGAATAAATGCACCTTCATGCAAGAATTAGTATACTTAGGTTTTGTAATATGTCGAGAAGGTATGAAGATGGATCCAAAAAGGGTGCAAGCTATATTTGAGTGGTCATCACCTAGGAGCACGTTTGAAGTGTGAAGTGTTCATGGCCTTGAAATTTTTTATTGTGAGTTTATCAAAAAATTTAGTGGGATGTGTGCAACAATCACCTCGAAACTGCATAAATATAGAAAAAAATTGTATGGAGTACAAAAGTATGACATAGTTTCTAATAGTTATTAGCATTTCCAAATTTTAGTAAGGTATTTCAAGTAGATTAAAATACGAGTGGTGCAACAATAGGAGTAGTGATGAGTCAAGAAGGTAGGCATGTAACTTACTTTAGCAAGAAACCATGTGAAGAGAAACAAAAGTATTCAATGTATGATAATGAGTTCTATGCCATGGTACAAGTGCTCGAGAAGTGGAGGCATTATTTGTTTCCTAAGGAATTTGTGTTGTACATAGACCATCAAGCACTACAATTCATAAATAGTCAAGGAAAATTGAACCAGAGATATATGAAGTGGATTGAGTGTTTGTAGAGTTACTCATTTATGTTGAAACACATGGGTGGTAAGTCAAATAAAGTTATAGATGCACTGAGTAGAAGAGTTCTTGTGTTAAACGAGATGTGAGTGGAAGTCAGAGAATTTGATTCCATGAAAGAGAGTACGAAGAAGAAGATGATTTTAGAGATGCATGCAAAGCATGTGTAGAACTAGTGAGTGGTGACAAAACACCAAGGTTAGATTATTTCTTACAAGATGGATTATTGTTCTAAGGAGCATAATTATGTATACTAAGAGGTTCAATGTGCAAGAAATTGTTTAAGGAGAAGCATAATGGAGGTTTAGTAGGTCATTTTTAGTAATGAAAAAACCTATGCGCAATTAGCTAAAAATTTTATGGGCCAAAGATGAATACATATGTGTGAAAATATGTGTAGGAATGTAGAATTTCCAGTAGGAAAAAGGGAAAAGTCAGAATGTAGGGTTATATCAACCATTGCCTATTCCATAGAGCTAATGAAAAGATATTAGCATGGATTTTATTTTAGGATTTTTTAGAACACAGAGAGGGTATGATTCCATAGTTGTGATTATAGACAACTTTTTAAAGATTACACATTTGTTTGTCTGCAAGAAGACTAGTGATGTGACACATATTGTTAACTTGTTTTCCAAAGAAGTTTTAAGGTTACATGGATTACCGCACAACATAGTCTCAAACATATATACGAAGTTTGTTGGATGGATTGCCACACAATATAGTCTCAAATGTATATGTGAAGTTTGTTGGACATTTCTAGAGGACATTGTGGAAGAAATTGAATACCAAGCTACAATTCAGTTCAACATATAATCCTCAAACAGATGGACAAACAAAGGTAGTCAACAAAAGTCTTGGTAACCTATTGCAATGTTTGATTGAAGGAAATCTAGAAACATGGGATTCAATCTAGTGCAAGTTGAGTTTGCATATATCAATTCAGTTAATAGGAGTACTAAAAGGACAATGTTTCAAATTATGTACGGGTAAAGTCCAAGGGGAGGTGTAAAATTTCATGGCATCAGAGATGAGTAAAGGAAAAATACTAAAGCAAAAGATTTTTTGATTATATGTGCAACTTCCACCAACAAACACATATACAATTGGAAAGAAGCATTGCATAGTATAAGTAATACACATATGTAACAAAAGAGTAGGGGAATATCATGTGGGGGACAGGTCTTGACACACTTAAAAAATGAGTTATTTCCCAAAAGAACTTATGACAAGTTGAAGTGGAAAATATTGGTCAATGCAAAGAGTTGCAAAAGTTTGGGATAAATGCATATGAGATAAAGTCACATATAGGAATAAACAAGTCGCCTATTTTCAATGTGGTGGATTTATATCCATATCACAAAGGACAGAGTAGTGAAACAAACACAGACATATATTTTGAAGAAGTTGATTGGAGAGCGCACATGCTTGAGAAAGTGAACGAGGAAGCAAAAAGGATGATTGATTCCATAATCAACAAGCAGATGTGTGATAAAGAGTATAAAGAATATTAAGTAAAATGGAGGGCTAATAAATCGAGGATGTGAAATGGATAAACACATTAGAAGATGCAAAAATAAAGAATACCTATAGTTGTACTATTAGAAGGTACATCAACGGGAGCTTGTGTTTCTTTTATTACTTAGGGTGTATGATGTGGGAACACCTGAGTTCACTTAAAATCCTTCATCAACCAAAAAAACTTAATCTAACCCTTAGTATAAAAATAAACACTTTATAATTTTGCACAAATTCTTTATGTTGATTTTTCACCACTTTTGCATGTGTGCCAATCATTTCTAATGTTTTGCATAGCCTTTGTGCGTGCACATTTGTTATTTATCATTTTGTGAAGTTTTGATGGTGCACATAATTTTGGTTCCAACTTGTAGTTCCTTACAAATCTTTGTGTGAGTATGTTTTAAAGGTCATTGTTTAATTTAACACCAATTTAGAAGATCCATAGAGAGAATTGAGAGTTAAGTCTAGTTAGTTCTAATGCACAAGCTTGGGATGTCTTACATAGGATGTTGGTGTGTAATAATATGTATATGAGGATCATTGTGTGAGTCTTTTGTGCAAATAATTCCAACAACCTTGTGAGATTGCATTTTTTGTGTAACTTGTTTTGGGTGCACATGTTTGTGTGATACGGTTAGATAAAGAACATTGTAGCTTCTAACAGTTTCCATTTAATTCCTTGAATCATGAAAAATTGTTGCAATTTCATTTAATATCACTTTGTGATGTGCTTTGCATGATGCCTTATGTTGCGATGTGTTGTGGCCCATTACAATTGTATTGAACATTTAATATATGTGGCACATAGTGATGTGCTACAAATATTTAATGCTTGTAGTGGTTTGTTGAGAGAATTATTAGAAGTAGGTGGGAATTGTGCTTATATAAACATGCCTCTATGCTTGAGTCAGGTAAAACAAGCTTGAGGATAGAAATTATAGTGAGTATTTTGAAGGATAGCTAAACTTGCAAAAAACTACAATCTAGCAAGCAAAGATCCTAGGATATGATGTAACACATCTCATTTGAGATTATTATGTTATTTTTTTTTGTATTTCCAACACTGAAAATATAATAGAGAATTGAGTTTATTTGTTGTTGCATTGTATTGCATTATTTTGCTGTATGTAACTCTGAAGGTTGTGTGGTCTAAGGCATCTCTTCATTGAGACCACTATTTGTGACTGCATCACCTCAAACACAAATCCTAAAACACATCTTTTTCCTTATCATTTATAGGGTTAACTTCCCTATCAGGGTTTAAAGAAAAAGAAAATTTTCCTAGTGATCGACACAAAGATTTCAAAAACTAAGCAAAGGTTTTTGGAGCCCCAAACTTGATAACACAATTGTTGAATTAGTTTATATATGTATGTTATTTTCTTTAAATGTAGAAAACATAGTTATAGGGTCCATAAATACAAAGTGTACGATTATGAAAAGTGCTTAGGGCACGATGAATTTTTAAAGTTCTCACTATATTCACACAAAAACCTTAATTTTGTAAAAATACTATGACAATTATTTTAAAATTACGTGTAAATCAAAATACTTTTTCTAAACCCTTTCTTAATTATTTATTATTATAAATTTAAAATATTAATTAAATCTAATTTTACTATAATGTCCCTTTCAAGCACACCGCCTAAAGACAGAAAATACTGAACTTTATTACATGTATGTGAAATAACGCTCATAACCTGTATATCCACTTCACTCCTATGGCTTCCGCCCACCACGGATCGATTCTCGCGCCCTCGTTTATCCACAATTCTCCAAATCATTTATTTTCTCACACAAATTTCCTCCGCGTATACGAAACATCAGACAAATGCGGTTCATTGCGGTCAAAATACATACAATTTCTCCGGCTGCGATGCAGAGCAAATACACAGACACAAAAAAACACCTCTGCAATTAACAAAAGTTCAGAGAACGAAAACGACGCCGAGGGACTCGAGCCCGGTACCTCGGTCAAGAGCAGGGGTGACATATTTCTAGAGAGGGCTCTTGCTAAGCGTGATTCTGCGTGGTCCGGTGAAAAAAAGATAAACAAGGAGGAGAAGAGGAAGAAGTATAAGAAGGTGGTTTCTACAAAGCCGTGTTGTTACGGGTGCGGCGCGCCTCTGCAGACGGTAGAGGTTGATGGCCCCGGATATTTAACCCCGGAAACTTATGCATTAGTAAGTACATTATCATATAGGAATTTGTTAATTTTGTGCTGTCTTTGATATTCTGCAATTCACAAAAGTGAAATTAGTATAAGTAAAATTAGTGTATTTCCTTAAAGCGTCCAAAAGTTTTAAATCACAAACAACGATTAAGGCTTCAGTTCCTATTAAATAATTCTTGCTGAAACAGACACTTTTCCATTAGAGGCAACGGGCACGACCAGGTTACTATGTTACTTGAAAAAAATACAAAATACGGAGGCATGATCACAAATGGATGAATAGATGGTATATGAGTCTAAGTGAATGCTTAAACCTTACGAAAGAAAAAAAAATCTATGTTAATGAAAGGTTTAGAATAGTCATGTGGAGAAAGTAAACAAGCAGGGAATGACACAAATTTATTACAGAGTTCAATCTAACTTATGAACATTGCAAGAAGCCATACATAGGGGCTGAAATCAAATGGACAGAGAAGACACTCATAACTCAAATAAAGACTAGTTCTCACTGGCTTAGATGTGAGATAGGCAGATGGATGCCTCCTAAGGAAGAGTTGGAGGATATGATGTGTGTTTTCTGCATCACAGGGGTGATGGAAACAAAGAAATATTTCATCCTTGAATGTCTAAATTACGTGGACATTTGAGTCGAATATACGGAAACATGAAGAATTGGCTCTATGGTGGAGCTATTTGAAGAGGCTAGAATAAGAGGGGCGTTGGTAACCCAAATCAATAAGAGAAGGAATAGACTTCTTAAAGAAATAACTCAACCTACAATTTTTTGAGCGATTGAGGCAACTGGAACAATCCATGGTCCCATAGACTGTTGGGTCTCATGGGTGTAATTAAAATCATTTCATTTCAAAGTTGTTATGTCATGTCCCTCTTTTGATAGGGACATCATCAAGACCCTTAGCCTTAACCAATTCCCGGGGGCTAAGGGACAAGTAAGAAGGAAAAGAGAAGTAAGTGATTCTGATTGAATATATGTAAAAGGCACTTTTTAAAAGTTATTTTATATTTTAAGAATCACATAAATTGGGACCCTTTAAGGGTCACGAGAATTTTAAAAAGACAATTTTCCTTATGGTTTGAATTTGTATTTCCCTCCCAATTGGGCGTGCCCCTTGAAGAAAGTGATATAAAAAGAAAGGATGATGTCAATTGAAGGCATGTTTTTGTTGATACTCAAATATTGGTGATTAAGCACAAAATGCTTGAGCCATTGCCTTGAAGACGAAAACCTTCAAGCAAGGAAGGAGTGGGGATGCCAATCCACATTTCTCAACTAGGGCAACTTCACCTTGAGGTGTACTTGCGCATAATATTTAAAGAATACAAAAATATTGCATTTGGAGTGGGGCGACTAGGGTTTGGAACTTTGGGAGTTGATTGAAAAGGATGAAGACCCCTCATTGGAGGGTTGCGTGGATTGTGTTACTGGAATTGATATTTCCAGCTAAGACGATGACCTTTTGCCCTGAAACCAGGTCTTAACCTTTTAAAAATCAAGAAAAAGTTGCTTTTGTGTAGGTGTAGGTGTTGTCTCATCAAGCATTGGTCTTTTCCAGCATTCACAGAGCAAATCGGGTTCTCAAAACAACATTACTTGTAAGCTTTACAAGTAATAAGCAGGAGCACTTGACAAACCCGAAAGGGTCTATGGCCAGTTCCAGTGCAAGTCAGGTTTTTCAAAGTACTTTACTTGCCAATTTTCATGAGTAAAAGTAGTTGACAAACCCAAAAGGGTCAGAGCAGTGCATTTCGGGGTTATGAGGGGACTTGTCTTATGACTTTTATAAGTTGAAGCTGAAGAGAAACCCGATAAGGGTCAGAGCAGTTCAATTCGGGTTTGTGGGATTACTTGACTTATGATCTTTCATGAGTTAGAGTCATTCACAAACCCGAAAGGGTAAGGAAGAAGCAATCGGGTTTTGAGACGTCTTTACTTCAAAGCTTTTTTGAGTAAGTCCTTTGAGAGCCCGAATTGGTCTTAGACGCTTCTTAAGGCAAGTGTTTTTCCTTTGGAGGGCACCTGGGCATTCTGTAGGGTAATTTGCAATTTCCTCGAAGGGTATGTGCCCTTGCGGGAGGCACTTCAAAGATGAAACGGACCTTTACAATACTTTCGAAGGGCACTTTTGGCTCGAAATGCCCTTGCGGAGGGCAGCTGGTTGAAGCAAAGGGGCAAAGACAAGAAGCCCGAAGGGAACTTGCCCTTCGGGAAAAGTGACAAGCGGAAGGATTTTCCTTCGGATATCTTGTCCGAAGGAAAACCGAAGAAGGCAAGCCAAGGTTGAATTCCTTTGGACATTTTGTCCGAAGAAATTCGACGGTCACAGAAAGTTCGAAGGGTAAGTGTCTTTGCGGAGGGCACTTGGTCAAGAAAGAGGACTCTTTTCACTTTTCTGAAGGGTCGTTTTCAAAGTTTTCGAAGGGCACCTGCTCTTGCGGAGGGCGCTTTTGGATGGGAGAAGCCTTTGCGGAGGGAACTTTAAGAAAGAGAGGACGAAGACAAAAGGCCCGAAGGGCACATGCCCTTTAGGAAAAGAAGCAATCAAAAGAAAAAAATCCTTCAGACAAAATGTCCGAAGGAAAGCGCAGCACAAAGGCCCGAGAAATAACAAGCGCCCGAGAGCCCGAATGGTTAAAGACAAAAGGGAAAAAGCCAAGGCAAAGAGAAATAACAAAGTAAAAGAAAACAAGGCGAGTAACCCAGAACGCAGCCACGTAGCACAATAAAGTAAAAGCTCAAAACATTCCAAGTAGCGTGACAAGTCAAAGCGCAGACCCAAGGATGAACCGGACCAAGGCAAGTGGCACAGGTGTCGTCAGCAAGAAGAGTAAATGCACTTAGGTGAAACAGTCTCTATTGAAAACCAATAAAAGAATTGGTTTTCGAACTGTAGAGGAGAATAGCCCATGTTTTCACTCTTCGCCATTAATGCACAGCCAGTCGCGCCTAGCATTGAAGAGAGCATGGTCCAGTCAACACAACTTGGGGATGGCTTTGTCAGTTGCTAGGAGTATCCCATGCTTTTGCGAGCCCAAGACAGCAAGGACAATGACTTGGACATCTACAACATGGCTCTCCCATACGCAATTGGAAGAATACGGCAGCAACATTGGCTTGTGGTCTCTGCAGAAGTGTTTAACTCAGCATGGATTTCTATCCCTCGATTTGTCAGCTATTTGTTTCCAAGTTCTCTATATATTTGTAACTTCTCATTTGAGAAAAGATATCTCCGCATTGTATGGCGAAGCCTTAAAGAAATTTACCTTGAATCAAAAGAAGCATTTTTACCTCTATTTGAGCTTGCATTTTTGCATATGTCTATGGTTTTATCTTATGTTAAGTCATTTTCTTTTCATGCTTTCATAAGTTTATGCCAACATATGCAAGTCAACAAGAAGTGTCTAGCTCAGAGTATAGGCGCATGTGAACAGGCTGTCCATAGTGTGTCTTAGAACACCTCTGGTAGTTCTACCTCCCTGTATCTCCATAGGATCCCCTGTTGAAATACTGATGCAGGAAAGGTTCTCATTTGAATGAAGTGTATGCTTTCTTCTCTCTGGTGTAAAGTGTATGTCAAAGCTGAGTAGACCAACCATTTTGGTGCATCACCGCATTAGTTCAGGTTCTGATTTCAGTATTTCTCTCCCTTTTCACTCCCCCCCATTGTTAGTAGTAGGAAATCCAGGGCCTCAAGGTACATCAAGGGGAGCTAGCCCCTAATCTAGAGATTCATCCCTCACGTTTGCAACCCACAGCATGAGGGGTGTCTCCATTGTGTCGCATGGAGGAAGAGAGCTGAGCCTCCCTTCAAAGGGTGCAATCCACCGCGTCAACAATTATATAATTTGTTAAAGTTCTCACTTTACTAATCTGTGTAATTCATTAAAGTATTTACTTACAGAATTGCAAGTATTGTGTTATTTCTTAAATTCCTCAAATTTTGTGTAATTCTATAAATTCCACACTTGTGTAATTTGCCAAAGTCCTCACTTTGTTGATTTTGTATAATTTTTATTGTTGATGTTTTTCTTTTTGCTAGTCATTTGCAATTTGCTAAAACCTTGTTAATTTTTATGTCAGCATTTACATTTCACTATCCTTCTGGTTCCGGTTAATTTCAATCTCACCATTTCAGCAATCCTTTTATTTCTATGCTTTTTTTTTTTGGTAAGTTGGTTGTCTTCACTTCATTTATCTTGTGCCTTCTCTAATTAATTGCAATTTGACAATCTTATTAGTTTCAATCTCAATGTTTCTATTTCACTATTATTGTGCTTTCATTAATTTGATTTTATAATTATGTCATTTCTATGCTCTTTTTGTAATTTTCCTAAGTCCTCACTTCGCTAATCGTGTGCTTTTTTAATTCACACGCACTTTGATAAAATATGGCTAATTTCAATCTCAATGTCTTTATTTCACTATTATTGTGCTATTAAGTAATTGAAGCTTATGCAGTGTAGCATTATTTAGATATTTTATTTTTATGATTTTTTTTTTATCATCAATATTTTTTCTACTCAATCACTTGGAGATTATTTTCCATGAGTAATAATTTCTTCTATAACCTTTTTTTGATAGGTAGAAATTAAAAAAGGGCCACCTGCTCCAAAAGATGAAATAATTGCTGCAGACTATCCCATGTACTCAGCCAAATCAAATCACAGGAGGCTGAAATCTGTGCATCTTCATTGACAAACAAGATGTGTATGCATTAAATAGGATTAAGAATTCAAGCTAAGTTGCTAGGAAATAGAAACGGAAAAGAACCCCAAACATGGAAATGCTGATTTTTTAGAAACCCATGGAAATGAAATGGCACAGAAACGTCTTTACAAAAAATTATAAAAATATAAATATATAGAAAAATGCATGATTCTCTTCTTTAATCCTTAAAAGATAAAACACTTAAAAAATATAGCATCCACGAAAATTCAAAATATTTTTCATGCTTAAAATTTCACATGTTCATGTGACATCATGTTTTATAGGTTCAAACTTCAAAATGTAAATACAAAATCTCAAACTAGTTTGATTAGGGATAGGTTTAGTGTAGGTTAGGTTACTTTTAGGGTTTATTTTAAATTTCAAAAGTTTAATTTTTTTTTGCTTTGCGGGAATTTCCAGCCCATAAATGGTTGTGCCGTTTCCGTACTGTGGCAGCATTATTCGGATGTTTGGAAGGTGTTTTGGCTCAGTGCTTTATATCGGAAATGGGTCTTTTGATTTGTCCCCTGTAAATGGTGTTTCCTGCATCTTAGAATTCACAAATTCAAGAGAGAAAATTATACTAACTATGCATTCTATTGATTGTTTTTCCAGAGTTTACGTCAAAGATACTATCCACTTCTTGATACATACCTATACCTATGGTAGAGACCATCTTGTTAGTACTGCTTGACATCATATGGGATCTGTAGACTCCAACTAACTGTGGACTTCTACACACACGTGTGTGTTGTTAGACTGGAAAGCAAAAAACCATGCCTTGCTCCCTTTATGTTGTAATGTGTAATGTTCCCATTTTTCCCTCATGAATAAACATGTATTGAAGACCTTTAGTCTATATCCCCATAGACTAAAGGAGTCCTTTTTGGAGAATGTTATTTTATTAGTTATTTATTAATTGTCGAAATAGTGATTTTTATTATAAAACAATTATTAATTAATTAATCTCATATTTTTTTAAAAGTGGTTTTTACCACCAAAGTGCTTAAGTGAATTAAATATTAATTTATTTGCCTTAAAGTAATTGTTATAGACTGGATTTGCACCCTTGTGAGAGAGTTCTTCAGGCTCTCTCACTTTCAGTTGTAAGCAGGGCAACAACCTCAGGATGTTGGTGTCCTATGGTGAGGTTAAACCTCTAGACTTTTTATGAGGCTAGTTCCTTAGGTGCTTCACTTCAACTCCTTGATTTCTACACTAAAATATACTAATGGCCAAGGAAAAGGGGTAGGAGGATTACTTGAAAAGAAACCTAAGCTAATGGGAGGTGTTGCACCAAAAGAGAGTGATCCACTTGGTTTGGAAAAGAGCAAACTACTGATGAAGCTAAACAGGATGCAAGCTTATTCTGGTTCTATCTCAGGGCTGTAGGCAGGGAGCTTTTGCATGGAGGTCGAAGGAAAGCTTTACGCTTTGAAGAATAACAAAATAGGTCTACGGGAAACACTGAGTTAGTAAACTTCAAAGGGAACTAGATACACAGACACTTCACGCAATCTTGCATAAAAACGAAAGAGTCAAAAGCAAGGTGCTTAGAGAAAATGTAGGTGATGAACAACAATCATACATTTTGCAAATAAAACCAAAAATGCACACTTCT
This sequence comes from Torreya grandis, assembly GCA_037957365.1. Lineage (NCBI taxonomy): Eukaryota > Viridiplantae > Streptophyta > Pinopsida > Cupressales > Taxaceae > Torreya > Torreya grandis. Next base: position 142,564 of record JARHVA010008607.1, on the reverse strand, counting down.
CTTTGACTAGAAACAATATTTTATTCCTTATATTGTTTCAAAAAAGTCTTTTACAAAGCAATTTCTGCAGAGTGATTTTATCACCACTCTGGGGATACATTTCTAGGCTCCAAGGCCTCTATTTATAAGGAAAGGGGGAAGAGAGAAAGGGAGAAAAGAAGTCACAGATGGCTGGCACCTCTTGTTGTCCTTCCTTGATGTTCATAAATGCGTCGTTCCAAATCGTCGCCCAATACTCTTGAGCCCCTCCCGTCGTTAAGATTTTCTTTGGTGCGTTTGAAAAGTCATGCTATGAGCAACTGGAAGGTTTCTTCTTAGCGTGACGCATTTAAGCATCGAATGACGATTGCGGGCAATGAACCATGGCGGATGGGAGCCTTTATAACTTCCATCTACTAGCTACTCGGACTCTCCCATGTTTATTGAACATCCTTGTGCCACTTGTCCTTTATTGATTGGCCCTTTCTACTCCAATTATGCCACGTGGCAGCTTTCCATTCGTTGCATCATGATTCTATCATTGCCAGACCAAGCTTAAGTCGAGCCCTCAGAGAATCCTGATTTACTCTATGCAAAGTAATTTGGGTTCTTTGGCCTGTCCAACTTTGGACTTTCTCAGATCTTTTGCTTATAAAGCCTTTTAAGTAGAGTACTTTGAGAAACCCGATTTACTTTATGTAGAGTAATTCGGGTTCTCTAAGCCTACTTACTTCGGGCTTGTCCATCTTGAAGTCTTCTCACTTTGCTGCTGTGGATGTTTTTGCCCCACAGGGCAAAATTGTCAACCTTACTATTTGGAAGATGGTCTCGTGGGTACCATTTTGTCTTGTGAATCAGTTTCAGGTACTCAATAATGAAAAGGAAAAGGTTTTTGCAAAGATCAATCAAGCCTAAATGCATATTTACAGCGACCCAAAGAGCCTGCAACAAAGGGAATAAGTAAAGAGCCTGCAGCAAAGGAAGTATTTCCTTCGGACTTTTTGCCCGAAGGAATACTTCGGAGAGTTACAAAGAAAAAACACCCGTAGCCTCCCAAAAGGTCCGCCAAAAGCAAAAAAGACCAAGGAATAATTCCTTCGGAAGGGACACTCAGGAAATCCGAAGGAATGAGCCTTGTTATAAGTCTGTGGAATTGCAAGGGATGTCTTTGGAAGGCAAAAAAGGGCAAAACAAGAAACCCAAAGGGCAAGGTACCCTTAAGAGGGTCATTTTCAACAATCCTAAAGGGCACCTACCCTTCGGGAAGGTACACATCAAATTTAGGACCCCTGCAAAAAACCCGGGTGCCCTACAAAAAGCCCGGCTACCCTACATTATTTTTGAAAAAGGCACAAACGAAGGACAGAAGCCCTTGCGGATGGCACTTGGTCGGCGACAGGACCATTGCAACTTTCCCAAAGGGCACAGGGAGAGCCACGAGCCCTTGCGGAGGGCACTTGGTCGGTGCCTGGACCATGGCAATTTTTCCGAAGGGCATTTTGAAGATGCAATCAAAGACAAAAGACAAAGGATTAATTCTCCGAAGAAATTCGGAGTAACTACAAGGAAGACAAGCCCGTGGAGAAAAGCCGACGAGGTAGACGAGAAAGTCCGAAGGAAATTGCAAAGAGAAAATTTCGAAGGAAATATGAAGCCATAGGGCAAAACAAAAGTCTATAGAAACAAATTCGGGAAAATTGGCAAGCATAAAGTCCCAAGGAGATCCAAAGGCTAAGGGCAAGATATAATATAGCCAAGAAGCCGAAGGAAATCAAAGGTAAAGTCAACAAGAATTCCGAAGGAAATAAGAAGACTAAGGGTCCTGACAGAAAATAAACCCGAGAAAATGCCAAAGGGGTGACATCCCGCAAGACATCAAATTTTGACCGCGAGAAGTAATCGTTGAAACAAAGGTAAAGCCAGAATTTTGAAAGAATTAAACCACGGGAAGTTGACCTCAGATTAAGCGACGGGAAGCTGAAAAAAGGCCAAACGGAGGAAATATAGACCAAATATAGACAAAATACATCCAAATATAGAATCCCGCCAGAAATAGACATGAATAGGCAGACCAAAATAGGATAAAATACATGCAAGCAAGGGCTATTTTCGATCGACCGGTCAAAGCTTCAGTTGACTGGTTGTTGAAGTCCTGCTCATCTCCGGATCAACTCATGCATTTGAAGGTCCAACTCAGCTTCAATCGGAGTTCCAAATTCGAACGTCGAGTTGACTGTTCTAGATTTAGAGTTGACTAATTGTTAAATGCCACATCTACCAGGAGTTTCCCATGCAAAGGAGAATGATCTCTTCATCCAACTCAGCTTATCAAAAGGCCATTAGCCTTTCAAACGTTCCAACTCGGCATCAAGCAACTCACGTAGAGTTCTAAAAATGACATTGGCGTGGATCTCCATGCAAAGAGAGGTGGGCGGTTCAAAACAAAGACAAGTTCACTTCCTTAAGCACAAGAAGCTTCATGCAAAGACAAAAGAAGTCAGCCTTGAGTTAATCTAAGTTAATTCTTCTCTTCAAAATTTCAACGCCAATCTTTGGCTTTTGTAATTCTCTATAAATTGGCTTTCAGCGTTGATCAAAATCATCCCTCTCTTGGCTAGACCAGACTCTGCCATTGGTGAGTTGTGTAACCTCTTCAATCAAATAGAAGGACTGTACTTTCAGATTTCAAGTGTTGGCATAATGTATATTCATTCAACAATTTGCATATGTAGTAGATTTTTTTTTCCAAATTCTGATTCGTACCTAGTTGCTAGCTTATCGTATTATGCAGGTCATGTTAAGTGTTCTTTATGTCTTTTGCTGAAGCTATAAGTGGATGTTAGGTGGCTGCAAAGTGTTTTATATCAGACCTCTCTCCATCGTTTTCCCTCATGTTTTGGTCATTGGATCGAACCTCTTCATGAAATATTTATGCATAAGTGATTGATTGAAATCAAAGGTCTTCTTTTTCCCTTGTTTATTCAGTGTTCAAGGTTCCAAGTTGAGTGGATCAATCTTCTGGTGTATCACCTTTATTAGGTAGGATTTTCCCATAAAGTTTTCTTCTCCCTTTTCCATGGTAGTCCGCAGCATAGAGTAGATATCCTCATTGATACATCTTACAGGAACCAGCCTTCTTTGGAGGTTCTTCTCACCATTGAGGCACCCACCCTCGTGAGAAGATCCCATTGTTTCAATCGGATAGAGGACTGGGCATTTCATGCACGTCTTCGATTCAAGGCGCAGCTCCAGGTTGACAACAGCTGCTTCCCAAGCCTTAAGACTTCGGGCTTTTCAAATCCAGTTACTTCTAGTGGCTAGTCACTTACCCTGATTTTGATGTCCATTGGCCCGTCATTTCCTTCAGACACTTGGTCTCGGGCTTCTCTCTCGGCTTATTTCTTTCGAAGGAATTTCTTCGAACAATTTGTCTGAAGGAATTCCTTCGGACTTTTTGTCTGTTTGTCTTTGGAAACTACCCTTTGGGCTTTTCATAATGGACTTTCTCGAAAGATAAGAGACCCTTTGGGCTTTCTGCATGTCCCTTCGGATTTTCGCAAATGATCCTCCCGAAGGGAAAGATACCCTTCGGGAATTTTGAAATGGTGCTCCCGAAGGGTAACATGCCTTTCGAGAAAATTGCAACTGTCCACTTGGAGAAGAAAAAGCCCTTTGGAAAAGTTGAAGTGTACCTTTGGGAAAGTTGATTGGTCTTTTTTTGCCCTAAAAAGACCCTTCGACATTTTGAAAATGCCCTTCGGATTTTTGAAAAAGACTCATCTCTTGAAGAATCCGAGAAGCACCATTTTTCAAGACCAAATCGGGTTTGTCAAGCCCCTTTACTTATTTCGGGTTTCTGACTGCTCACAACTTATGAAGTAACCAAGTAGTGCCCCTTGGAGAACCCGAAATACACTGTCTATGAGTAATTCGGGTTTGTAAACCCGAATTACTTTTACTTCTGAAACATTTAGAAGCTAAGCACTGCTAGAAACCCGATTTGCACTGTGCCTTCAAAAAACCCGAAGTTGTCACTGCTGGAAAACCCAAAGTCCTCCCAAAGACCTACCATTTTCTTGCTTGAAATCTTCCTTTTCCATACTTAGGTAAACTTTGATATGTGGGCCAAAAAATGACCAACATTTCTGGGGATTTGCAGGGAAGCATGCCTGCTATGCTTGAGAACCCAACGCATTTGCTTTGTTCGATCTATTGGGTGTGGAGTCACTGCTTTTGCACGAAGCTGGCTCTTTCTGGAAAACTTCCTTGAAGCAACAAGGAGCACCGAAACGAAACAAACTGTGCCCATGGCACTTAGGGAAGGGAAAACACACAACTGAAAAAGATGTGCACCAGGCACTTAGAGGAAAACACAAAAAAAACCTAAAAGAAGTGTATAGAAATATATACGACTTCAAACTCTCAATAGCAAGGCTTCAGATGAATCCCATTGACTGGGATTGGTAATACCTCTCCATCTAATTGGTAATACCTCTCCATGTAACTGAGCAAGCTAGAAGGCATTATGCTGTTTGCATTTGTGGATCAAATAAGGGCCACTCCACAAGCTGTCAAACTTGGTATGGTTGCCCGATTTGGCTTTTTTTGAGTCCCATTTGAGAACCAGGTCTTCTTCCTGAAAAATCCTTGCTGTAGCTCTCTTGTCAAAAGCCTTCTTGACCTGAGCTTGATGTGCCTCCAATGTTTTCATTGCAAGGTCCCTTGTCTCTTCAAGCTCTGCCAATCTCACATTCATATGTTCATCTTCCAACAACTCCAACTGATGGACTAGCTCTAATGCAAGCAACTCAAGGGAAATGGGTAACTTGGCCTCGCTTCCATATACTAGAACATATGGAGAATTGCCAACAACAACTTTAGGAGTTACTTGGTCAACCCACAAGGCTGTCTTTAACTTGGTGTGCCATGTCCTTTGATTCTCCTCCATAGTCCTCCTGATGATCCTCAACAAATTCTTATTTGTGGACTTAGCCAACCCATTGCCTTGAGGATAATAGTTTGAGGAAGTGCTGAGGTAGATGCCCATCTTGAGCCCATTCACTTATTTTCAAACCAAAGAAAGCCAAAGCATTATCAGATATGATAGTGGTTGGAACACCAAACTTGATCACAATGCTGTCATAGAAGTCTAAAACTGCACTTTCATTGGCTTCCTTCAATGCAATGGCTTCCACCCACCTAGTGAAGTAATCAGTTGCAGTAAGCACCCACTTATGCCCTGCACTTGATGGAGGGTTAATTACTTCAATGAAGTCCAAACCCCACTGCATGAATGGTTGCTCCACTTGAATCGGGTTGAGAGGAAGAGCTGCTAACCTTTGGTTTTCCGTGAAGAGGGCACATTCTTGACACTCCCTCACCCATACATAAGCGTCCTTGAAGAGGCTGGGCCAGTAGTAACCAGCCCTCATGATCTTTGCTGCAGTAGTCTTTGGGGCAAAATGACCTCCTGCAGACCCATCATGGAAATACTCCAAAAGCTTGGCAACTTGATCATCATCTATGCACCTTAGGAGCACTCCATTGAGGTCTCTTTTAAACAAAACCCCGTCAACTAAAACATAAGGTATGGACTGAAGTTTGAAATACTTTCTTTTTGCTTTGTCCATACCTTGAGGGCACTCACCTATTCGCAGATTGTGAGTCATATAATGAAACCAGCTAGTGTGAGGTGGAGGTGCATCTGCTTGTAGGTTATCTTGTGTCACCAAGATGACTTCTTTGTCTTCATGAAGATCCTCAACCATATGCTCACATAAGCCTTTACCTTTTACTAACCTAGTGACCTTGTTCTCCACGTCATACTCCATGACTTTGGTAATCCAACCAGCGCTTTTTTTCGCTCAAATCCTTGTTAAGAACGAAGTCTCTTACTCCAAGATGAGACACCATAAGGTGGATTCTGCTGTTGGATAGCATTGGCCTGAACTTCTTGAGGCTCCTTACTGCTGCAAGGACTTGTTTTTCTACAAAAGTGTATCTCACCTCATACCTTTCAAGCCTCTAATTGAAAAAAGCTAATCGCTGCTCGAGTCTTTCATCGTTTCTTTGCATCAGCATAGCTGATATATTATCAATATTGGCAAAAGCATACAAAATGAAATCCCTCGAGAAATCAAGATTCATAAGTGTGGGTGCTTGAGCAATAGCTTGCTTGATAGCTTTGAATGCTGACTTGCCTTCATTTGACCAAGTGAACACTTGGTTCTTCAACATAGCAGTTATGGGCTTGACTAAACTTGTAAAACTAGGGATAAATCTTCTCACGAAGTTTATCTTTCCAAGGAAACTCTGGAGTCCCTTCTTATGCTTGGGCAAGGATAGGGCCAAGATGGCATTTATTTGCTCAGGATCAATGGACAACCCTTCCTTTGAGACGATGTGGCCCAACAACTTGCCTTCATGCACGACAAACATGCACTTCTTGGGATTCAATGAAATCCCATACTCTCTGCACCTTTTGAAAATCAGCCTCAGGTGGTCCATTGTTCGCTGGCATTCTTGGAGAAAACTGTGATGTCATCCAAGTATATACCAGCACCATTTGGTTTAGCTACCCTTGGAAAGCCATGTCCATGGCTCTTTAGAAGGTAGCGCAACATTTGACAGATCAAAAGGCTCTTTTGGTATGCATACGTGCCCCATTTGGTGGTGAAGGCAGTCTTGTACTGATCCTCATCCTTCACCCAGACTTGGTTGTAGCCAAAAAAACCATCCTACAAGGCAAAACGTTCTGAACCGACAACTACTTGAAGGAGTTGCTCCATGGATGGCATGGGATAGTGATCTTTCAAGGAGACTTTGTTCAAATCTCTGAATTCCACGCAAAGCCTAATCTCCCCTCTTTTTTCTTACAGGCACCAAGTTGGCTACCCATAATGAGTGCTTGATGGGAAAGATGATCCTGGACTTGATCAACTTGGTTAGTTCCTTCCTCATCAGCTCCTCAATCTTGGGGTTAACCGGCGTTTGCTTTTGCCTTACATGCTTGGCATTGGCCTCCAACTCTATGGTGTGCTAGGCTAGTTTAGGATCAAAACCTTTTAGGTCGCTGTACTCGCAAGCAAAAATATATGCATATTCTTGGCAAAGTGCTATGAAAGCATGCCTCTCAGCCTTGCTGCTTACCTTCCCCAGCTTGAGAAGTTTGTCCTTGAAGATGAGGACTCTCTCATAGTTTTCCTCATTAGTAGACATTACTGCCTTCTCTTTCCTCATATGGTCTCCTTCATGAAAAAGGCCCTCAAGTGTAACCAACCCCTTAGGAAGTTTGTTTGACTTCAGCTGAACAACCTGATCCTCATACTGATGCTACAATTTAGCTTGGTTGGAGGAGGAGAATTCGGCTTCCTGCTGCAATAAACAAACAATTTGCTTGTCACTCTCAAAAACTTGCCAATGGGCTTCATTATTTGGCACTGACGGTCTCACCACCACCTTGACATGTGGTTGAACCTTGGTTTCTTTCAGCTCACTTGAATGTCAAATTGAGCTCCTATGACTGCCAACCTGTCAGCGTGTTGGTTTTGATCTCTTGGGACAGCTTGAATGTTAAAGGCTTCAAAATCTTCAATCAGGTCCCACACTCTATTTTTGTAGGACCTCATCAAAGCATTCTTTGTGATGTTCAAGCCTTTGACTTGGTTAACTATGAATTTGCAGTCTTCATAAGCTTGCAGTAGTTTGATTCCTCTCTTGGTGGCCCATTGAAGGCCACGGATCAAGCCTTCATATTCTGCTGCATTTGAAGAGCAACTGAAATGAACCTTGTAAGAAGAGAAAAGCTTGTTATCTGAGGGTGAAACCAACATTGCCCCAGCACCTATGCCATTCTTGCTCATTGAGCCATCAAAGAACAACTTCTATAAACCATTGGGGTCTTCTCTAGGTCTAACGAGTGATGGCATGAGTTGATTCTCTTCATGTAACAGGTAGACACCCATGTCTTTTTCCTCAACACCTTCCAAAGGGTTGAAAAATTTGGTATCTCCCCATAACTTATCCAAGAACAAGTCTGGATCTTCTTCAAGATGAGTATTCAGTTTTTAGCCAATTGTAAACTCATCCTCTTCAAGGATGGTACAATTGAGGCTTATATTATCTGGTTGATGGGGTTCAATATGGAATTGTGCCATGGGTTTAGCCTTGATTGAGACCTTAGTCCCATACCTTGTTCTGAACGCCATGTAAGACCAATCTGCTGCAAGGTAGCTCCCAATCTTGGTTGTGAAGTCTCTGGAAAGACACAAGGCAAAGCGAGGAGTGATATCTAGAATCAACACGTTTTGCACCACAAACACGCTAGGGCAAGCATGCAAGGTTAGGCTCAAATTCCTGATGATCCCTGATGGCTTCATGGAAGAACTATCAAGTTGTAGGACTCCTTTAGTGTGAGGCTCATACTTGAGTTTCAACTGGTCAGCAATAGACTTTGGCATGATTGAGGTGTTGGCCCCACTATCCACCAAGCAGTTGTGCACCAAGGAATCGCCAATGATCAAAGAGATGTAGAAAGCGGGGGGCTTGGTCACATTACTTGACTTTTCTCCGTCATGACTCTTGACTACATTAATGAGGACTTTAGCTGCCTTGCTTGGCTGCTTACTTGTAGCTGTAATAACACCCATCTTGGGCAATCCTTCCTGTAGAATGTCTACTTGGCCAGGCAGGGAAAGCATGTCCCGCATTGACACACTCACGCTGGATTTCTTCATTTGCTCCACAATGTTGATTGGCGTACCACCAACTTTTACCTGAACTTTGGGAGCTACTGCTGTTGGCTTTGTCAATGAAGGAGCGGTGACAATAGGTTCTTTGAAAGCTTCTTGATTGTCACCCATTTTTCTTCTTTTGAACCTTGTATTTGCTTAGACGGGGATGTGAGCTAGACTGGGAGTGGCCTGCTGATTGGATGCATAGCACTCCTCTTGCTCACTAATGACCATTGAGGCCTTTGGCTGGTTTAATCCTTGATCCGAGCCTTGCTCTTGTAGAGGCTACTCTTGTCTCGTTATTGTGGGTACCTTCGTGTTTTGGGCCATAAGAGCTTGGTTGTATCCATAAGCAACAACCTGCTACCATTGATCATTAAACGCTTGATTGGAGCCATTAGTTGAGACAATGGATTGCCCAAAATAATGATTCCATGACATTGTCCCCTCAACTTCTCGAGCCACATTATTCTGAATTGGGACCAAGTAGTTGGAAGTTACTGCAGCATTCAGATTGTAATTACGCTGTCTAGCATAGTTAGGCTGCCCCTGTCCTTGGAAACCTCCTTTGTAGGGTGGCCTATTTGCTTGATAAGGTTGCTGCTGAGATTGATATGGAGCTTGATAAGGTTTGTTGTAAGCTTGCCTCTTAACATTGACCACATCATTTACCAAGGATTGGAGCATGCTCTTCAACTCCAAGAAATTCTTTTGCTCTTGGTCGTTGGATCCGCTAGTAGAGGCCTTCTCTTGCTTAGGTGAAGGTACAATAGCAATTGTTGGCGTTGGAAGTATAACATCGAGTGGAGGATTGATTGCAGGAGGTGGTCTGATCTTTGGAAAAAGAGGCATTGGAGGTCTTTGAGTAAGCTTACCAACCTCAACCAGGCAATTCTCCGCCTTGATGGCCACCTCGTATGCATCCGACAGTATGTCTCCTCCGATAGACTGGATCATTACAACTATGTCACTATTGAGAGCCTTCAAACAATACAAAAAAGCAAAGTTTGGAGATGATTTAACAGCTGCTGGGATTCTATCCCACGCCTTTTGAAATCTTATATTGAAGTCTTACATGACTTCATGAGGAGCTCTCTTGATGGTGGTCAGCTGCTTTGCAAGTGATAGGTGGTCACTTTTATCTGCAAATCTTCTACACAGGGCTGCTCCTAGCTCATCCCATGAGTGGATAGAATTAGGAGCAAGGCCCCTATACTAGTTTAACGCCTTTCCTTTGAAGGACACAGCGAATATCCTAACAACCACGTTCTCCATCGTGATATTGTGAATGTTGCATAAGTTGGCTATGTTCGTTATGTGTTTAGTAGGAGTTACAACTTGGTCTCCTGAGTAATAAGGGACACTTTTGAGCGCTGCTACTGGCATAGGATCATACTGTGATAAGTTCAAAGGGCTTTGGTCACTAAAGCCCACAAAAACTCTTTGGGGAATCATAGTAGCAAAAGGGGTTGGTAAAGATCTTGCGTTGGTATACCTTATGATTGGTTTAGAAGGATAACTTATTACGCAAGGGTGAGTATGGGCGAATCTTAACCTTCTTGCTGAGTTTAAAGGTAATTCAACAAACTCAAAAGGAATACCTACAAAAGTCGTTATTGTAGTCACCTTTGGCATGAAAGACAGCTACTGTTCCGCCACCAGATAGCTGGGTATTCTTTGGAGTTGCCAAATGCTGAAGGATGAAAGCTACCACTGCTGCAAATTGATCAAAACAACATCAAAGAATTAGGAGCAAGGCCCCTATACCAGTTTAACGCCTTTCCTTTGAAGGACAACCAATATCCTAACAACCACGTTCTCCATCGTGATATTGTGAATGTTGCAGAAGTTGGTTATGTCCATTATGTGTTCAGGAGGAGTTACAACTTGGTTTTATTGAGTAATAAGGGACACTTTTGAGAGCTGCTACTGGCATAGGATCATACTGTGATAAGTTCAAAGGGCGTTAGCCGCTGAAGCCCACAAAAACTCTTTGGGGAATCATAGCAACAAAAGGGGTTGGTAAAGATCTTGTGTAGGTATACCTTATGACTGGTTTAGAAGGATAACTTCTTACGTAAGGGTGAGTATGGGTGAACCTTAACCTTCTTGCTGAGTTTAAAGGTAATTCAACAAACTCAAAAGGAATACCTACAAAAGTCGTTCTTGTAGTCACCTTTGGCATGAAAGACAACTACTATTCTGCCACCAGATAGCTGGGTGTTCTTTGGAGTTGCCAAACGCTGAAGGATGAAAGCTACCACTGCTGCAAACTGATCAAAACAACATCAAATTTGACCAATCTTCCATAAAAATGGAAGTTGTCCCGCTGGACGTGCCAGAACTGTTATAGACTAGATATGCACCCTTGTGAGAGAATTCTTCAGGGTCTCTCACTTCCAGCAATAAGCATGGGAACAACCTCAGGTTGTGGGTGTCTTATGGTGAGGTTGAACCTCTAGATAGACTTTTTATGAGGTTAGTTCCTCAGGTGCTTCACTTCAACTCTTTGATTTCTACACTAAACTATACTAATGGCCAAGGAAAAGGGGTAGGAGGATTAATTGAAAAGAAACCTAAGCTAATGGGAGGTGATGCACCAAAAGAGATTGATCCATTTGGTTTGGAAAAGAGCAAACCACTGATGAAGCTAAAGAGGACGCATGCTTATTCTAGTTCTATCTCAGGGTCGTGGGCAGGTAGCTTTTGCGTGGAGGTCGAAGGAGAGCTTTACGCTTTGAAGAATAACAAAATAGGTCTACGAGAAACACTGAGTTAGTAAACTTGAAATGGAACTAGACACACAGACACTTCACGCAATCTTGCATAAAATCGAAAGAGTCAAAAGCCGTGCTTAGAGAAAATGCAGGTGATGAACAACAATCATACATTCTACAAATAAAACCAAAAATACACACTTCTCTTTGACCAAAAATAGAAAAGTTTTCTTTATATTGCTTCAAAAGAGTCTTTTATAAAGCAATTTCTGCAGAGTGATTTTATCACCAGTCTGGGGATACATTTCTAGGCTCCAAGGCCTCTATTTATAAGGAAAGGGGGAAGAGAGAAAGGGAGGAAAAAAGAAGTCGCATATGGTTGGCACCTCCTGTTCTTCCCTGATGTTCATAAATGCGTCGTTCCAGATCATCGCCCAATACTCTTGAGACCCTCCTGTCTTTAAGACTTTTTTGGCGCGTCTGAAAAGTCATGCTATGAGCAGTTGGAATGTTTCTTCTTGGCGTGACGCATTTAAGCGTCGAACGACGATTGCAGGGAATGAACCATGGCGGATGGGAGGCTTCATAACTTCCAGCTGCCAGTTGCTTGGACTCTCCCATGTTTATTGAACATCTTTGTGCCACTTGTCCTTTACTGCTTGGCCCTTTCTGCTCCAGTTGTGCCACATGGCAGCCTTCTATTTGTTGCATCATGATTCTAGCGTTGCCAGACCAAGTTTAAGTCGAGCCCTCGGAGAATTCTGATTTACTCTATGCAAAGTAATTCGGGTTCTTTGGCCTGTCCAACTTCGAACGTTTTCAGATCCTTTGCTTATAAAGCCTTTTAAGTAGAGTACTTTGAGAAACCCAATTTACTTTATGTAGAGTAATTCAGATTCTCTAAGCCTACTTACTTCGGGCTTGTCCATCTTTAAGTCTTCTCACTTTGCTGCTTCCCAAGCCTTAAGACTTCGGGCTTTTCAAACCCAGTACTTCCAACGGCTAGTCGCTTATCCTGATTTTGACGTCTATTTGCCCATCATTTCCTTCGGACACGTGGTCTCGGGCTTCTCTCTGCTTATTTCTTTCAGGCAAATCTCTTGAAGGAATTTCTTCGGACAATTTGTTCGAAGAATTCCTTCGGACTTTTTGTCCGCGTTTGTCTTTGGAAACTACCCTTCGGGCTTTTCATAATGGACTTTCCCTAAGGGTAAGAGACCCTTCGAGCTTTCTGCATGTCCCTTTGAATTTTTGCAAATGATCCTCTCGAAGGGATAGATATCCGTTGGGAATTTTGAAATGGTCCTCTTGAAGGGTAACATACCCTTCGGGAAAATTGCAACTGTCCACTTGGAGAAGAAAAAGCCCTTCGGAAAAGTTGAAGTGTACCTTCGGAAAAGTTGACTGGTCCCTTTTTGCCCTAAAAAGACCCTTTGGCATTTTGAAAATGCTCTTTGGATTTTTGAAAAAGACTCGTCTCTTGAAGAACCTGAGAAACACCATTTTTCAAGACCAAATTGGGTTTGCCAAGCCTCTTTACTTATTTCGGGTTTCTAACTGCTCACAACTTATGAAGTAACCAAGTAGTGCCTCTTGGAGAATCCGAAATACACTGTCTATGAGTAATTCGGGTTTGTAAACCCGAATTACTTCTACTTATGAAACATTTAGAAGCTAAGCACTGCTAGAAACCCGATTTACACTGTGCTTTCAAAAAACCCAAAGTTGTCATTGTTGGAAAACCCGAAGTCCTCCCAAAGACCTACTATTTTCTTCCCTGAAAGCTCTCTTTTCCATACTTAGGTAAACTTTGATATGTGGGCCTAAAAATGGCCAACAGTAATTTTAATTACTATTTTAATTAAGGCCAATAATTAATATATTATTCAAAAAGAAGATTTTGGCATGGGAGCTAAAGTGAAGATAAGGAAATGTGTTTTATTTTCCCAAAGCGGTTCACCCCCTTTGGAAAGTTATAAATACATGGCGAATGCTACAATGGAGGATGTGCCGAAATTGATATTCTTGCTCTTCCTACTTGAAGAAGACTATTGGGATGTATGCCCAATAGAGGTTTTCTATTTTGGTGATTGATCAATCTTATAAAGGTGTCTATTGACACCACCTTGCGAAAGGAAAGCTTGTTTGTGCCCTAAGGAGTGGGGCGAACTACTTTGGAGGGTTTTGATGCTTGTTTTTGAGGGTTTGGTGATATTTTACTTGCATTTTTGGCTTGCTAAATTATTATATAAATTTTGCAAGTGGAGCGAACCACTTGGGAAGGTTGGTGCTAGGGTTTGAAGGCTCTATTTGGTCAAAATATTCACAAAATAATTATCTACAATTATTTAATATTTTTTCTGATTATTGTTGTGGAATTTTGGACGATTTATGAAGAATTTTAAGACGAAAAATTAATAAATAATTTGTAGAATTATTATTAATTTTTCTAATAGGTTTTTGAAGATTTTCTTACTTGTGGAAGGCAAGATTAGTGCCTCTATTTTTTGCTATTTTTCAGGGTTCTTGAGAGTGGGGCGATTGACCTAAGAGGGTCAATTTGGTGATTTCTATGCCAAAATAAGTCGGTATTTTTCCTATATTTTTTGGAGGTTGGCAGCGATTTTGGCAAGGGTTTTGAAGATCTTTTATGTTTCAAACAGCATCAAAAAATTAGATAGTAAATTTGATTTTTCCTTCATCTATTTGTGGCATGGAAGGTACAGAAAAAGGGAGAAAAAGGTATTTATTTGTGGATTTAAATCTAGAATTTTACTGCTTATTTTCAGATTATTTCAACACAATATATTGGTAGAAATTCCTTAAAAAACCCTTTTTTTTTGGCGCCTAGGGTTTCTGGAATTAAATAAGGGTTTTGAAAATTAAATTCTCAGTTTTAGGCTTGCTGATTTTCATTTCAGATTTAGGGATTTTGGGGAAAACCTCCTTTTGCCCTAATTCGTCCCATTTGGGGACATTACAGTGATATCAGAGCACCGGTCTTGTATTCTTGTGTGTTGCTTGTTGGATGCAAACAGGTAAAGAGTACATAGTTTATCAGAAAAAGAAAAATAATATGGGGGACCAAAAGCAAAGGCTTTCTCCAGAACAATTTAAGCTTATGCATGGCTTAATCAAGGAAAGCCAAAAAGAACTTCAACAAAATTTGAGTGTGCAAATCGCAACTATGTTGAAAGATGCTATTCCAAGGAAAGATCACTTCTCCAATGGAGAAGAACATTCAAAAAATTATGAGAGGGTTTCTATTAACCCCCCTCAAAACTTCTTCAAGGCCACCTTTTCGTAGAAGGAATTGGTGATAGAGAAAATGATGCCAAGGGATGATACTTTGGAAATTCGTCAAAAAAAGTTTGCAGCCCTAAGCCTTGCCACACAAGCATAATTATCTTTTCGGGATTATTGTGAGATGAAAGATGGAGTACCAAACAAGCAATGCCGTAGACACTTGCATCAAGGGGAAAGGCAAGGAGTCATCAAGGAAGAAAGGACCGAACTGCATGGAGAGTTTGAGGAAAAGAATGAAGGGACAACCTTTCATGAAGAGGTTAATGAAATAGAAAAATCAGATTTGAAGGAGGAAGATGAACTACAAAAAGATGACACTTTGGGGTAGCCTAGAGTGGGAAATTGTGAAAACCAAAAATCTGAGTTTTTGGAGCAGCAAGGAGGGCTGCAAATGATGGATGAAAATGAGGAGATGCTAGGTGCTTTGGGGCAGCCAAGTACCTCAAACTTTGGTATTCCAAAAAATGATTTTGAAGAAGCCAAAGAAACCAAGATATTCATAGAAAGGTATGAGTTGAATAATGATTTTTGTTTGGTATCTAATAATTGTTCAAATTTGTTGCATGACTTTAGATTTGATGAAAGAGTTTGGAGTGCAAGCCTTGACAAGGTTGGATGGTACAAAGGGGCCTCTTGATAGATCAATGCACAATGAGATGAGGGAATGCTTGAAGGAAAAGAACACTATGATAGACTTGCATACAATCAAGAAGGATATGGTTTGCAAATTGAGGCATAAGGATTTCTTGATTCAAGTTCACAATTATTGGCACCAAAAGGTATGGGATCCTGGTAATTTTTTGAATTTTACAAAGGTTCTCAATTATGATTTTAAATTCCTTATGACTAATTCCGTGGGAATGAAGAAAGAATCAAAAAATTAGTGGCAACATTTTGGGCCTTGGACCACCATAGAGAGAAGCACAATTGATACAGGGCAGCCAACTAAGAGGTCAAAAGTTGTTGAAAGGTATGAAAACTTTACTCCCAAAAATTCTGAGTTGAGCAACCTATGGCAGCCACCTATCATGCATAATAAATCTGATTTTGGGAGCATTCTAACACTTGTGACAGGGAAACTGTTGCTAGGTGTAATTCTGATTTGGTACAATCAGAAAATTTAGTTTCCACATCTCTAGTACAGCCCTTTCACATGGGCAATAGGTCTGATTTTGTTATGTACTTTCAGAGGTCCATAAATTCTGGAAATATCAATGATCAGGTTCATGGTTTGCATAGGAAAAAGGGGAAGTATAAGGACATGGAACAACAGTATATAAAAAGGGATAAAATTCAGTATTGGTGGGGTTTGTTTGATGATGCATACATGTGTGAGGAAGCTAACAAAGGGCAGCCAAGAGAAAGATATACTTCTTACATAAGGGGATCCTTACCAATGGGTTTAAATGATTATGTTATGCACTTACAAAGTATGTTTTCCAATTTGATTAAGCTTGTGTTCTTTCTACAAATGGAAGGACTACATTTTCAAGATGAAGAAAGATTGATATGGTATAAAGGTCCTAGCACACCTTGGAATGCACACTATGGGAGCGCACCTCCTCTAATGCTTTTCCACGAGATGAATTTAATTATGGGCAGCCTTGCTAAGCATATCAAATTGATTCAGTTTTGCATTCTTAATATTTTTCATATAAGGAATAAATCCATGATGGTTTGTTGGGGAAGCATGGA
This sequence comes from Torreya grandis, assembly GCA_037957365.1. NCBI lineage: Eukaryota > Viridiplantae > Streptophyta > Pinopsida > Cupressales > Taxaceae > Torreya > Torreya grandis. The sequence continues at coordinate 126,135 of JARHVA010008607.1, read as the reverse complement.
GTTAGAGAGCCCATTAAGGATCATCTTGGTAATGAATAAATTAAAATTTCTGACTAAAGACATCGCTGTGTTTCACTATGACAGCCCACATATTTGCATGCACAATCTATGGGGAGAGGTTTCAACTCATAAGGGGACCTTGTGGATAAGTTCAAAGCATGATAAGAGGTATGAGAGCTACTATTTTGAGTTGCATAACACATTGAATTCTCTTGAGCAGCATACTAGGTACATGTATGGCAAGGTAAGAAGTTATAATGGCATCCCCTAGATCTTGGGAAGAGGAGAAAACACAAGTATTAATTATGAATTTTGTCATCATGAAAAATCAGAATTAGGCATGTACTTACAGCAGTATCATGAAGGAGGAAAAACTGATTTTTGGGGTGCATTCCATATTTTGCAAGGTTTTAGAAACATGCATGTTTGGGTTCCATTTGCAAGTAATAGAAGTAGCACATGCACGAAGAGGGTACAGCTCTCATCGATAAGCATTTGGGGACTCTTGATGAGCTTATGGAGTGTTACATACATACATGAGAATGTTGATAAGGGGCAGCCTTTGGTAAGAAGTTATGATGGCATCCCCTATATATTGGGAAGAGGAGAAAACACAAGTATTAATTTTGAATTTTGTCATTATGAAAAATCAGAATTAGGCATGTACTTACAGCAGTATCATGGAAGAAAAACTGATTTTTGGGGTACATTCCATATTTTGCAAGGTTTTGGAAACATGCATGTTTGGGTTCCATTTGCAAGTAATAGAAGTAGCACATGCACGAAGAGGGTACAGCTCTCATTGATAAGCATTTGGGGACTCTTGATGAGCTTATGGAGTGTTACATACATACATGAGAATGTTGATAAGGGGCAGCCTTTGGTAGGGCAAATGGCGTGTGCAAGAAAACCCATATATGTTGAATTGTACTACCTTGAGACCTCACATCATGGTAAGTTTACAAGATGGTACTTAGCTGATTTATTTTTGCATGATTGAAGAATTATAACATGGCATTTGGGGAGTCATTACCATTGGGGTAGTAAGGTAATCAAATTCTATTATGTTTTTTATTCTAACTTTTGGCCACATATCACTTCCTTGGAGGGTATAAAGAGCTTCCTCATCTACCACTTGGTATTGAAAGGGGTGTTTGGCTGGGAACATGTAGAGCTTTTGGAAGGCCATGAGGACACATCTAGCACTTGGGGGCAGCCCTCAAAGTACAGGAACAACAGTATGAAAAAAACATGTGAGGATTTCCTTCATTGGGAAATAAGTAAATGTGGACAATGTTTGATAAGGAGTGTTGGGACACCGGCTTAGATTTTGCAATTGCTTGAGGGCAAACAATTTTGGGAAGAGAGGACTGTAATATTCCTATTTTTCTCTCATGAATAAACAAGTATTGAAAACTTTAGTCTATCTACCCATAGACTAAATGAACTCTTTTTGGGGAATGTTATTTTATTGGTTATTTATTAATTGTCGAAATAGTGATTTTTATCATAAGACAATTATTAATTAATTAATGAAATATTTTAAAAGTGGTTTTTACCACTAAAGGGCTTAAGTGAATTAAATATTAATTTATTTGCCTTAAAGTAATTTTAATTACTATTTTAATTAAGGCCAATAATTAATATATTATTCAAAAAAAAGATTTTGGCATGGGAGCTAAAGTGAAGATAAGGAAAGGTGTTTTATTTTCCTAAAGTGGTTCACCCTCTTTGGAAAGTTATAAATACATGGCGAAGGCTACAATGGAGGATATGTTGAAATTGATATTCTTGTTCTTCTTGTGTGAAGAAGACTATTGTGATGCATGCCCAATAGAGGTTTTGTACTTTGGCGATTGATCAATCTTACAAAGGTGTCTATTGACACCACCTTGGGAAAGGAAAACTTGTTTGTGCCCTAAGGAGTAGGGCAAACTACTTTGGAGGGTTTTGATACTTGTTCTTGAGGGTTTGGTGATATTTTACTTGCATTTTTGGCTTGCTAAATTATTATATTAATTTTTCAAGTGGAGCAAACCACTTGGAAAGGTTGGCGCTAGGGTTTGAAGGCTCTATTTGGTCAAAATATTCACAAAATAATTATCTGCAATTATTTAATTTTTTTTTGATTATTGTTGTGGAATTTGGACAATTTATGAAAGATTTTTGAAGACAAAAAATTAATAATAATTTGCAGAAATATTATTAATTTTTCTAATAGATTTTTGAAGATTTTTTTGCTTGTGAAAGGCAAGATTAGTGCCTCTTTTTTTGCTATTTTTCCAGGCTTCTTGAGAGTGGGACGATTGACCTAGGAGGGTCAATTTGGCGATTTCTATGCCAAAATAAGTTGTTGGTATTTTTCCTATATTTTTCGGAGGTTGGTAGCAATTTTGGCAAGGGTTTTGAAGATCTTTTATGTTCCGAACAACAAAAAAGTAAATATTAAATCTGATTTTTCCTTCATCTATTTGTGGCATGGAAAGTATAGAAAAATGGAGAAAAAGGTATTTATTTATGTGGATTTAAATCTGAAATTTTACTGCGTATTTTTAGATTATTTCAAGACAATTTATTGGCAAAAATTCCCTATAAAACTCTCTTTTTGGCGCTTAAGGTTTTTGGAATTAAATAAGGGTTTTGGAACTTAAATTCTCAATTTAGGGCTTGTTGATTTTCATTTCAAATTTAGGGATTTTGGGGGAAAACCACTTTTTGCCTTAATTCGTTCATTTTGGGGACATTACATAATGCCGACTTCCACAAAAAACAAATCTCAAAATGTCCAACTCTATTGTCTTTAATCCTTTAGTTGGGCCGAAATGGGGCTCACAATATGCTTGTACTAGCCACAAGATCCCTCATTGCTACTTGTCATATTGAAAACACTGACTTATTGACCCATAGTCTGGGCCTCAACTAATTTTTTCTTCTTATTCTGTACTGTGCCCACTTGAGCTAAGCTCATTCTCTATGTTCTCCTAGGCACTAGCTGTAAGATCAACTTCCTTCATCTTCAGTAGCTTGCAGAAGCTCAGCAAGTCCCATTTCCCCTTCTTCTGCATTTTCCCTTGCATATTCTTTGACATCAATGCAAAGTTTAGAACAGAGGGCAGCAAAGGTCTTCTATCATGTTTTATCATTTCACCGACCATCTGCTTCAACATCCTTTAAGTTTTTGTAATGGGCACCTCTGTTATGCCCAAAACTAACCTAGCTGAAACCCCTTATGACTCTGGAACGGTTTGCTTGTATTGTATTTCTTTTTGTGTTTTGCCAAGTCTTATGCATGTAACATAAATATAGAATTGAAAGCATAGACACACAGCTGAAATAACCAACACACTGTCTGAAATAACCAATACACTGCATTTATATTGATTACAAAATGAATAAACAAGTGCAATGTCGGCCATGCGATAACTCACTAAATCCTCTAGCAATGGAATGAACATTGTTTCAAGTGAATATCCTCAGCGAATACCAAAAGTACGATCATTTTGTTCTCCGTCCAGCAGAACTACGGACTCTGCAGGCTTGTTTCTACGGACTTTGCAGGCTTGTTTCTCCCGACTCTTACTGCAGATAGCTTTGGACACTAGCCCGAGTTGATAAGACATCAATTGAATATTGATTAAATGAGGAGATGGACGACACTCGTCAGCGGCTACAAGATGCTACAGTGACGCGACTGCTATAGTGACACGGCTGCTACAGTGACGTGGCTGCTAGAGTGGCACGACTGTTACAGTGGCGCGACTGCTACAGTGCATGATAGTTACAGTGATGTGACTGCATGAGGCTGAAAGCATAGACTCCAAAGACCAATCCCAAGGATTGATGTCTAGAGTGCTACGGAAGGACGTTCCTAAATGCCAAAATAACCTGCAAACTGCAAGTGCATCAATTCTTCTTATCCAACATGCTGAATGAAGCCACAAATGCTTCCTTTTATTCTTTCTCCAAGGGGCGACTCAACTCTCATGAGCAATGTGGGATAAAAGATGTGTAACATATTAAAATATTACTTATGTCTCCCATGGGTAAACATCCCCATAAAATAAATATTAAGGTAACACTTTAATATTTTGCAATTAAGTTAAATGTTACTTTAATAACACTTCAGACATTAAAATATAATAGCAATCGGGCTTCGAATAGCGCGAGTGATAGTTCGCCGGAAAGCTCTCGCCGAGCAGTATCAAATCCAATCACCAAAACTGGCCTCCGCTGTGCCCTGCTAACTTACTAAAAATAGTATCTCTGAAACTGAGTAAATCAACTCCATTTTGGCCCAAACTGGGAATGACTAGGCCAAGCCAAAACACTCTAGGATCCTTTTAAACCCTTCGTCAGCGCTCGGGACCATGTAGAACTAGGCTAATGCACACACACACTTGGTCAACTGCTAACGTGGGGACATTACAGTCCGCCCCCCTTGAAATTGCTTGTCCTCAAGAAATCTCAGCCCAGCCTGCTGAATAACCTGCTCACTCTCCCATGTAGCATCCTCCTTCGGCAGGTCTCTCCATCTGACCAAATACTCCTTCACTACCCTGTTTCTGAGTTTCCTCACTCTGGTGTTCAGAATAGCCTCAGGTACTAACACGAGCTTCCCTTCCTCATCCAAAGGGGGTAAATCTGCAGAAGGCACTACACTCTGACCAATGGCTTTCTTAAGCCTAGACACATGAAAGACATTGTGCACTTGACTGCCCTCTAGGAGCTCAAGCTCATAGGCGACTTCGCCCACTCTGCGAATCACCCTGTAGGGATCATAAAATCTAGGCTTCAGCTTCTCTGCTCTGCTCTTCTTGAGCGATTACTGCCTATATGGCTGTAGCCTCAAATACACCATGTCCTCCACCTCGAAACTGCACTCTACCCTATTGTTGACCATTTCTGGTCCTGCAGACCAAAATCGGTCTCCCTTTTCTTTTCCTTCCATTTCCACGCTCAGACATGAAGGATAATGCAGAAGTATACTGTTGCAACTCGTTTTTCTCTTGGCATGCAAAAAGGCTTAACTTCAAGAATTTGAAAGTACAAGCAGGGTTGGAAGGAGTGATTATACAGGTGTTTGCAAAAGGTGCTAGCTTCATGAGAGTTCCCAAAGTTGAGTGTAAATTCTGTGTCTCAAACGTCTAAGGAGCTCCATGATGTGATTTCGGGTTTGACAGAGCAAATAAACTGTTTCGGAGGACTTTTATTGGCAAAATAGACCAAGTTCAGAGGGTAGAAAACGCTTGAAAGGGTCAGAGTTTTCCTTCGGAAAAAAGGACTAAGGCAAAAAAAATCTAAGGAAATTCAAGGGATGAATTCCTTCGGACATTTTGTCCAAAGGTATTCGCCAGAGGTTTTTTCCGAAAGAAAGAAAGGGCCAAAGGATCATTTTCAAAAGCCCAAAGGGTAGCACAGCCCTTGCGAGGGGCACTCAGGCAACAAAAAGGGCCTTTGCAACTTTTTCGAAAGGCAATTTTAGAGACCAAGCAGTCCTTGCGGAGGGCAGGAAATCACTTGGAAAGAGGGCCAAAGGGACAGAGTTTTCCTTAGAAAAAGGTGAAGACAAAGTTGAATTTCTTCGGGCAAAATGCCTGAAGGAATTCCTTAGGACATTTTGTCCGAAAAAATTCACAAGGCAAAACCCAAACGGAAGAAAACACTTCGGAAAGAAAATCCCGCAGAAAATGGTAAAGCGAACAAGGCAATTCCTTCGGACAAAAAGTCCGAAGGAATTCCTTCGGACTTTTTGTTCGAAGGAATTCGCCTGAAAGAAAGGGCCGAGCATTCAAATGAACATTTCCTTCGGACATTTTGTCCGAAGGAATTGGGAGGCCAAGGCCGTCTGAAGGACCCCGAAGGGCAGGTGCCCTTGCGGGGGACTCTCGACGACCGTGAAAGGGACCTTTCTCAGGGCCTGAAGGGACACCTTCTCTTCGAGAGGGTTAAAAGACAAAGCCCCAGACAAGGAAAAGAAAGCCGAAGGAAAGTGAATCCGAAGGAATCACTCAAGGGGTGACGGGCCCGAAGACGTCAAATTTAGCATCACGAAATAGCCGTTGGAATTCAAACGTCCAACGACGGGCCCGAAGACGTCAAATTCACGGCAATGAAATAACCGTTGGTCTTTAAATGTTTGAGCGCAAGCCTGAAAGGTTTCAAAGGCCTTAGGGCCAAAAGGAAGAGACCGTCAAGAAAGGAGCCCGAAGAGCCAAGGGTTGACAAAAGATAGCCCCGAGAGCTCGAATTGCCAGAAAGGGCCAAGAGATGGAAAAGACAAAGCCAGGAGAGGACAAAGCTGGAAAAAGACAAAAGTCAAGAGGGAACTCAATGACCTGCTGATAAAAGAGCCCAAGGAGCCAGCAAAGGACGATAAGATAGCCCCAAGAGCTCAAATTCCAAGAAAAGACAACCAGGAAGAGACAAAATATGAGATATGGACAAAACAACCCAGGTGGCAAAAGGGAGGTGAATTATTCCTGCAGTTGAAACAGTCTCCGCCAAGTGGTCATCAAGGAGCACAAACAGTGAACGGCGCGGCCTATTTTTTTCTCATTTTGCATTAATGGTCAGACAACCGCGTGAATGTTTGGAAGAAGGGGTCTCATTTGTAGACAAACGGCGTGGCCTATGTCTTCACACACGACGTTTAATATATTTTAAACGCCTAAAGTCGAAACTGGAGCTGACACAACATTTTCTTTTTAGCGGCTCCCTCATCTCAATGCTCTCAACGCACATGAGCCACTTGTAAAAGGGCGCCAAAGTCTTTTCCAAAAAGGGGCGCCTTTGCTTCCTCTTTCTCTATATATATTGTAATCTCTCATTTGAGGAGATATCTCTTGGCTTATAAGGCAGAGCTCTGCCGGATTTTACCTTGAATCAAGACATAGCATTTTTACTTCCATTTTGAGTTTGCACTTTCGTATATGTCTATGGCTTTGTCCTGTGTTAAGTCATTTTCCTTTATGCTTTCACAGAATAATTCCAGCATGTCTAGTGTATTGTGAGTTCTTCTTTTGCAGGTTAGCTAGAAGTGTCCCTAGAGGAGTATAGGCGCATGTGAATAGGCTGCCAAAGTGTGTCTTAGAACGCCTCTGGTAGTTCTTCCTCCGTGTATCTCCACGGACCCCTAGCTCACTGATGCAGAAGAATTTCTCGTATCAAATGAAGTGTATGTCAGCTTGTTCTTGGTGGAAAGTGTATGTTTCAAGCTAAGTAGATCAACCATTTTTGGTGCATCACCGTTTAAGTTTAGGTTATGTTTTCAGTCATCCTTCTCCCTTTTCAACCCCCCCTTTATTTATTTTTTGCAGTAGGAAATCCAGGACCTTAGAGATGCATCAAAGGGAGCTAGCCTTTATCTAGAGATTCTCCTCTCAGTTTTGCCAGGCCCACAGGCAAGAGAGGAGTCTCCATTGTGCCGCGTGGAAGACAGGAGCTCAGCCTCCTGTCAAGGGTGCAATCCACAACGTCAACACCTATGCTGATCAGTATACAACTTCTGCTGATTTTGAGCCTGTTGTATATTCTCCTTGAGCGCTCTCAGGATACCCTGACTATCCTGCAATAGGTCTTTGGCTTTGGGCACTCTGCTGTCCCCCAAAGCCAACTCCATGAAGCTTGGTGCTTCATACCCATACAATGCCATAAATGGAGTCATCCTGATGGTCATGTGATATGTGGTATTGTAACAATACTCCCCCATGTGTAACCACTTAACCCAAGCTTTTTGTTGTGCAGTCACATAGTTCCGCAAATAACCTTCCACCCATTTATTTACTATCTCCGTCTGCCCATCTGTCTGAGGATGGTGGCTCGTACTAGGTGTAAGATCTGTATCGCATAGCTTGAACAACTCCTGCCAAAAGGTGCTCATGAACTTGTTATCCCTGTCTCTAACAATAAATCTTGGTAACCCATGCAACCTGAAAACCTCTTTGAAGAACAAATCTGCCCCCTGAGATGCTGTGTAAGTAGAAGGGATAGCAAAGAAGTGAGCAAACTTCGTCAATTTGTCTACCACCACATAAATGCAATCTCTTCCCTGCACTCATGGTAAGCCAGTGATGAAGTCCATAGAAATGCTTTCCCATTTTCTGTCCGGAATGGGCAAGGGCTGTAGTAAACCAGCAAAAAACGTGTGCTCTTTTTTATTTTGCTGACAAATTGCACACTTCCTGACATACCTTTGAACATCATCCTTGAGCCCTCTCCATGAGAACCGCTCTCGGATCTGCTTGTAGGTCTTGAAGACCCCCGGATGCCTAGCTGTAGGTGCATCATGAAATGCCCTCAGTATCGCCTCTCTTAAATGTGATGACGGAATCAAATAAACCCTGCCCTGAAATCTGATCAACCCATCTATCACCTCATAGCGATTATCCTGTATAGTACTTGAAATCAATCCATAAGCCCAAGCATCTCCGGCATACTCTGCTATAATCTTATCCCTCCAATCTCTTGAAATATCGGCAAGAGCACAAATGTGAGGTCTTTTGGATAAGGCATCAGCTACTACATTCTTCTTCCCTTTAACAAACTCAATGTCAAAGTCATAACCCTGCAATTTAGTGACCCACTTTTGCTGCCTGTCATTCAAGTCTCGCTGGCTCATGAAATACTTTATGTTGTTGTGATTCGTCTTGATCACAAACTTCCCTCCAACCAAGTAGGATCGGAATTTGGCCAAGGCATGCATGATGGCCAACATTTGCCGATCATAAATAGAATAGCTCCTCTCCACCCCTCGGAGCTTCCTACTCTCAAAAGCAATGGGATGCTTCTCCTGCATCAATACTGCTCCAATTCCATCACCTGATGCATCACAATGAAGCTCAAAAGGCTTCGTGAAGTCGGGTAGAGCTAGAACTGGACATGAAGACATCCCCTGCTTGAAATGCTCAAAACACTGCTGTGCTGCCTTTGTCCATACAAAAGCACCCTTATTGGTGAGATCTGTTAATGGTGCTGCAGTTTGTGAAAAACCCTTCACGAATCTCCTATAGAATCCACATAATCCAAAAAACCCTTTGAGTTGTGTAAGGCTTGTTGGAGTAGGCCAATCAACAATCGCCTTAATCTTTTCTGGATCCACCCTAACTCCATCAACACTGATAATATGGCCAAGGTAGAGCAACTTTGTCATGCCAAACTCACACTTAGATTCCTTGGCATATAGTGACTCCCTCTCCAAAATAACCAACACCTCCTCTAATTGTTGTAGGTGCTCCTCCCAAGTCCTACTGAATACCAGGATATCATCAAAGAACACCAATACAAATCTCTGAAGTTGCCCTCTGAACCCCTGATTCATACAACTCTGGAAGGTAGCTGGAGCGTTGGTTAGCCCAAATGGCATAACCAAAAACTCAAAGTGCCCGTAGTGACATCTGAAGGTAGTTTTTTCTATGTCCTTTGTTCGCATCCTGATTTGATGGTATCCCGAACATAAGTCTATCTTAGAGAAATACCATGCTCCATGCAGCTCATCAATCAACTCATCAATCCTAGGGACGGGGTACCTATTCTTAATTGTCTTCTTATTGAGAGCTCTATAATCTATGCACATACGCATTGTCCCATCCTTCTTTACCAAAACAACCGTTGAAGCAAAGGGGCTTTTGCTTGGCCTAATATGCCCCATCTCCAATAGCTCCTTTATCGACTTCTCTATCTCATCCTTGTGCTTTTTAGGATGGCGGTAGGGGGTGATGATGATTGGTTTAGCCCCCTCTTCTAGCTCGACAACATGCTCTATACCCCTCTCGAGAGGAACCCTATGTGGAATGCTACCAAACACCTTATCATGCCTAGAAATGATCTCTTGTGTATCTGGAGGGTGGCTTTTAATCTGTTGCTCTGGAGGTGTAGGCATGATCAAACCTTTAGCTGCCCACTCTACATCATCATGTCTAAATAACCGTTCCATCCTCTTCAATGATACCACCTTGAGCCCCCCATTTGGTAACCCTCGAAGCAACACCTTCCTGCCCTGATGCTGAAACCTCATCTCCAACTTAGCCAAGTTGAAGGTAAACTGTACCAGAGAAGCCATCCATGTCATTCCCAAGATGACATCATAATCACCCATGTCAACTACATAGAAATCGTCCTCCAACTCATAACCTCCTCTCAATCTGATGCGAAGATTTGAAATCTTCTGGGTGCATAATAACTTGTGGCCATTGGCCACCATAACTCTAAACCCCACGTGCTTTTCTGTCTGAAGGCCTCTCTTGGCCACCATTTGTGCATCGATAAAGTTATGCGTTGCCCCTGTGTCAATCAATGAAACCACACGCTGCCCTTGAATCATCCCTCTTACCTTAAAGGTAATGGCCTTCTAGACCCCTGTCAACCGAGCAAGAGACTTCTCATCATCCGAACTCTCCTCAGCAATGCTATCACCCTGACTTGACTCTGAATCTGAATGTTGCTCCTTGTCCTCGAAAGGTGATTCATCTGCTGAAAAATACTTCATTTGTTTAGCCTTCACCTTGAGCGGACATTTATGGGAAAGATCCCATGGCTCCCTACAATGAAAACATAGTTTTTTCTTCCTGAGCTCGTTGAGGGTGTCATTGTCCAACTCTTTAGTTTCCCCCTTAGGTTGCTGAGGGTCCTTCTGAAATGTCTTCTTTTCCTTATCCTTCTTAAAATGAGAGTCCTTAGAGTGAAATTTACTCCTGTAGGAAGAAGATGCTAGGTCTCTCGCTTTCTTAATAGCTTCCTGAAGTGAAGAAGGCTTGTGTCCCTTTACCCAACCTCGCAAGGGATCGGAAAGCCCATCCATGAAAAGAACAATGAGTCTCCTCTTAGATATATCTGTCACCAATACTGCCAGCTTTTGGAACTCGGTGATATAGGCCTCCACAGAACCCCACTGTCTAAGCTGTGCTAGCTCCTTGAAATGCAATTTCGGGTCCTTAGTGTCAAACCGCTCGATCAACCTCTCGGTGAACTCTGCATATGTATCAATCTGGTTATGTCCAAGTGTCACCATCCCATGGTGCCACCACTCATGGGCATTGCCATCTAGATGTATAGCGGCGTACTTGATGGCATCATCCAGAGGCATCGGGCTGAGCTAGAAATATGTATCGAGCTTTTGCACCTAAGCCTTGGCTGTAGTCTTTGCTTGTACCATCAAAATATGGAATTGAGAGCTTACACACTTTTTTCTTAAGCTTATAATGTTGCTGCGTATTGCCTCTCTGAGGTAAATGTTTCAACCTAACATCCATGTACTCCCTGAAAGACATCTCACCTTGAAAATCCAGTGTAGAATTTCTCCAATCCTCCAGTATTTGGTCCTGTATCTCCTGCTGTGTGGGACCAACATTATTCTAGTCATTCTGTCTCGGAGGAAAACGTGGCATGAGTGGTCTTGTAGTAGAATAACCTGCTCTAGCATATGTTTTGGTTCCTCTATTAATCGATGCGTCTCCATTACCTCCATTATCCTGTCCACTTACCTGGTTAACATTATACCCTGGTTGACATTATTGCCTTGATCTACCCTAGTCAAATGTTGTGTAATGGCTATAGCCAAATGCTGCAATGTAGCCTGTAGCTCCCTCTGACTCCTAGCAAGATCACTAAGCATCTCCCTAGTGCTAGGTTCTCCCCTTTCCCCATCTCTGTCACCCATGGCTGGTGCTGAAAAAGGGTCACCCTCCTTTTCAGTCTCTGGGGAATTACGTAAGTCTGGGTTTGTCCGGTTTCTCTTCAAGTAATACTGATGTGTTGGATGCATGAAACCTCACAGGATGGCAGGAAAACAGGCTCTGATACCACTGTAATGGGCACCTTTGTTACGCCCAAAACTAACCCAACTGAAACCCCTTATGACTCCGGAACTGTTTGCTTGTATTGTATTTTTTTTTTGTGTTTTGCTAAGTCTTATGCATGTAACATAAATATAGAATTGAAAGCATAGACACACATCTGAAATAACCAACACACTGTATTTATATTGATTACAAAATGAATAAACAAGTGCAATGTCGGCCATGCGATAACTCACTAAATCCTCTAGCAATGGAATGAACATTGTTTCAAGCGAATATCCTCAGTGAATATCGAAGGTACGATCATTTTGTTCTCCGTCCAGCAGAACTACGGACTCTGCAGGCTTGTTTTTACGGACTCCGCAGGCTTGTTTCTACAGACTCCACAGGTTTGTTTCTACGGACTCTGCAGGTTTGTTTCTCCCGACTCTTGCTGCAGATAGCTTTGGACACCAACCCGAGTTGATAAGACATCAATTGAATATTGATTAAATGAGGAGATGGACGACACTCGTCAGCTGCTACAAGATGCTATAGTGACGCGGCTGCTACAGTGACGCGACTGCCACAGTGGCGTGGCTGCTACAGTGGCACATCTGCTACAGTGCACGGCTGCTACAGTGCGCAGCGGCTACAGTGCGCAGCGGCTACAGTGACGCGACTGCATGAGGCTGAAAGCATAGACTCCAAAGACCAATCCCAAGGATTGATGTCTAGAGTTCTACAGGTGGGAAGGACGTTCCCAAATGCCAAAATAACCTGCAAACTGCAAGTGCATCAATTCTTCTTCTTATCCAACATGCTGAACGAAGCCACAAATGCTTCCTTTTATTCTTTCTCCAAGGGGCGACTCAACTCTCATGAGCAATGTGGGATAAAAGATGTGCAACATGTTAAAATATTACTTATGTCTCCCTTGGGTAAACATCCCCATAAAATAAATATTAAGGTAACACTTTAATATTTTGCAATTAAGTTAAATGTTACTTTAATAACACTTTAGGCATTAAAATATAATAGCAATCGGGCTCCGAATAGCGCGAGTGATAGTTCGCCAGAAAGTTCTCGCCGAGGAGTATCAAATCCAATCACCAAAACTGGCCTCCGCTGTGTCCTGCTAACTTACTAAAAATAGTAAGTATGCCTGAAACTGAGTAAATCAACTCCGTTTTGGCCCAAACTAGAAATGACTAGGCCAAAACACTCTAGGATCCCTTTAAACCCTTCGTCAGCCCTCGGGACCATGTAGAACTAGGCTAACGCACACACACACTTGGTCAACTGCTAAAGTCGGGACATTACAATTTTGTCCAATTGCAACATCACCCCTCCTTCAAGGTGCTTCATCTCCTCATGAATAGCTAAGGTGTTTCTGGTGTTCACATGAACAGTGTGGACCCCTATTTCATGGCCGCCTTCATCACATTTAGTTGAGGTGTGTACTGGCCAGGATCCACCATGGTTTGAATTACTGTACTGACAGTGAATGCAAGCCCCAGTCTCAATGATAACTTGGTCTTTAACTGATTTGTGGCTGCCCACTCAAAAAGCTTAGGTTTTTTTGATTCCTTGAACCAGAGCTTTCTTCCACGAATCCAAGGTCACTTCCATAGTCACCCTAGTGGATTCATCCACGATCACATTGCCATTTAATAGGGTCTGAAGTTTGACATCATCAACCAGGCCAGATCCTTATGAACATTCTTTAAAGTGTAGAAATACATGAGATTATGGGTCTTCCACTGAATGACAAGCTCAATGGCTTTCTTTCCCTTTGACAGCCTGCTGCTCCTCCTAACACGAAAGGGTTCTTTAGTTTCTTTTAAAGTGGGGGTGTCATGGTCCATAGGTGAGGCCATAATAGCAGCAGAAGCAAATCAAATTACTCACACCTTATACCTCTGAATTTTACAGAAATCAGAGAGATTACCAAACAGGTGCCTAACCCTCATAGAAGACAATTCACCAAGCAAGGAGTCCAAGGCTACCAAGAGCAGAAACTTTCCTTTATTATTTTTAGTTTCCAACCTTGTGACCTTTTTAACTCGTTTTCTTTTGTGAATAATCATAATGCAAGGGGACCCACAAAGCACACAATCATCTCTAAGCAATGTTAGTATTGGAGAGGAGGAGGATGCTAACTCATCCTTATTGTTTAAAGAGGGGTATAACCCTATTCCCCTCCGGTTTTGAACTTGTGACCTCCACTATGGAGTACATATGCCTTCACCATCAGGCCAACTCAGGATGTACTCGGTACTTGCACCCCAATTTAATGCTTCCAGATTGGCAAAGTTTTTCGTGCATGTAATGCCTTTTTAGCTTACCTTGAAATACAATCATTATCATTGAGGGATATTTTTGTGCTTTCATTAGTATCAGTCTCACCAATTCAGTAACATTGTGAATTTTTGCTTTTTGTAGAATTTACAAAAGTCATCACTTCAATAATCTTGTGCCTTTCCATTAAGTTTCAGTTCATTTCATTGTTCTTGTGCCTTTGTTAACTTCAATCTCATCAATTCAATAATCTTGTTATTTTTATGCTATTTGTGTAATTTTCCAAAATACTTTACTAATCTTGTGCTTTTGGTAATCATTTACAGTTCGATAAAGTCTTGGTAATTTAAAAGTCTTCATTTCACTATTCTTGCACTTTCTTTAATTTCATTCTCGTTAATTCAATACTCTTGTTATTTCTATGCTGTGTAATTCACCAAAGCCTTCAATTCGCTAATCTTATGCTTTCTCTTCGCGTGATTTGCTAAAGTCTACACTTCACTAGTCTTGTACTTCATTAGCTCTATCACTTGATCGACAACTCTGGTTGTGAGGAAGACAAATAGCAGAGGACATAGCAATATCCAATCTCCAAGGACAACATAACCGCCTCCACTCGGCTCAAACCATTCTCCAAATTCAATTCTTAGATTTTGTCTCAGAGACCTATTTCAGATTGACAGCCCAATAAATACTTATATGTCAATACAAGATTATCAAAGGTGGATTGTATTTTTAGCTAGTTTTTCTCACATGCTCTCCCATGCTATTTGTGAAGATTGTTTTTTCAGCTTTTCATTGTAGCTCTTTGGAGATGATTAGATTGCTCATTTCTATCCTGAGCTAGTTGTATGTTTCCAGTCCCATTGACATACTCTGGTCACTTGTAGATATTAATACATCTCCTCCTTTCTTTCTAACTGTTTACAATCTGATAAGTTCTTGTTAATTTCTATCTCAATGTTTTCATTTTGCTGTCGTTATGCTTTTGTTAATATCAACCTCATCAATTCAGGATTCTGATTATTTCTATGGTTTGTGTTAATTTCATTTTGCTGGCGTTATCTCTAGTCATTTGCAATATTTCAAATTTCAAACTCAAGGTCTTCTTTTCATTATTTTTGTGCTTTCATTAATTTCAATTTCACCAATTCAGTAAACCCATAAACAGGTCAGCCAGTGAAACACTATTGAGGATCCACAAGAATGCCTAAGAAGGAAGCCTCGCTATCTGAGAACCAAGAGAGGTGCAGACCTGAATTCAAACGTCTGCATGCTCAAGACAAAAAATGTTTCCCATCATCGGCCCCCAGCTTGGGAAATGAAATGTCTGGAAGATTATCAATCCAGATACAGGAGAGGAAGAGAGAGATAAGAAGAAAGAGGCCAAAGTGGAAGCGTCACCCAAAGAGGTAGAAATAAGTCCAAGTCCGGGTCGAGGGGAAAGCAGATCTTCATCTTGTCATATTATAGAATTTGAATCAAAGCCCAACAAAACTGATCATTGAAGCGGAGTACATCAAAATGTAGAAACCCTCAGGAGGAGGGACAGAAGAAGCCAAAAAATTGCTAAAGAAGAAGCCACAAATAGAGCCTGCTAGATCAACTCAAGTGAGAAGAAGCAGCCATCAAATGAGCAACTCCGCCAAGAAGGAGCCTTACCACCCCCTTCAGAGGCCGAACCACTTGGAACACGGCTCCATGGCCAACCGGAAACAAGCCCTAGGAAAGAGAGGTCTGTTGGCTGCTACTACAGAGCACCTCTCCAAATAAAAAGTACCACAAAGAAGAAGAAAAAACTGCACTTCAAGCAACACATTGGCCATATCATAAGGAAATGTTGTCACCTTGGTACTGGACGGGAACTAGCTTGCAACAAAAGTTACTCGAGGCCTAGACTCTTGAGTCAAATTTAAGAGAAGAAAGAGAACAAGAGCAACCCTTTAGAGGAAGAATGAGATCAAAGGAGAAGAGGAGAAAGCAGGAACCACACCCTGATGAAGAAAGATAGCTCAAGAAGGGTTTAAGAAGGAGAACCCAACCAACAAACCTAGGCCAAAAAACAGATGGCACCAAGGCCCATCACGAGGATAGGGTAATGATCTCAGCTGAAATACTCCAAGCACAGCTCAACATCCTTTGCAACCAAAGCCTAATAACAAGAGACTGTCTCCAATGCATCTTCAGATGCAAGAAATGGCCAGGCCAATGAAAAAGGAGACCAGCAAAGGAATCAAAACCAAGAAGAGAAACTACCATAAACACTGCAATGACCCCACATAAGGGGAGAGCCACAACAACCGTCATGTGGAGGCAGCTAGGAGGAGAAAATGCGGTGGAGGGAGCCAACAACTGAGGCCTGAAGAGAGAGGGCACCAAAGAATGACAAGAAAAGCAGATCCCAGTGCTTCTAGATTAGGCCAAACCCTCAAAGAAACCCCTGAAGTTCAAAACCGTTCTCGTGTACAGACAGGGTAGAGGCTGGGTTGTAGACCCACACATAGAGGGAAGCTGCCCAAGACCCATAAATCTCCAGTACTGAGGAAGAAGTCCCAGAGAATTGGCTGAGAAACACAAAAGTGTGGCAAAGAAGTGGCCTAAGAAACAGAAAGACCCAAGAAGAAGCTAGAAAACACTGAACAGAAAGGTTCAGGGCACTCAAGCATGACATGTTTGGAACAGAGAACTCCATTAGACAACAGACCAAGAGACAAAAGAGGGTAGAGGGAGGAAAGGCATTGAGAAACAGGAAGAATGACCGTTGAAACTGTTGCTGAAGGGAGCCATCACTTTACATTTTGTCTCCATACGTTACTTATGTTATTGCGACAACTGAACTTTATAATGAAATACAGTCAGTCCTCTAGGTATAGCCAATTCAGTAATCTTGTTATTTCTATGATCTGTGTAATTCACCAATGTTCTCACTTTGAAACTTTTTTCTTTGCTCTAATCATGTGCAATTTGATCCAATTTGGCTGATTTCAATCCCAATATTTTCATTTCACTTTTCTTGTGCTTTCACTAATTTCAATCTCACCAATTTAGGAATCTTGTTATTTCTATGCGCATTGTGTAATTCACCGAAGTCTTCACTTTGCGAATCTTGTACTTTCTCGAATCATTTGCAATTTGATAAAATCTTGCTAATTCAATCCCAATGTTTACATTTCACAGTTCTTTTGTTTTAGTTTACCAATTCAATAAGTTTTTTATTTCTACGATTTTGAAGTAATTTGCGAAACTCCTCACTTTGATAATATTGTGTTGTGTCTAATCTCATGCAATTTGATGAAGTTTTGCCAATTCAATCTCAACGTTTTCATTCCACTATTTGTCCTTTTGTTAATTAAAAATTTCAAGCTCTCTATATCAATAATATTGTTTTTTGATAGGTAAAACAAGGGGCTTCATTGGGGTCCTCACCCGATTATTAGAAGAAAAGATGAAAAGACAAGCTTGCCAAATGACAATACATGATTACAAAAACCAAATGCAGGGGAAAAACACAAAACAAGCCTCCACAGATCCCAAGCAAAAAGGGGAATTAACCCATACCTTTTCTTGATCTGAAAGCCATATGATTGGAAGAAGAAAAAGAATGTAGTTTCCTAGACTCTTTTCTTTTCTTCACTTCATTCGGTCCACCACCCTTACCCCCCAGGTTCTCCAGCCCCCCCACAAGCTCCTCCAAGGGAGATCGCACAGGGGTCATAGAACTTGAGGGGCAAACCACCTTTCTTGAAATTGTTTGCTCCAATGAATCTCGACAACACTTGCTTGAGGGTGGGTTGAGGGGAATTGAGGCCCCTTTTCCATGGGCATCTTGATCACTTGCTTCACAAAAACTCTACTAACCCTATCAACAAGTGGTTACTTGCATGCATGGTCGCTTGTCAAAGCAGCCACAAAAATAGACACCTCTTCCTTTGGGGTGGGTATTAGACACTACCTTAGTGTGCAAAACCTTGAAAACCAACACCACTAAATCCCTAGCCAGAAGCACGAAATCACCAAGATCTCCTTCTCGAGGGGAAGTCTTTCCCACCTAGGGGAAGCCATTGTCTTCCTAGGGGCAACTGATTCAAATTTAGTGTCGAAATCTTTGGCCTTTAGCTCCACCAAGCAGAAACACATCTCAGCCCCACGTCACTAGCTTGGAATCAGAGTTCACCCCTTTCTCCTATTACCACCAAGACCAACAACCTTTTCAGCAATCAGCTTCGGACAATCAACAACCATATGACTATGGGAGAAGCAAGCTCTGCACCTAAAGGCGACTTTTTTATTGTCAAGCTTCTACTTCAAAACCCAATCCTCCACCTTGAGCCATATATTAGTTGGAAGACCATTTGCAAAGTCCAGTTCAACACAAACCCTGGTAAAACTTGTGATATGCCATTAGGTAGTCTCATTGGAGCATAAGTGGTATTTCCCTAGAGCATTCCCTATAGACAACAAGCTAGAAGGGTTTCAAAAATTAAGGGGAAGGTTCACGAGCCTACTCCAAACAAGAGCAAAAGAGATAGAATCCATAGAGGTCTCAAACGAGGGGAACCAAGGCTTCATACATAAGCTAAGCCGACATGGAGGATGAGGTCCTTGCCTTCAACGACGTTACATTCCACAATAAAGAAGCCCCGAGAATAGGGGAAGATGTAGATATCTCTAGACAATAAGGGTTTGTGAAGTTCTACCAACCTAGGCAAGAGGCCATCAAAACTGCAAATCAACCCATGCTTCTTTTAATAGGCCTCTTGAATGGCTTCTTCATGCTCAATCTTCAATACTGGAATGTTATTTTCCACATCCACCACAAAGTTGCCATGCAATCGAGGATGAGAGAGTCACAAAATCTGCACCAGAGTGCTTTTGAAGGACAGGGGAGGGCCCATCAACACGTTAGAGGGAGTAGAACAAAATAGAGTATTGGGGGGCTACAACAATGAAGAGGAAGCAATCCATGCAGTTAGAAGCTCTTGCTCAATTTTTATACACTACTGCACAAGAGGAGCATTGCCAAAACTAATAGTCTCAAGCTTGTTAACAACAGACTCAGGGAAAACTCCAGGCAAATCCTGCAACAAACTTTTGAAGGTGGGTATTATGCAGAGCCGAGCAATGTTGCACATGAGAGAGCACGAGAGGAGCAATGACAGTAGCCTTGATTTTCTTAGAAGGTGACCGAGGATGCAAAGGCACACGCATTGGCTAAGAGGTATCACCAAGGTCTCGAGTGGGTAGTGAGATGGTTGTTTGGGGAGTAGATGCAACTCTTGAATTAGCACACTCAACAAGCTTTATTGTAGGTGTAGACTCTTGGAGTAGGCTAACATGCTTTGTCAGTGAGGTAGGATCGATTGTAGAGGTCGTTGATCTAGCAGACAACATGAGCACACCAGAATGCGTCATTGCGAAGCTTTAGATCAGTAATCTTGTCATTTGTATGCTTTGTGTGTAATTTTTCAAAGCCTTCCCTTTGTTAATGTTGTGCTTTCTGTAATCTTGTGCAATTTAATAATGTCTTACTAGTTTTAATTTCAATGTTTTCATTTTGTTAGTCTTGTGCTTGTGAAATTTTAAATGTCACATATTTAGTAATCTTGTTGTTTCTATGTCCTTTCTGTAAGTGGGCTTTGCTAACCCTGTGCTTTCTCTAATCATTTGCAATCTGATAGTCTTCCTAATTTCATTCTCAATGTCTTCAGTTTACTTAAATCTAAATCTCATCAATTCAATAATCTTGTTATTTCTATGCTCTCCACCATAGTTCGCATAACCGATTGGGGTGAGTACTCGCCAAGGGCCCAAAATGGGCAACCGGCAGTTATTCAACCCACTCGGTCGAATAACTGACAATAACCGACAAAGGCAAAAAATATTTGAATTTATAAAAACAACATTTTTTTTAGAAATTAGAGAAATAAAATAGATGGAATGAGTTTGTAAAACATAAGGAGAGTGTTTTCTATTAGATTTGAATACATAGAATGTACAAAATCGCATAATCATGTGAATACAACAAAGTCACAAAGTACAAAGTTACAAACTACAATAATACTTATAGACTTATAGTCTTATACAAGAATCTACAAGACAAGTACAAATTACAATAATCTATAATTTTCTCTTTCTTTCCCTCTGGAAAATTAAGGGAGGTTGAGAAACTCGAGTCCTCCCACTCGGCTGACCTACCTCGCTCTATTTAGAAGGTTGCACTTGCCCCTGTGGCTTCACCTCTGCCTCTGCCTCATCTTCAAGGATGTCCAATCCAATCTCTCCTTTTGCTTCAGCTGCACCCTCCATAGCTTGCCTCTTGAAATCAACAATCTCCTCCTCTGTGAACATGGGGGCCTCCTCCTGTGCAATCCAATCACTGTAGGGATCGATCTCATCTGGATCGATAAGCTCCTTTGATGTGTTCTCCAACTTTGTGCGAAGTCGAAGGTTGTAGTGCACAAAAACCAAGTCATTGAGGCATTGTTGGCTCAACTTGTTGCGCTTCTTGTGAATGGAGTCAAACAAACTCCAATTGCGCTCACATCTAGAAGCGCTACAAGGCTGAGATAAAATTCGAAGGGCTAGCCTTTGAAGATTTGGGGTATTTCCACCATGACCCTGCAAACAAGATATTCAAAACTTTGTAAGAAATTAATAATTGTAAATTTGTAAATATGTAATTGGTAATGTACAGGTAAAGACTTCATTTTGTATTACTTGGTAATTGCTTGGGTATCTCTCGGATAGCTAGTGCTGAAGAAAAGAGCCTTCCCCTTGCCTACTTGTAGTTCTACAACTCTGCAATAATGAGGTCCCTCACCTCAACATCAGGTGTCATACTCTCAATGCATGTTGAGAGCCCCTCTATAACTTCTCCACTAGCATCTGTGAAGCCATCGGAGTAGAAAAACTTGGGGTTAAAGTAGTACCCTATTGCATGGATGGGTTGGTGGAGTTGATCGTTCCACCTTCAATCAATCACCTCCCAAATGGGATCAAATCTAACATGATTCCCTCTATAATAATTTTGGATTGCCTCTTTGACCCTATCCATGGCCTCATAAATATATCCCATTGGATTTTGCTCTCCATCCACTAATTGCAAAACGCTCACCAAAGGCTCCGACATCTACAAAGTTACAAACTAATTAAAATTAGTGTTACAAACTTATAGATAAATTATAAAATAAATACTTTAAGTTTAAAAAATTGAAAACAAGGGAAACAACTTGAAATTTAAATTGCAATTTCAAGTTATCTTGACAATCTTTGTAGCTCTCGTTTCAAAGCCCTCACTGAAAACTGTCTTTGAAACCTTCACTCCATTAGCTTTCTTGGAATAAGATGACTCCATGCTTGAGAGACAAACATCTGCTTCAAAGGAGTCAACAAACTACAAATACTTTGCAATGTAAGAAAGTTCATTGCAAACATGGTGACCCCTGCTCGAACAAGCTCTTTTCCCTTGGTGTGTTTCATCAAGTTGAGAACCCAAGGGTGATTGTAGATATATTTAGTTATTTCTCTAGCTTCTTCTACAATTAGTCGCACCCAATCAAGTTTGCCTATGTCTTCCAAAAGAAGGTCAAGGCAATGTGCCTTACAAGGTGTCCAAAATAGAGATGGATGTCTCTCCCTAAGAAGTCTCCTAGCCGTCACATATGCTGCTACATTGTCTGTGATAATTTGGACAACATTCTCGATGCCCACCTCTAAGACAACCTCCTATAGCATCAAGCTCAAAGTTTTTGCATTTTTAATTTTACTTGATGCATCAATAGACTTAAAACATACTAGCTCACCATTTGAAGATGCCCGAAAGTTGATGAGGGTGAAGTTCTTTTCATCCGTCCATCCATCAGGAAGAATGGTGCATCCAAATTTATGCCACAACCTCTTCTGATCTTCGACAATCATCTTTGTATCTTCAACTGCATTCTTGAGCAACTTTCCACTCAAGTCTTTTGGAAAAGGTGCCTTGTACCTTTTCCTGCAACTATCAAAGCTGTAACCAAATATTCTCAGTACAGGCTCCTTGCCACGTTGAAGGGAAGATTGTTGAAGTACCAAAAATTTGCGCATGCTTTATCTGCTTTTGCATGTGCTAGCTTGTTCTACCCTATAGCTTGGAGTGAAGGTTGTGCCCCAGGTGTGCTTCAAGGCACAAAAAAGGAGTATAACTGAGATGAAGCTGGTGCAGATGTGCCATGACGTTTGTGTGGACCACGACTAGAGCCCACAATTTTTGTCATCGTTGCGACTTCTTCCTTTGCTGATGTGGCACCAATGGTTGCTGTTAGACCTGCTTGCATCCTTGCCCTCTCTAGTTTTTTTTGGTCCAGTGATGCAAGCTCCGCCATCATCTCTTGTTTTGCCTTTTTAGTGACATTGGGACAAGGTGAAACGTCGTGGCAAGGAATGCATGAAAGATGATGCTTTATACGATTAATGCCTCCTGACATCCTCTTCGAGCAAAAATTGCAAATTGAAATCATCTGGGACGTTCCAACCTGCATGGCATACTTCCATGCACCGGTGTGAGCATGAGGGGGAGCCAATTGGCTACCACTGACGGAATTGGAGCTTGATGCACTACTGGATGACATTGTTTGCTAATGGATAATTTGCAAAACGCAAACATGTTAAAAACGTAAAAGAATTAACAAATAAAAACATTCATTACAAATTATTAATTAAAATAATAATAAATAAATGATAATTATAAACTATAAAATGGAAATTAAATACATTTATGATTTACAATTTTAATGAACAAATTATAAATATAATCTATAACGGTTATTTAACGGAATAATAAACAACAATTTTAAATAAATAATAAACACAAAAGTTTAACGGAATGCATGAAATTCGACGGAATGCATGAAATTAAAGCATAATGTATTAAATTTGTATACTATGCATAAAAAATATTTCTCAAACATGTATTTAATTAAATTACAATTCTTTTACATGCTTGGAAATTAAAAAAAAAAAAAATAAATTAATGCATGAAATTTGACGAAATGCATGAAATTAAAATGGAATGCATCAAATTTGTATACTAAACATCACAAATATTTATCAAACATGTTTTCAATTAAATTAGAATTCATTTACATGCTTGGAAATTAAAAAAAAACAAAAACAAAAAACAAATACACTAACCTGAAAATTTCTTTGTTCAATTCTCCTCAATTCGCCTTTGAATGCTCCAAATCTTGTGTGAGTGAAATGTGAGGTGTGTTGTATTTTATAATATTGGATTCTGTGTATTTTTTGCATTTTTTGAGTGTTTAGAGGGAAATCCGCCGTTTTTCAGCGGTTTGTGTGTTTATTCTGCATGGGTTCCGTGGAATGCAGAATCGACGAGTAACCGTTGATTAATTTTTTTTGGACTGCCAGTGGTTATTCGCCGCCAGGAATTCTCGACGAGTAACTGACCAACCGACGGTTACTCGCCGGTTATTCCATCTATGCTCTCCACAATAGCATGGAACTTCTTGAGATCACATTAGCCTACACTTATTTGGGGGCCAGTTTTGTGGTCCATGCTTTAACATGAAACACGCCACTCAACCACGCCTTTGCAAGGGGTACGCCTCTCATTCTATTTTGGAACGTCAATGTTCCCAGATCCACTTTCAGGACATCCCTTCCAAGCTACGCGTGTTTGATTCTATCATCAAGCCTATAGTTTTATATGGTTTGGAGGTTTGGGAACCTAACCTGGGGGTTGTTGATTGGGCCTATATGGAGAGGGTTCAAACCCTAGTCACCGCATTCGAATTCGCCGAGGAAAAAATTCAGAACTAAAAAATTTGAGATAAAATTCGTGATATAATTTGGCTGAAAGAAATATATGCAACTAATATATATTAAATCTATATAATTAAAAAATAAATATTAAAAAAAATTATAAACAATAACTTTAAAACTATTAAATATATATAAATATCTATTTGTAATAAGTTATAAAATATATCTATAAATATATTATATTATACATAATATATTTATAAATTATATTATAATCTATAAAAATAAAAATAAATATATTAATTAAATTATATTAATATATTACTATTCTATATAGCTAATAAATTACATTTGTATCAATATATTACAAAAATCACTTGGTATTACTTTATATTATAAAAATACTGCCATTATTGAAGAATCGGTATGTTGTGCAAATCTTAATAAATCTCAAAATATTAATGCCATCTATAATAACAAGGATAACCAACATCATTTTATTTTGAAAATTTTAACATTGATTGACACCAGAAAAATTTACGGCTGGCAACAAATTGAGTGGAAACAATTAGCAGCTTCATCAATGTTTTTACAGCTGGCATGTTGACAAATAAACGACGACTTTTAGGGTGGTTTTTATATCACCAGCCAATTTAGCAGTAAGGAGTGTCCGTCTTGACACAGCAACCCGTAGAGCCTGCGTTCAACCCTAAATCATGATTTTTAGTTTTGAATTGTGATTTTTAGACATAAATAACAATTTTCAGCCCTAATTTGGGATATTTAACATGATTTTTTTTCCCACGAATTAAATGGTGATTTTCAACGAATTTTGAACAATAGTTTGGTGTTCGGCGAATTTTGAATTTATAGGATTAAAATCGGTGAATGCAGTGACACTGGTCCAAACTTTCATGTTACAACGCATGATCCGTTGCAAATGAACAGTTCCTCAGTGCATCATCCAGGTTGAATTTGCCGCCTACCCGCTACGCCTTGAGACTGTCTTCAGGGTTACTTTCTACATCCACAGACTCAAATCCTTGGGGGACTCAGCTTCTAGTCGTGAGAGATATCCCTACTTAGCACTCTTGGTACTTTGAGACTAGGTTGTTCCTTTCTATTGACATCTCTATTAACAGGCTACCCCCTTTCATGTATTCCTTGGACGCCCCTCCTGGGTTCCTTCCCACTAAGGACGCCATCACTAGGGCTACCAGAGAGGACATCTATAGACAGTATATCTAGACGACCCGATCTCCCCTCATGAGACGCTCAGTCCCAAGCTTGCTTTCTATGCTGATCATTTCTTATAGTTGGTGGATGGTATTATTCGTTGCCCTCATTATCTCTAATGCCATTGGTCTCACGACTTGAGGTTTCCCCTTGCCCAAATGAGAGTTTGTTCCCATCAACGACAGGTTGAAACAAACCATCACATTCTCCGTCAGGACTGGATCTGTCACCTTTGCTCCCTTCAGGGGGAGACCAAGGACCACTTCATTTTCAGATGCCCAATTTATAATGAGATCTTGGGCAGATATCAATACCTCTACAGAGACTTAGACAACACTCTAGCTACTTTCTTTAGTCATACAAACCAACGGTGCCTAGCTCTTTATCTTCCCGAGTCTGTCACTTTCTGATGCAGATCCCTATAGGAGGAACCTATAGGTTCTAGAGCTCCCATATCGATCACCTCTTTCTTTCAGCCTACTCAAGTGAGTGGCAACACCAAGCGTCCTTTGGACACTGGTACATCACACATCAGATCTGATATATCAGTTAGGCAACGCTTCTCTCAGCACATCATTACTACTCAAACTACTCAGATCTCAAAGTCTGCTATCTCTTGGCATTGTGGCTTCGCTTTGATCCGTCGATGTGGCTTTGCCCCTCTCTGATGACATGGATCTACTACTTACTAGCTACCCTCCAGACCACAGGTGCAAACTGATATTATTAGCTTCTTTTCTACTATGAGAGTTACGCCGGCCTTGGATGTTAGGGGAGATTCTAGAGGAAGTGTCTTGCTTCCTCCTAGGATCACCCAACCTAGTTCCTCTGACCTTGTATACTCGTCAGGCAACATTAGTAGATCTCTCATTGTAATTGATAATGGCCCATATGATTCCTCCACTTCAAGCATAGACAAAGACATTCAATGAGATTTGACTCCAATCTTCATTGGCACATGCTCTTGGGGCTCTTGTTTGCCCCTCACTGCTATTTGTATTGGTTTCTTTGCCACTTGTTTAGTGACACACTATTCTATTTTGCTGTTGTACTTTATTTCTTTGGTTCACCTCTAGGGTTCTTTGTTCCTAGAACTTTCTATCACTAATGGTTGTATCCTTCAGTCCCATTGACCTACTTTTGGTCATTTGTGGAAACTAATATAATTTATTTCTTTTTTTCTCCTCTCACTTTGCAAATCTCCGCTTTCTCTATCATATGCAATTTGATTAAGTCTTGCTAATTTCAATCTCAATGTCATCATTTCACTGAAATGATAATGTCATGAATTCAATAATCATGCCTTTTGGGTCGGGAGAGGAGAATTCCGAGATTGATTCTGGGCATATTGATCTCTCATTTCATCCTAACCTCAATTGACAGAGTTTATGCAATTTCATTCCTATTGATAGGGGGAGCAAGCGCTCAATGTTATCTTCGGTTAATTGTACAAATTGCATGTGTAGACAGGGATGCTTTATGACATACGATCCTTGTTTTATCTTGTCTTTTTTTTTTCTTTTTATTGTTGAAAGCAAGGATTAAAAATTCCACAATTACAAGCAGATGCTTCAGGGCAACCTTCTACCCTTGTTTTATTGGTAAAGACGAGGAATAAAAATTCCAGAAATAGACAGGTGCGTCACGAAAAACTTTGATGCTTGTTTTATCTTGCGTTTTCTTTCTTCTTATTGGTAAATTGAGGAATCAATTGGCCCCGACCTTTTTTGTTAAAAATAAATAAATTACATTCTGTCTTCTAAGGAGGCCAAAAAGTTTGCTAACAAAACTAGAGGAAAATAGTGAACTGAGAAATTGAAATTGATTTCAATTACGTCAATGAGACCATAACATTCTATGGGACACAACTTAGTTGCAATAAACCTGAGCTGAAGCTTATGTTTCATGTTGTGAAAGGGCCTTTTCTCGTTGCCAATGTTTTTTAGAACATTTTACACGTTTTTTTAAAGGTTACCAAATTTTTCTCAGTATGTGCTAGTTTCAAGTTGACTCACCATTTGGCTTGTTAAGACATTGCCAAGTCTGATTAGTGTGACTATTATGATGTTTTAACCATAAACAATGTGCATGATTAATGAATGCAAAGAATAAATGTCAATTTTTCACACAAACACACACACACACACACACACACACACACACACACACACACATGTATATATATATATATATATATATATATATATATATATATATTATATAAAGTATTTATGCATAAACACTAAATACATTTCTTATGCCAAAACCTCCCCAATCCTGTTTCCTGTTATGTTGTAATTGCAGTCATGTTTCCTGTTTTGGACTTCTGGTAACTATGGAGCACAAAGATCGGGTTGCATACGTGAGTGTACATTGCTAGGTACGAGGGTGAAAAATGTTTAAGTTCAAAATTTCTTTGTTTTCTTCCTGTAAGTTTGATATCTTGCTGCTGATTTTGGCCAGAAATTCCACTCGTTCTCATCAGTATCATCTCTTCAAAAAGGGCAAGCATAGAGTCAACTTTCACTAAATTTGTGTGTCTATTGTTGATGTGAGGGTTAGGACATACCAACAGAATATAAACAAGTTGTTTACATTGAGATATGAGAGCCTAGTCCCACATACAAGCTATAACAAAACTTGCCAAAGTAAACACAATCCTTTTGGCTTTTAATGTTTCTTTGCAGTGAGTCAAATTGCAAGAATCTTTTGGGTTCAACTTTATGTTGATTAAATTTACCAATGATTCAGGTGTTTCTGCTGGACCCATCATCAGAGTTAAAATAATTGAAGCCAATGCCTATATCTAATCCTTTCAAACAACATTGGCCAAAGTAAACAGAGTCCTTGTGACCTATATCTAAATTTGCTAAAGCTAAAGATAACCAATTACAAAGCAAATATCAGAATTAAATTGTTCTCAATTTACAGAAGCTTGGGCTGAGAAACATGGCTATTGGAGAGGAGTCCTTTGCAGCAAAGTTGTCTCTGCACAATCTTCCAAGTGAGTGTAGCCATACTCATATTCACTCATCCATAGCAAATTCTTTATCCAAGGACTCTCTTAACACTGTTGCATTAAACTTCTGAACAAGTCCAGCAATATACTTCTGAACAAGTCCAGCAATATACTTCTGAACAAGGCCATGATTTGTGTAGTGCCAAGTGAAGATGGGATGGCTAATAATGGCCAAAGGAGAACAAGGGCATCCATCAAACAAGACTTTCTGCAAAAAGTGGCCTTACTGGGAAGGGACAAAGAATTATATTACTGGATACTGGGTCATGTCTCTCGGGCCTTTAGTTCAGTTGCGGAACAAGATGCAAATTCAGGAAGAGGCCTTGGTTCAGGTGTGTAAGAGGAGCCAGTGTCTTTAAAAGCATAGCTGATATCTGGAAGCTGTGAAGCCGTCAGATGGCATCAGGAGTAGCCTACTAGACCCCAGGGATGATCAAAATGAGGGGAAGATTGTTCTGTGTTGCACCATGCCACTCCTGGTGCTCAAACCGACCTCTTCCTCTCCTCCCAAGAGATAATTTGAAGAGTCTCTAGTTGCAGTGAAAACAGGGCAGGGGAAAGAAAGAAGGGCCATGATAATCCCAGGGAGGGACCTCTCAGCCATATACACAGGTCCAATTATGTCCAAGATTGAATTGACTCAGCTCTACATTCTATCTAAAGAGGACACTAAGAAAATATTGGAAGTGTTTAGGGTGAGAGGTGTTCGTGAAGCAAGGGCACAACGCCAAGGAAGGAAGAGGATAGATGTTGATCAGTGGGGCTGGGAAACAAAGGGAGAAGTGGGCACTTCAGGCATGAGGGCACAGCAACAAGGAGCAGGCCCGTTGTTTGCAGATACTCCTGCAACACATGCAAAGGCCCCCATTATTGAACTCTAGGCCAATGGCGGCCATGCAGTATGTAGATGGTTTTGGCTTCATTTTGTATGTATGTAGAAGCTGTCCAAACATATAAGAGTTATCACTCGAAGGCTTGTTGGTCAGCTAGCTTTAGTAAATAATTTTGGATTGAAGTAGAAAGAAATAGCTGTTGATATATCCAAACTTTTCTACATATAAATATATCCATACTTCTTTGTATATAGATATATCCAGGATTCAATGCTGCCTTTTCTGGGGCAAGTAAATGCCTAGCGATTATTATTTATGGAATATGGGCCCATTTAACCTTCATTTTATTGATTTTAAAATTATAGAATTTTTAATTTGCACTTCACACTTACATATACAAAACTTCGTTCCCACTTTGCATTCAAATATTGAAATTTTAACTTCCACACTTGAATATAGTAAATAAAAAAAATGAAAGGCATCACGTGATGTTTATTTTTTATGAATTCATATGTTGCTTTTTTTACTTATTAAAAATAAATAATTCCTGTTTTGCTTTTATAAGTTTGAATTATGCAAATTCTAATTTTGATTTTAATCATACATATTTAATTACTTCTGTGACTTAAAAATGTAAATTTTGATTCCTGCTCACACTCAAATATATTTAATCCTGCTCTGCACTTAAAAAACGTAAAACACTAATATACACAAAAAATCAATTAATGCTTTCAGCATGAACATGCAATATTTAATTCCTAACGTGCACTTAAATTTTGAAATTTTAGATTGTTCCCCAGGCTTAAATATGTAAATTTTAGTTCCCTCGTTGTACTTAAATATATTAATTATAGTTCGATATAGAAATTTAGGTTTCTGCTTTACTCTAAAATATACACATTTTAATTCCCGCTTTGCTCTTACAGATATACAAATTGTGTTTCCAGCTTTGCTTTTGAATATGCAATTTTTTTATTCTTGCTTTGCACATAGATATACAAATTTTATTTTCTGTCTTGTGAAAAAAGTTAAAATTTTATTTCCTGCTTTGCACTTAAACATATAAATTCATTACTTATAAATGGAAATTTTGATTCCCGCATTGGACTTAACCATGCAAAATTTCCTTCCTGCTTGCTTTAAAATATAAAAGTCTGGTTTCTGCTTTGCATAAAAGATATAAGTTTTAACTCCTGTTCTGCACCTTAAATATACAAATTTCAACTCCTGCGCTCTACTTTCCCGTGTCATGGATTGCAAGGTTTTTAGAGAAGCTTTCAGATTTAATTTTTTGCAAAATAGAATTTTGTTTTCCTTGTCCTTCTCTTTTCTTCATTTTCTCTGTGCAAACATATTTTATGGTAGTTGCTTCATAAATATACAAATATTGTTCTTTCTCTGCACTTGAATGTACAAAATTTTATTTTTCCCTTGCAATTAAATGTAAAAATTTAGTTCCTCATTTGTAATTAAATATGCAAATTTTAATTCCTCTTTTGCTCTCAACTATATAAATTTCATGTGGTAATTGATTGGAGAGGATAAGATCACTTAGTGTGTTTCTAAATCCAATTCGAGGTTTTGTGATATGATTTAATTTTAGAGGCCTTTAATTTTGGGTGCAGAAAAAGAAGCATCACCAGCTGAGGTCTGTTCTCTGTGGAAGATGTCAACTATTATCCCATGGACACATGCTTACTGCTGTTGGCGGACATGGGGGCTATTCTGGTGGAAAACAGTTTATTTCTGCTGAACAACTTCGTGAGAAATTGTCTCATCTCCGCCTTGAGAAAGCGTTAATTGTTAAACTTGTAAGTGAGAGCCAGTTGATGGCTATTAATTCCTTGTTTTTCCTTTTCAAATCTGGTTTGCAAGTGTTCATTTACTACATATTATATGCCTGGATAGTTATTTTGGTGCAGTCATCGAGTTATCCATGCCAATTTATTTTTTAATTAAGAAGGGTCGTGGCAAAGGTAAGGCCCGGGTTGTCATGTCCCTCTTTTGATAGGGACATCATTGAAGACCCTTAGCTTTAACTAATTCCCGTGGGTTAAGGGACAAATAAGAAGGGAAAGAGTATTAAGTGGTTTTGATTGAATATATGTAAAAGATACCTTTTTGGAAGTTACTTTATGTTTTTTATTTCACTTGAAATGAAATGGTTTTAATTACATCCACAAGACCGAACGGTCTATGGGACCATCAATTACACTGAATGCTCCAACCGGTCAAAGATTCCTTAGATCCGATGTATCTTTTAGAATGCTGCTCTGCCTCTTGTTGAACTGAGTTAGCATCTCCCCCAACTTTTTAAATCTTTTTTCTTCAAATACATCTACCATGCAACCAACTCTTAAATTTTTCGCATATTTGGCTTGTATGTCCTTGTACTGAGGACACTAAAGGATGAAGTGCTCCTCTGTTTTAACTGCCCATGTAATGCAACAAACACAAAACCTCTCATCCCACTGCTCCTTAGGGATTGTCCATCTCCTTGTCTTGCATCGGAGTCTATGAGAGCCGGTTTTTAACTGAGCAATGAGGATCTTTTCCCTCCAATTGATTTCAGCCCCATATATGCTTTTTCATTATGTTTGTAGTTTGGATTGAACATTGAGATATAATGTTGTCTTTTCTTGCTTGTCCCCTCCCTCCACATTACCGTTCTGAATCTTTCATTCACGTAACTTTTTATGTTTTTATTACAATTTGGGAATTCAGTTAGGTTGATATCCCATCTATTCATCCACCTTTGGTTCTGCCTCATCCAAGCGTTCGTCCTCCTATGCAACTCTTCTTCTCTTGCTGCCCTAGGCCATTTGTCGGACTTCATGCTTTCCATTTTTTTCAAGTAACATAACAATCTGGTCATAGCGGTTGCTTCTATAGAGAAAGTACCTGTTTCGGCAAGAATGATTTCATATGGGACTGAGTTCTTGATTCTGAAATTGTTTGTGATTTGTTGTTTTTGACTCTTTTCTATTTGCCTCCATTTCAAGCTCGTTGTTCCACTAGCCCACACCTCGCAAGCATATGATACCACTGGTGTGACAAGTAACCCAAATAAGACCCTGGTGGTCTTCCAGTCCCATAACTCTGCATTCTTGTATCTGTTCTGAAGCGCATATAAAGCTCTCCATCCACCTTGTATTCTTTTCATTCTGCAAGTGTTCCATCTAAGTTTGTTGTGAAAGTCAACGCTGAGATACTTGTATTTTGACACCACTTCAAGAGACCCTCCTGCAAACTGAAAATCGGGGTGTTGTGCATTTTTGTTGAAAAAATCATAATTTTGATTTTATCGGTGTTTACCTGCATCCCTACTTTACAAAAGAGCTCTAGAGCTCGAAGATGATCTCTTAAATCTTGGATTGTCGCTGCCATTAGGATTAAGTCATTGGCATAGAGCAAAACTTTTACCAAATAGTTAGTCAGGTAGACCCCCTCTCCTCCAAATTTATTTACCCAATCCTCTAGCTTATCAATGTAAAGCCCAAATAGAGTTGGGGATAGAGGGCAACTTTGTTTGATGCCGATGTCACTCCCAAAACATTCAGACAGCCCTACCTGAGTTTTGATTTTAGCTTTGACTTGTTCATACGATCTATGAATTGTTGCCTTGTAGTGCATCAGAACCTCTAGTTCCTCCATTTTGGCCCATA
The DNA here is from genome assembly GCA_037957365.1 of Torreya grandis. Classification (NCBI taxonomy): domain Eukaryota; kingdom Viridiplantae; phylum Streptophyta; class Pinopsida; order Cupressales; family Taxaceae; genus Torreya; species Torreya grandis. Next base: position 93,551 of record JARHVA010008607.1, on the reverse strand, counting down.
GTTTGCTCCTTGGAATTGTGTCAAATGCTTTTTTGAAGTCTACGAAGCAACAACATGCATCCTCCTTTTTATCCCACACCTTTTCAACTAGATGTCTAAGCGTGACACAATGGTCAATAGTAGAATGTTTGGGCCTAAAACCTGCTTGTCCCTTTGCCCGCTTGTCTTTTTTTTCTGCCCAACTATTAATTCTACATTCTATCATACTCCCAAATAGCTTTGCAAAGAGTGGATTTACCATGATAGTTCGGTAATTTGAGGGGTTGTTCACATCTCCACTCTTAAGTAGGGGTATGGTTAAACTTGTTGTCCACTCTGTTGGAAAGCCCATTTGGATGATTACATTGAAGATTTCTTTGATTTTAGGTGTTATGATATCTGCCTCCATCTTAAATGTTCTGCTTGTAAGTTGTCTATGTCGCGGGCTTTACCCATTGCTAGCTTTTTAATCCCTTGCATGATGTTTTCTGTTGTGAAAAGCTCTTTATTGACACTGATTTTGGGAGGTGCATCTTGTTCACCTTCATGTTCATATAGTTGTTTTGAGTACTCCAACCACTGCCCTACTGTTATGTTGTTTTCGACTTGTCTTTTTTCTTTGTGAAGTTCCCTCCAAAATATTTTAATTATTTGAGTTACCCTTTCTCCCTTGTTTGGGCGCCACACTTGGAGGGCTATAAAGACACAAAAGGAATCATTTGGAGAGGTTCATGCTGTGTTTGATATTCAATCTTGGTCTTTTAGAACGAAAATGCTAAGCCATTTGCTTTGAAGACGGAATCCTTCAAACAAAGAGTTAGAGGACACAAACCCTTTTTCTTCATTGAGGTAGTTTCGCTCAGAGGTTGCCATTGGAGTTATCAATTCCTTCAAGGGTATTTTAAACACCATTTTTGCTATTTTCAGGTGGGCAACTTGCTTTTGGTAGTGGAGACTTGCTTGGTGGTTGAATTCTCATGCTTTTGGGGGGTTTTATGCCCTAAAGACAATTCTGGAATTTATTCTAATTTGTGCATAGTGGCGACTTGCCTTGGAGGAGGTTTGGACTTTGTTTGAGTGTCAAATTTGTCCTGGATTAATTGTGTAATTTTTCTATAATATTCCAGCTTGGGCGATTGTATTTTGGGGGTTTTTTGGCCTCAAGTACATTTGGAAAAATTCTCTAAAATTCTGCCTTTCATTTCAATAATATCTGTACAATTTATTGAGGGTTTTATGAAGTTTGTTGCATGGTAGATCAACTACAATTTTCCATTCATTATTTCAGTTTGGGGCACCTAGGGTTTGGAGGATTAATTCCTCTTTTGAAGGGCCACAATTGCTTGTTTGGATCAGCTAATAGTTGCTTAGGGTTTGATATATTTTTGGAGGTGTTTTGGCAGCTAGGGTTTGCTACTAAAAAAATCAAAATTTTACTTATTTGGATAGGGTTTCAAAAAATTCCAATATTCAAAAAATTGTCTTAATTGGGGACATTAGTGGCATTAGAGCCAAATCTTTGCTAGCCGTGGGGTTTCAAAGTGATACATGCAAGAGGGTGTCAAAAAGGTAAGATATTACTTGAGGAGCAAGAAGAAAGTGGGAGAAATTCCACAAATAGAAGATGTCTCACTTGGATCAACAAAGGGATGAGATAGAAAACAAAGAACAAAGGCTTGACAGGTACACACAGGCTCAAGAACAAATGACTGCTATGATGATGGAATTTGTCTGTACTATGAAGGAGATGAGGGGTGACAAACCATCCAATGATGATGGTAGTGCTTTTGGAAGTCAACCTTACGGATCAGCCTTTTAAAGGGGTTGAGGAGCTTCACGTAGGCCTAACCAGCCTACTTTTTTGTAAAAAGTTGTCATTTCGGACGGGGAAGTACAACCCACATTGAGGGACAATTTTTTGAGAGATTAAGATAAATACATGACATATCCAACTCCTTTTAGGGATCAAATGGATTTTTCAGCTTTCACTTCATGAAAGCATGGCTAAATGGGTGACAATAGGGCTGACCAAAAGCACAGGGGCAGCCAAGGAGGACTCCACCATGCATTGGGAAAGCTCTCTCTCTCAAATTTTGATGGTTTCCGTAAAAGTTCAGCTAGGGCTTGGATCCAAAAGGTGGATACATATTTTTTTCTAAGGCTTATGATAGAAAAAGAGGCCATTCAATTTGCTACCTTGCACTTGGAAGGGGCTGCCCATGAATGATGGTATCACGGTTTGGTCACTCAAGGGCACCAACTCATTTCATCTTATGAAGAATTCAATAAGAGGATTATTGAAAGATTTGTTAGGGCTGATCCAAAGCTACATTTTAGAGAGTTGACACAATTAAACAAAAGGATACCGTAGAAGGTTATGTGACTGAATTTTAGAGGCTTTCAGTCATGGTAAGAGATGTTTCAGAGAGAAGGTTGGTGGTTCTTTTCATGGAGGGCATGGCTGATTCTATTAGGGGTTTGGTCAAGGCTTTTGACCTTTCTACTCTCCAAGGAGCCATTCAAAAGGCCCTTGATTTTGAGTCCTTGGCACCACAAGGTAAAATTCTGCCATTTAATTTACAAAAAACAAAAGGATACCGTAGAGGATTATGTGACTGAATTTTATAGGCTTTCAGTCATGGTAAGAGATGTTTCAGAGAGGAGGTTGGTGGTTCTTTTCATGGAGGGCATGGCTGATTCTATTAGGGGTTTGGTCAAGGCTTTTGACCTTTCTACTCTCCAAGGAGCCATTCAAAAGGCCCTTGATTTTGAGTCCTTGGCACTACAAGGTAAAATTCTGCCATTTAATTTACAAAAAAAATCTGCCATTTAATTTACAAAAAACTAACTCTTTCAAGCCTTATGGGCAGCAAAAAGACAATAAATGGGGGCAGCCAAGGGGAAACACTTTTGGACCACCAAGATCAACTCCTTCGGGGCAATTTGATAGGCCCAATAAACATGGTTTGGGGCAGTTTGGTAGGTCAAACCAGCAAGGTTTGGGGCAGCAAAGAGAGTTGCCAAGAGGGAATTTTGAGACAAGAAATGAATTAAGAAGGAAGAAGTTGCGTTTTGATTGTAAAGACCCTTGGACACCGTGTCACCATTGCCATGGGAAGGGTCAAGTGCACTACATTGAGGTGCATTCGGATGAAGAAGTGGCAGCCACCTATGATGAAGAGCACTTGGAGATCCTTGGAGGAGAAGGCTTGGATGGCACCTTTCTTTATTTAAAAAAAAAACAAAAAAACAAAACTACCTACTTTATATTAATAAGAAAAGCTTCTGTACAAATTCTTCCATGCCAAGCATGGAAGCTGTTAGCCATATCAGAAGCTTGATAAGCATTACAACCAATATTCCTTTTCATTAAGCAGAATCTAAATTAAGAATTGTCCTAATAGCTTCTTGAATCTTACCTTTGCTTCCTTATTGGGGACCCCTAGATAATATCCATTTCGTGTGAAAGGTAGTTTGAAAGGTAAAGATGTCACTATTCTCATTGATAGTGGAGCTACTCATAATTTCATTGATAAGAAATTGGTTGCTTTGTGTGGGTTACAATCTATTGAGTTTAGTTGTTTTCGTGTCACTGTGGCGGATGGATTCACCATCCCTTGTACCACTAAAGTCCCCAAGTTGAGCATCATGATAGGAACACATCTCATTGAGGATGATTTTTATGTGGTTGGTATTGGGGGGACCAACCTTATGCTTGGTATACGATGGTTGCAGTCTCTTGGAGAGTACACCCAAAATTACCAAACAATGGAGCTCAAGTTTGATGCAAATGAGAAAGAAGTGATTCTACATGGTTTGCATGATAGGGCACCCAAGGGGGCAACATCCAAGAGGAAGGAGAGCATAATTCATGGATGAATTCCGGTAGAGGCAGCAAGACAAGTTTTTTCTGAGTTGAAACAACCAACTCTCATGAAGGAAATGGGTCACATACATGGCATATTGAGTGGAGAAAAAGTGGAAAAAGGTTACCCTTACAAAAAAATCAATGAATGGGGCATAGGACAGCCTCTAAGGTATGTTAAAATTTTTCAAATTTGTCTTTGCATGAGCTGGTTTCTAAGGCATGTTAGAGTGATCAAGGGTTTGTTGAAAGGAGACCATGCTAGTTTGCTACCAATGTATGAAGAAAATTATTTAATGCCTTTTTCTCTAAGCCCTACAAATTCTGAAAATATATGTTGGAAATTAGTGTTGAGAAGGATTGAAATTCCATACGTGAGGAGGATAAGAAATTATGAAATTTGCATTGGAAAGAGGTTGCAAATGCACTCAGAAAAATCTGAGTTTTTTATGTCAATTCAGCCAAGTATATATTTTGAAAATGTGATGAACAAAGTGTTAACTAGATAAATGCACTCCAAGGTCTAAAATCAAGAGGACACTTGGTGTTGGTATTAGAGAAGGGGCAAATGATCAACTTCTGCGGAGTATATGTCCATGGAACAAGGTGAAAGAGAGTAATGTACAGCACCCTATAAAGTCTGAAATTGCAAGAAAGTGTGGGTCTATCCTTGGTGACAAAGGTCCAATTGATGCACCGCTTCCCCAAGGTATGCAACCCCAATGTTTGTAGGTCTCAACATGTGCTCCCAGGATCGTCAAAATGTATATAAGGGGCAGCTCTTTGACAATTCCCAGTTCTAATTTCTCTTGCTTATTGCTGGGGTCCATAATGTTTTCTTTATGTTGCATAAACATTATGGGTTTGTTGGAGGCCAAATTGGTGATGGATTGGTTGCCTCCATTGAAGATTTGCAGGGCTGTTGGAGGCCAAATCAGCCCACATAACAAATGGTTCAGGTTTCTTAAGGAGTTGGTTTGCTCCAAGGCAAGAAGGCAGGTGAGTATGTGGACCAAGGATGGAGTTACCATTCCCACATGTGAGTCTCCAGCCCTTGAGAGGTTTCAAATTGAGAGTTTGAGGGGTGGAATCAATGATATATGCAGCTGTTATGAGTTGCATAAGGCAGAATACACTTGGGGCAGCAAGTTGTTAGGAATAAAAATAATTTTGAGGGTTGATAAGGAGGATGCTAGGGGCTGTACCATGCCTAGCAATGAGGAGTTTGCAGCGATACCCCATAAAGAAGGCATCGCCAAAGATCAAAAAGTGAAAGAGAAGATTTTCTTTTGGACTAATTTGTTTGATTCTTGTGTAGGTGTTGATATAAGGGCAACCAAAGCCCTAATACTTGAAGATCCTTGCTGGAATGCATTTTTTCAGCCACCTTTGTGATGCCAATTCTGAAGTTTTTCTTGTTTTCATCATTTTATGGGCATTTTCGGAATACTTGGGCTCAATGACAAGGAAAAAAGATATGGTACTGCGATTTTTCATTTTCAACTTACATGAACAAGAAGGGAACTTCATCTACAACAGTAGAAGACTTCATCAAGAGGGGCTTTTTCATTGGGAAGGGCCTAGGTTTGAGTTTTGCACAAAGCCGATGGTGGAGATAGCACTTTGGTTACTTATATTCCTTGAGGACAAGCGATTTTGGGCAGAGAGGATTGTCATGTCCCTCTTTTGATAGGGACATCATTGAAGACCCTTAGCCTTAACTAATTCTCGGGGGCTAAGGGACAAGTAAGAAGGGAAAGAGTATTAAGTGTTTTTGATTGAATATATGTAAAAGGTACCTTTTTGGAAGTTACTTTATGTTTCTTATTTCACTTAAAGAGGGGACCTTTAAGGGTCATGAAAGTTTAAGTGATTAATAAAAGATCAAAAAAAAATAATCTTTTAATTATTTGAGTTACCCCCCCTTCCTCTTCTGGGCATCACACTTGGGGGGCTATAAAGGCAAAAGAGGAATCATTTGGAGAGGTTCGTGCTATGTTTGATATTCAACCTTGGTTTTTTAGCACGAAAATGCTAAACCATTTGCTTTAAGACAAAATCCTTCAAGCAAAGAGTTAGAGGATGCAAATCCTCTTTCTTCATTGAGGTAGCTTCACTCAGAGGTTGCCTTTGGAGTTATCAATTCCTACAAGGGTGTTTTAAACACCATTTTTGCTTTTTTCAGGTGGGCGACTTGCTTTTGGGAGTGGAGACTTGCTTGGTGGTTGAATTCTCATGCTTTTGGGGGGGTTTATGCCCTAAAGACAATTCTTGAATTTATTCTAATTTTTTGCATAGTGGCGACTTGCCTTGGAGGAGGTTTGGACCTTGTTTGAGGGTCAAATTTGTCTTGGATTATTTCTATAATTTTTCTATAATATTCTAGCTTGGGCAATTGAGGTTTGGGGGCTTTTTGGCCTCAAATACATTCAAAAAAATTCTCTGCCTTTCATTCCAATAATATTTGTGCAATTTATTGAGGGTTTTTATTAAGCTTGTTGCATGGTAGATCAGTTACAATTTTCCATTCATTATTTCAGTTTGGGGCACCTAGGGTTCAGAGCATTAATTCCTCTTTTGAAGGGTCACAATTGCTTGTTTGGATCAACTAATGGTTGCTTAGGGTTCAATATATTTTTGAGCTATTTTTGGAGGTGTTTTGGCAGCTAGGGTTTGCTACTACAAAAATCAGAATTTTATTTATTTGGCTAGGGGTTTCAAATAATTCCAATATTCAGAAAATTGTCCTATTTGGGGACATTACACAGGGTCTAAAAAAGAAATTTAGTGTGCTGGTTTAAATGTTGCTATAATCTTTTTTCATCCATGCCAACATTGATCCAACACGTAAATTGTTCTATATTTCTATAAATTCAGCTCATCATTGCATTATAGTTCTGAGCACATAATAGTTGTATATATCTATTTTGTAACATTGTTTTTACCAGGTAATTGAGGGTCAATGGGTCCCTTGCCTTTTATTAATAATACCATGATTACATAACGTTGAGTTCAAACAAACAAGGATTCTAAGAATCCCAAAAACCCATGATGAAAAAACCCACAACCCAACAAACCAACTACTGAACAACCAACCCAAAGACCAAAAAACCATACGCTCACCAAGAGGCGCCCTAATGGCCCATCACGGTGGCAATGCTACATGAACATAACCACTACCAACATTTCCCGCAACCGGGGCACCACTCCCTCCCCCACCGCTTAGTCGTTGTTCCGGAGGATCATCCAACCAACCACCCACCTCAACGTTCCTACTCATAGCCACCTGGAGCAACCTCCCAACCCTGCCACCATGACCACTCCTTCTGCGAGTCCTTCCATGAGTCCTTCCACCAACCCTTTGTTCCACCATGCTCCCACCAAGTCCCTAAGAGTGATACGTAGACTCCATGCAGGCCCGCATATGAGAAGACATTGTCCGACGATGCCTAACCAACCCACCACCATCCTCCATTGTGCCATCCACACCAGCCTGAGGAGGAAACATGGATGCAACAGTTCCATACAAACACGCTAGTAAACAAGCCGCCAAGACCACCTTGCTTGCCCGCCATAGGTCAATGATCGCCGCTAGAGATGGAAAAGGAGCTTCGCAAGCTAGTACATCTAGTGCTGTTACAAACCCCCCAAGAGCCGAAGGATGTTGCAGCGACCCCTAAAGCTACTCAACAAAGGCCAACACATTAGCAAATCTTTCCTCCAACTCAAGAAAGTTGGTCATGGAAAGCAACCCTAAATTCTCCCTGCATGAGAATAACAAAGAAATTGGCGAGCTCCCTTGAAAATCCGCCATTGCTTGCTCCAATCCCATGCGAAACCTAGGCTGCACCAACTTGACCGCCACCTCCCTTGTCTGAACTCCATCTTCCAATGCAAATAAGAGATTCCCAACAAACATAGAGGCCAACTTAGAGTTCACTTTCATCCTATGTCGTGTCTTTGGATACACCATTCCAATCAGCTCCCGAACTGCCTCCAACACCGCCTCTGACTAGATTATGAAGACCTTAATCAGTTGGGAATTCAAAACACTCCATCAAATGCCATTTCACACTTTGTGGCCTTCAAACGCAGCAGAGGGGTGCTCAATGCCAGCTGCAACATTGTGTCCATCGCCACACAAACACTTGGGAACTAGCTCGACCATCAATTTACCACGCTTAAGCCGTCTAAACACCACGCCAACTGATTAAAGCACTAACCACCACAACGTGCAAATGCTCTCGCCCAATCTCTAAAAAGCTCCATCCAATGTGTGAACCAAACCATCGACTTTAATGTTGACGTGACTTGAAAAATGCTAAAAAAATCCCACAAGATCCCCAAACATCAACTCGAATCAACCAATTCCCCCCACAGTAGCCCTAGGCCATACATTCCATGTATTATCCACCACCATTTCATCTAGTCGGGATATACCCCTGTTAGCCAAAAAGTCTGCAGCTGAATTAGCCTCTCTAAAGCAATGAGAAGCCTTTCATTTTGAAAATGAATTTGGGATAGTCCACATTTGTCGCAAGATGTTGTCGAGATTCCAAGAACCTGCCTTTCACTTATGCAACGCATTAATTATCATCATTGAATCACCCTTGATGACCACTTTCTCAATGTCGCACTGGACAATCAAATCCAACCCGAGCACAAGAGCTTGTGGCTCCATCTGGTTATTAGTGCCATCCAGGAGCTTTGGTGAAGCCACTCTAATTAAAGATCCCATACAATCTTTGATTAAACATCCTGCTCCCGAAGCCCCTAGATTCCCACTTGCCGTGCCATCGAAATTCAGTTTGAACCTGCTAGGAGGCGAATGGCACCAATCCAAATTATCCGCCCGCCTATGAGCCTTATGAGCAACAATTGACCCATTAATGGGAGGAACTTTCAGCCACTTCCATGATGCAATGCTCTGCCTATCCCAATCCGTCACAATACCCTTCCCCTTTAGTATGCTAGGAGCCAATCCTTGGCGTTGCCACTTCTGCTTAATGAATAACATCTTCTAGGGTCCTCACCTTTCCTTCAAAAAATACATAAATTCCGCTCCTTCCAAATTGCCCATAGCAAGATAGTCGGGCAAGCATGCCACAGACAAAAAAAGGTACCCTTATGTTGCCCAACCAACCAAGAGGCAAAGGCAGAAAAGAGGGACCCAGGCTTGGCCCATTTCCAACAGTGTCTAACGCACAACCAGTCCCAACAAGATGTAGCAAAGGGGCATGAAAACAATAGGTGATTAACATCTTCATTAGCTAAACACATGACACACTGCGAAGGCCCAATCATTTTGATCTTCTAGAGCCTATCATGTGTCAAGATTTTACCTTGAACAACTACTCAAGCAAATGCCCCTGCCTTAGGGAGCCTTGCTTTGTTCTAGCACAATTTTTTTCCCAGCCAAAGGATGGTGCAGCCTGTTCAGCCATTTTATAACCCAGGTTCACAAAATACCATCCTGACTTTGTTCTGGTCCATTGAATGGAGTCCTCACTGTTGTTAAGAAAGACCTTCCTTTTAGACAATAACCTGGCCAAAAGAGCTTGTTGATTGGTAGGAATCGCTAGATCGTCACAACCTTTCCATTTCCACCTGCCCAATCTAGCCCCATGCTTGGTTCCAGGTAGTCACACACCTTACTCCCCCAAACTTCCAACAACACAGTGGTTGCTTCATCCAAGCGTGACACTTCTATAGTGACCGATGCTCATCATATGAATCGCCCCATAACTCAGCCAACCATCCATTGTTAATCACCTAGGACACATGCTCCCTAATAATGAAGCAACATTTGATCATGAAATTCCACAGGTTAGATCCCAAAGGGGGACTAGCCATAGTCATGATGGTTGTGTGTGAAGTCTCCCTAGAATATTTGAGTTGCAACACCTTGCTCCACAATGCTTGTGGCTAAGTAACCATTCCCCACACAAGCTTTGCCCCCAATGCCAAATTCTGAACTATAATATCTCAACCCTTGCTCCCCCCCACCCTGAGGAAGACAAACTCTAAACCATTTGATCAACAGTATCTTGTTTTGATTACCATTGGCCCGCCAAAGAAAATTCCTCATGATGCAGTTGAGCTCCTTAACAACCTTCACAAGAGTATGAAGCACTGACATCATATAAACCGACAGAGCGCTCAACATAGACTTAATAAGAGTGATCCTACTGGCCAGAGACAACCACCTACACTTCCAAGTCATTAGCCAATCCCTGAAAGTGTTGATGAGGTTTTCCCCCATAGTCGACTTACCCACTCTTGCAAACAGCGGGACCCCCAAATATTTCGTTGGGAGATTCCTAGTTGTAAAACCCAAGATACAAATTACCTTGTCCTGGGTATGCCTAGGAACATTCAAGAAGTAGACTTCTGACTTGAGGGAGTTAGCCAGTTGTCTAGACGCAACATCATAGTCATTAATGATTTGCTTGAAGGTTCTAGCCTTGAGCTCTGTAGCTGCACCAAAGAGTATAATATCATCAACAAAATGCTGATGAGTAATATTCTCCATGCCTTCTGTTGCTTGAATTTCTTTCAATGACCCAGCCGAGCTACCTTTAGCCACAACTCTCCCCAAGGCCTCCAGCATGAGAGTGAACAGAAAGGGGGATAAATGGTCACCCTACCTCAATCCTTGAGAAGCTTCAAAGACACCAGATGACTCACCATTAATCAAGACCGAATACCTTGGAGATAAAATGCAACCAAAAATCCAATTTGCCAAAAGAGGCTTAAGCCGAAGAGAGATGGCCTTCAAAATGATTTTGTAAACCGTATTACATGGAGATATTGGCTTATAATCACCTAAATCCGTTTGAGTCTCACCTTTAGGGATAAGCATGATAAAGGTATAATTGATATCTGGGGCAATTTTTTGCTTGCTGTGCAACTCCCCAACCATATCCACAACCTCCTCGCCGACAACTTCCCTGGATGTTGGAAAAGATGCTGTCGTAAACCCATCTGGGCCAGGAGCTTTATCTCTGCCAAGGGCAAAAACCGCAGTCTTGATTTCCTCCTTTGAAAAAGGAGTCATCAAACTTGTATTCTACCGGTCCTTCATGATATTAGGAATGAAATTAAGACTTCTGGATTGAGCTTCTAAGTCTGAAGCATCCTTGCAGGCTAGAAGCTCTTGAAACCATCTTATGGCCTCTCCTCTAATTTCAGAGTTGGACTCAAGTGGCTGCCCATCCCAGCCCTTAATGGAGGGGATTCGATTCACTATCTTTCTAATTGGAGTAAAATTACAAAAGAATTGAGTGTTATTGTCGCCATGCTTAAGCCATTGCTCTCTAGACTTCTGTCTCCAAAAGGCCTCCTCCCTATCCAGGGTTCTTCCAATTCCACGAGCAACATCTTCTCTTTCATATAAGTGTCTAAGTCGATGCCGATTGCTAGTACAATTTGGTTAACGCCTGCCATATCAGCCTCAACCCTGGCAATCTCCTGGAAGATGTTTTTGAAGGTCTCCTTATTCCAAGATTTGAAACAAGATTTGATATGTGCGAGTTTCTTACCCATCTTGAACATTTTAGACCCCTTCAAAGCCGGCGCTGAATGCCACCACCCTTTGACTGGATCATTGATATGAGGATCCCGCAACCACATGAGCTCAAACTTGAAAGCACATTTCGGAGGTGCCCCTTCAACAATCTTGATCTCAATTGGAGCGTGTTTTGATTCAAATATAGGCAGAATGTTGCTCTCTAGAATTCAATCAAAGGCTAAGCAATTAGGGGAAATCATAAATCGATTGATCCAACCATTCTGCAATGCTGCTAAATCTCGCCCTTTTATTCGCCCACGAAAATAACCCATTCTTGGGAATCAAATCCAATAAGCCTGCGTTGGAAACAAACCTAACAAAATCCTTTTGGGATTGAGTCTCCCGCCCAATCCCCCCTCTCTTATCCAAACTTGACAAAATAACATTAAAATCCCTCCCAACCACACATCTCTACCCTGCCAAACCGACAAGCTGATGTTGAATCTCTTCCCAACATCGGGCTTTGAGCTAGACCGAATTGGGCCCATACACATTAAAAAGGAAAACGACAATATCGAAGACAAAATCAAACACCCTATGTAGCTGCCAATTAGTCCCTGCCTCACATTCTTCCACTACCACTCTGGAGGGAGACCAAAGCAATGCCAACCCTCCTGACGCACTGGTTGAGTCCACAAAGGATCCTTTCCAGTGATTCCACCCTTTGGCCATCAGGGCCTCGGCCTCCCTTTTACTCATTTTAGTCTCCTACAACAAAACCACATCAAACCTTGGATTCTGCAATTGTCGCCTCACTAGACGATACCTATTAGGGGCATTTAGACCCCTAACATTCCACAAAATAAATTTCATTGAGCTACTGAGGTGTCTTCCACCCCTTGCTTTCCCAACGACACAAACATATTAGTGGAGGTCTACATACCTATCATCACTTTGGCCTCTGTGATTTCCTTTGCCGCTTTCCTTCCCCTTTTCGTAGGGGCTCCATAATTGGGATGTGAAAGCTTGCCATCTTTGGGCGCCAAGGAAAGAACCTCCATCGAGTTAAGCTCTTCCTCCTCTTCAAATAAATCTTCAGCAAGTGGGGATAGTTGAAGATCCCCCACCATTCCTGAGGGCTCCTCTCTCCCCTTGATCCCTTCAGACCCAACCTCTATTGACATTTCCTCTCCCTTGGTTAAGATGGTGGATACCTTTAGAGCTTCTAATGAAATGAAATTGCATTCTTTAAGCTTGGACAAAGGAGACAAAGACTTACCACCTTCAAGCTTGTCCTTAAGGGCTTCTGTGGTCTCAATATCTAGCACAGGATGCTCTGGTACTCCTTATCCTGACTAGTTCCTCCATTTCTTTGTAGGAATGCGTCAAACTGCGGGTTTGGTTTGGTCATCCAAACCACCAAGGGTGGTCTATCTTCCACTGTAACAAACCTTTCAGTGCAGTCCTTACGGATGTGTCCCACTTTTCGGCATTTGAAGCACCAAAAAGCCACCTTTTCCACATCAATCTTCTACTCCCAAGATCCATCTCGAGTTTTGATGCTAATAGAATCTGGAATAGCTTCGTCCAAATTTAAAAAACCACTGATACAGGCATAAGACGCCAACACTCCTTCCCTCGTAATAAGATCTATCTTAATAAAATCTCCCAACAGTCCTCCTGTCCTCATTAGACACTCTTCTGACCAATATTGCACAGGCAACCCATACATCCTAATCCAAATGGGAAACTTTCCCTTCTTCGAGGAGATAGGGTCAAAGCTAGGATACCACTGTTGGAGTCATAGACCAGCCCCATCCTTTAACCAAGGGTCCCCTTCCAAAATCTCCCGTTTCTTGCCCGAAGAGGGACAGCTGATTACAAAGAAGCCTTTTGGCAAGAATTTGAGCACGAAATCCGCTCCCCAGTTGTTCTCAACAGAAAGCTCCATTGCCCCAATTGCTGGCCATTTGCCTACAAACTTCCCAAACAGGGAAGTGTCTCTCAGAGCTTGAATGCTCGCCTCAAACTTTTCCCTTTCAAAGGACACTATTTTAACAAATTGGTTCGCTGCTTGGGTTAAAGGGACCTCTACTGCAGGAGAAACATTTGGGCAATGCCTTCCCTGGGTGGTCTGACTAGGGCCTCCAAATCTTCCACTCGCCCCAATTGATAGCCCAGGCTGCCCGCGTTCCACTGATTTTGTCTTGGAGGATGATGGTTCTGCAGTCTTGACTTGTCCATCGAACTCACCGCATGACCAACCGGTATCCCCCCAATCCACCTGTGCTTCTTGGATCTCATGCTGCACCTCCCACCTAAACCCCTTTCTTGCATTAAGTGCCTGTGCTGCTGACACCGTGACCTTGTGTCCTCATTCTCTTCTTTGCTCCCGTGAATGTGCCTTCTCCCAACGTGACATATATATTGTTTTTAGTCACATATGTTTTTTTCTTCTATTTTGTAACATTAGGTTGCCCTTTGTGTCAATTTTTTTAACTTTAACAAAACTTCATATTTTTCCTTTTTTGCATTTCATTATATGAATATATGTGAGAGGACTGATGTTTCCATATTTTCCCTTGCTGATTATGTGTGTTAAATGTTTTTGTTTAGCTGCATTATAATATTGCTGTATTTTAAATCAATTCATGGTAAAATATGCGATAAACATATCTGAATTGGCTCAGTGCACTGAGTGCCCTCCTGCTGCTCTTCACATTTTGTGAATTGATACAGGCAATTCTAGTTATATTTCACTGGAAATCCAGTTCATGTTGCGTAAAATTTTAGCTGTTTGCAATTTTCTCTTTTTTTGTTGAAATTCTGAGCTGGTATGATTATACTCATGTTTTTAGAATTGAAGCTCAATATTACAAATAATTTTGTTTGTTCTCGTGTTCTTATCCACAAATATCACAATCTACCTTTTTCCATTGCCCTATTACAATTTTAAATTTTTTGGTCCTGTGTTTTGTGATCAATATAGTCATAATGTATTGTGTAGGATCTTTTGCGTAATTTGTTGTCTCTAATTTTCAACATGTTATCTATTTCCGAGTGTCTATTTGATGATGCTAATTATTTTCCCCTTTTCTTAAGTTCTTAGTGTACGGGCCCTTTGCTAACTGCACGTAGCTTACTTAAAGTGCTAGGAGTCTGTAAGGCAATATCAGTTCTAGACTTACCTCTGTATGTTATTCCTTATGGCAAAGAAAAAATAGAATGAATATAAATATAATTGTAACATTTGTGCAATATAAATAGATGGGTGGCTATATTTGTTCATTCTTTGCTAAATTTGGAAGACTCAAAAAGTTGAGAATTTTGCCATATTCAGCATTATCATCATTGTAACATTTGTGCAGTATAAATATAATGCACTTAATTATTTTTGATAGATTAAATAAGGGGTTTTATTGGGGTCCTCACCTGATTAATATAAGAAAAGAGAACAAAACAAGCTTGCCAAATGGCAAGATAAGGTTACAGAACAGCGAATGCAGAAGCAAGATAAACGAGAAACAAACAGCCCATAAAAAAGCAACCTCTTAATCCAACTAAGGGCGAGTTAACCAAAACCTTTGCTCGATTTGAGATACATATGGGAAGAAGAGGGCAGTGTCCCAAGCTCCTTTGTTTTTGATGTGAGTCTCCTCCCAAGGAAACTTCGAGTGGGTCATGAAATCGGAGGGGCAGGCAACCTTCCCTGCAGCTGGCTGTTCCAACAAATCCTCAGCTTCAAAAGCTAATACCTAAGAGACGGGGAGCAGGGCCCCCTCAATCGAAGGGGATCGCATGCGGCTTGCAAAACTTGAGGGGAAAATCGCCTTCCCTGAAACCAGTTGCTTCAGCAAAATCTCAGTGTCACTTGCCTGAAGTTGGGAGGATGGAGATGAAGGCCCCTTCCCTGTTGGAGTTCTGATCTCCTGCTCCACAAAACCATTACTAACCCTATCAACAGGGAGAGATTTGCATCCTTTGTTCCCTTCGAAGTGGGCACATGAAGAGCCACCTCTTCCTTTGGGGGCAGCAGACATTACATTTGTGTCCAAGACCTTGGAAGTTGGCACCACCAAGTGGTGGTATTCCTTGGGTCCATGCCACCACGTCAGTTAGGAGCAACCTCCATTTTTCTTTTTACCCCCTAAACCAGCAGACGACTTCACCAACCTCTTCGAGCAAGCAGCCGCCAAATGCCCATGGGAGAAGCAAGCCTGGCATTTGAAAGCACCCTGTTTGTAGTCAAGATTGTGCTTCCAGATCCGATCTATAACTTTAAACCAAATCTCATCCCGAAAATCATTAATGAAATCGACTTTGACAGTTAACTTGGCAAATGTTGTGATATGCCTGCAGTATTGTTAGAGCAAAATTGGAATTTTCCAATGGCATTCCCAATGGAATGCATACTGTGGGCATTCCATAACTGCAGAGGTAAATTTGGGAGTCTTACCCACACTGTGGCAGATGAGACAGTCTCAGGAAGGATCAAAGGAGTGCAACCAGGATTTCAAACATAAACCAGCTCTCCCCAAAAACCAGGGGCCAACTTGTAGACTGATCCGCTGCTGAATCACATTACATAGGAAAGAAGCCCTAAGGACGGTTAAATATAGATTTCATTTGAGAGCAGAGGTTTCCAGGAAACCAAGATCCAGTCATGCAGCTTTGCCAACCATGGCCAGAGGCCTTTGAATCTGCAAATCAATACATGCTCTTTGTAAAAATCTTCATGATCAATAGCTTCCTACCCATTTACAAGAGTGGGGTCTTCTTTGTGACATCCGCTAGGAAGCCAAATGCGAGAATTAGCCGCAAGAGAAGAAGATGGCACTTTCAGAATGTCCCTAAAAGACTGAAAAGTGCACCCTTGTGAAGCCAATGAAGCAGCCGGCACAGTGTTGGGCGCAGGAGCTGCAATTGAAGGGGGGCGACAACAGGTGGCAAGCCTAGAAACTCAGGAGAAACAAAATGCGAGGATTGAGCAGGTGACAAAGGCCATTGAAAACGGTCAATGGTTGCACGACCAAGGAAAGAGGAGGGCAGTCCTTACTGAGGAAGAACCTGCAGAATAGATACACATTGGCTATGCAAACCCAGATTCAGGAGAATCGATTTACACATTAGATTGCTGCATACAGTTTGGGGCGGGAAGGAGGCCGTGGGAGAGGCCCATGGGTTGGCGGCCAGGGGACCATGACCAAAACAAGTGGATCAGAACACCATGAATGGCTCCTCAAACCCTACGAAGGCCCATATTAAACCCATTATTAAGCCCCAGTATAATGCACTTAATTTCTTTTCACTTTCACTACCTATTTCTTACTGAAGGGAAAACTTATTATCAAGGCGTTGATTGTTTTGTGAGGATTAAGACTTTTGTATAGCAAAATCTAATGTTTTATTATAGTAGGTGCATAAGCTGATGTGGTAATTGAATATTGGTTTGGCTACATTAACTGGTGATTATGCTGCAATTGTTGCAAGTAATGCAGGGCACTACTTCTCGATCAAGGTCATACAGCCATATTGGATTCAAGTAACTTTAATAATACATCATTTTTTCTCCATGCCCCCTTCATATTTGGCAGCAAATTGAGGAGAAAGCAAAACAAAAATAATGCCTATGGAAACTTATTTTACAAAATTATTAGTAGCCTATTAGTCCTTGTATCTCCATAACTGTCATAACTTGGCCTTTTCCTCAACAGGCAGTATTGTCTAAATTAAGTTGCGAACTGAGGGTACAGTTAGGAAGGTGCTGATATAGATATTTCCCTTTCTTTGTAAGCTACTTGAATAAATAGAATGCTATAACATGCTTTCTAGATTTTATGTGGTCATATTCAAGAAACTGAAGGATTAGTTGGGGGCCATAGCTAAAGTGATCTCCAGGCCTATAAATGTGTGCTTGTCATTGTTAGGAGGCTATATCAATTTTGGAATCTCTAAAATCTCTGTATAAGCAGTGGTATCCTATGTAGATCTCATAGTAGACAGAACCTCAATACACTTTTCTAATTTATCTAAAGTAGAGCAAAGTTTGTAAATCTTGTTGTCTGTATGAGTCTTATTCTGATCCTTATTTCTGAGCTGGTGGTGAACAGACCTGAAGTTTAGCCAAATGAAATTGCAGATAGTAATGATAAATGCCAATTTGATATAGATATTTTCCTGTCTTTGTTAGCTACTTGGATAAATAGGATGTTAAAACGTGATTTCTAGATGTTGTGTGGTCTTATGCAAGTAACTGGAGGATTAGTTGGGTGGCATAACTAAAGTGATCTCTAAGTGCATAAATGTGTGCTCGTCATTTTTAAGAGGCTATATCAATTTTGGAACCTTTGGAGTTTACATATAAGCAGTTGTATCCACTGTAGATCTCATGTAGACAGAAACCTCAATATGATTTTCTAATTCATCTATAATATAATAAAGTTTTAAAATCTTGTTGTCTGTATCTATCTTATTGTGATCCTTATTTCTGAGCTGGTGGTGAACAGACCTGAAGAAGCCAAACAAAATTGCAGAGAATAATGCCAAGTGCCAATTTATTTTATCCAAATGAAATGGGTTGGAGCCCTAATTAAAGTAATGGTGGGGCCCAGATGCATCACACATGTCAACAAATTTTTCCACTCACACACTTAGACAGAGTCTGGTCATGGCCAACAACTATGTTATATTTTTGTGTTTAGATGTGTAAAAGTAGAATAAGACAAAAATATCCACCTTATTATCAAAAAGAAAGATCAAAGTAGAAAAATCTCCCAAATTTTTAAAGGAACTTTGCAGCAAATCATTTTGGAAAAGGGATGGACAGTGATCCTTTTTCACCAGATAACATGACACTGGTACCTATCTCCCCTTGAGAGAGATCTTTGAGTCCCTTACAAACTTTTCCTCAATCTCTTTTTTTAGAGTTTTCATTCTAATAGATTGTAACTTGTGTCATGTGCTTGTTTTATATGGTAATTATTATATGTTGCTGGTCGTAAATGCATCAGGTGCAATGGTGTCCTATCTAATCAACATTGAACTTAGTAATATGGTTTGTAGGTGGACATTGTTGACTTCAATGGGAGTTTTCTCACAAGGGTACGTGATCTTGTTGGTGCAAACCCAATTATAATGGTCGCAACAAAGGTTAGTATTCTATGTATACATTGTTCCGGTGCTATTGAGAATAGTACCCGTGCTTTTACTATGTTCTCCAATTCAGTATCCTTGTTGCATTGTTATATATTTGTTTTCAAGGTTGATCTTCTTCCAAAAGGGACGGATCTAAATGCTGTTGGTGATTGGATCATCGAGGCCACCATGCGAAAGAGGCTCAAGTAAGTTTTTGATTGTTGTTGAGCAATGAAGGTTGCATGTAAATAGCATTTTCTGGAGTATTTGATATGGAACTATGATTTGATTTGTAAAAAGTCATAATGTTGTGTGTTTTTGTTTCATTTTTGTAGTTTTCCTTCTTGTTGCTGATTTTTTATCAATTTGTTTCGTCTAAGAGTGTTTTTAGGTTGCATTTTAGAGAGGCTCCTCTTATGAATAATGTGGTATTATTAATTGCCAGTTGTTGTTGCAAGAGCTAAGATTGACTTTGCTATTGTGCATTCAAGTTTTGCAAGTTAAAATAAATGCTAACTCGGATATAGGGACTGACACTATATTTTTTGATATTTCACCACTATGAGAAGATTCAAGCAATATAAATGTTTTATGAAGTAATACTAATCATTTTTTTTTATTGATGACAGTTTTTGACTGGAGCGTGGACTGGTCTAGGACACAATCGGGGGCCTAGATCCCCCTGTAATTTATTAACCACCCAAATACCACTGGTATAAAAGGATTGCCAGATGTATACTGACTATTACCAACAACGGCGACTACCAGCCTTGAGAATAACCAACGGCCATTAATGGCCTTGAGAATACAACCAACGGCCACAACCAGCCTTATATGCCTTTCCAGAGATTTGACCCTGGGTGTGGCTTGAAACAACCAAGCCACTTAACCAACTCACCCACATCTCATTGGTGAAGTAATACTAATCATTACTAATAAGTTTCTACAATATATTTCAAGATTCATAGTGGTGGCATTCTTAAGGAATTATGATACGTGTTTTGAAGTAAGATTAAACCATATTGAATAATCATGTCTACTGGGAAGCGTTCTAAAATGTTAGTAATAATTGTGTATGAATCATGAAATGCAATATAGAGATGGAGGTTGAGTGTTGGAGTAAGGATATATTGCAATCCAACATTAGGTTTTTTACTGTATTGATCAAATGTTAATGTGACCGTAAGAGAGGATGTGTGTCATTCCATATATTTTGGAAACTAAACTGCTCTAATGAGCTTGGATGGTATAAAAAACTAAGAAAATCCTATGACTGATTTTGAAGATTACAATATAGACGGATTCAAGTGAAGATGCATATTATTTATCTGACAATTGGCTAAAGTAATGATCCCCTAGTAAAGAGATAAGAGATGATTGTTAGCTATTGATGTTGTAAGATTTGTGGTTTTATCTTTTCTATTTGAAGTTAGCACAGAACAATATTGAAAGATGAGTTCTCATTGCAAACTTTTTGAAGATAGAAATCTGCCATTCAAGATAAAGTGATGATGCAAAGCTCACGATAGTGACCACCATTGACCATTTAGTGAAGCATGATGATAAAAAAAGGCTGTCACAATGCATATAAAGGAAAATTGATGCGGTTTGAGCCATAGATGATTTAAAGAGAGACTGTCAAGCCATTTGGATCATGGATGAAAGTCAAGCCTTTGATCTCCAAATAATCTAGTTTAGTCTCCTATTCAACCTCCATCAATGTCGAAGGGAATTAATTGCTATTTCTTGGTCTGGTGTGTAATCATTACATTCAAAGCACCAACGTTTGTTTTTCGATCTCAACGCCATCATAGAGCAATAGCAATGCACGTATGATAATCTTGGTTATTGCTTTTAATTGCTAGAATTTAGTGTCGATTTTTTTTGTGCTTTATGAGTGGGCTGGATGATAGACTCTGTTCATGGTTTTTGAATAAGCAATTAAAATGTAGTATCATGATATATTTGATGGATACAAGCTTTAAAGTATAGGTGTAGAAGGATTTTTGGGCACAATATGGATTTAGATATGTAAATTCAAACCCAAACATCAAACTACCAGGTATAGTCTAGAGCCATTAGAACTAAGTGCAATTAGATGAATAAACCATTCAAATCCTACACCTAAAATTCTAAAGCTAATTGCTCCAGACCATGATTAAACGGATGAGAAATAAAAGGACTGTATTGACATATCTTAGACTCAGCAATTGGACATTATGATGGCATGATGAAGGATGATGGATTCATGGATCGATTTAGCATGGAGATGTTATGGACTTCTAAGATGCCTTCCCCATCATAATGAAGGATGATGGATTGATTTAGCATGGAGATGTTATGGACTTCTAAGATGCCTTCCATGGAGGAATGGAATGGTTTAAATAGAAAGAGGAGGGAAAGATCAATGGATGAGATTCAAAGTTGGATGAGAAAGATCAAG
Organism: Torreya grandis; assembly: GCA_037957365.1. NCBI lineage: Eukaryota > Viridiplantae > Streptophyta > Pinopsida > Cupressales > Taxaceae > Torreya > Torreya grandis. Next base: position 72,620 of record JARHVA010008607.1, on the reverse strand, counting down.
GGTGGAGAATTATCCAAGGAATTTAAAATTCCTTGGAAGCCTCTAGATTTAGAGGCTTCTAGAGAGGAGGGGTGAGAATAGAGAAGGTTCTAGATTTGGAGAGTTCTAGAATCCTTCTTAGGAGTTGATGATTAGATAGGGATAAGATGAGTGATTAGGGACTATGGGTGTAGGAGAGCCTAGGGATCAAGCTAGTAGGTGGGTAGGTGAGCCATAAGAATATAAAATTCTCAAATAATAGATAAGTGGGGTTAGATTAAGATAATGGGGATTTAAGATAATTAATGATGAAGTGGGATAGAATAAGGTTAGTAGATGATGACTACTAGAAGAGGATCTTAGATAAATGATTAGAAAGGGGATAAATTAGCGGGATTAAAGGGGATATTAGAATGGGATTAATTAGAATAAATGAGATAAGTGGAATTAATGTCGACTAATAGGAATAGTAGTGACGTTAAATGAAGCGAGCGAATTTAGATGCATACAATATGTACATGATGAGCTGAATTGTCTAAAGGATCACTACAATATGCATTGGAGGACGAGTTAAGATATTGAATTAAAAGTTCTAGAATTGTCTATTAAGGGTTAGAATCATGTCAAGCTGTAAAGACAACTATAAACTGGCGACGTTGACATCATAGCATTTGTTGTTAAGTATGGTAGTTCTCAAGTCAAAATTTTGTGGTTGTAAAAGGTCAATGTTCAGTGTTTGAAAAGATAGAACTTTCAAAGAAAGCAGTATTGCCATAGTGGGTTGAGGATAATGTTGTCTCCATTATTACCACAAGAGAATTTTATCTGGGTATTGTTAGAAGAGAAAAAAAGGTTTTTGAGATTGTCTTCAGTGGTTATATCACATAAGAATTGTTATTTTGCATCCATTGATAATAAGAGAGTTAAGTTTTGTGGTCACAAGGAGAAAGCGTTCCTTGATCATAGTAGTAGAACTGGTCTATGATTATCATGTCAAAGGAGAAATATTCTCCAAATGTCAGTAATGAAAAGTGTATGTGAGTTATATCTAGTGGTTGATTAAGAAGAGAACTGGTCTATCATAATCACTATTGTCTTTCACATTTATACTGATGAGAATCTTTCTTTGGTTTGCTGAAGAAGAGAAAATAAGTGTAGCACTTGCTGAAGAAAATCTTTCTCTAGTGGTCCCTAATGAGAAATTTGAGTGGTTGTTTCCAGCATTTGTTGAAACAGGTTAAAATATTTGTGACTTGATTTTTTTTTAAATTTACAAGAGCTTAAAGCTTAGAGTGGGCGTGGTGTGGGCAATATTGAAGTAAGTAGAAAATATGCTCCAACGTTAGCTTGTATCAGTGTATTATTCAAATATTAATGTAACCATAACAAAGCACTTGTCATGCCATATATGTCAGGTAGTTAAACAGTCAACTTAAACTACCCTAACCATGTTGGAATCGTTTAAATTTGTGTTGGATCGAATGATCTAATTGATGGGAGCATAGTTCAAAAACTCGTACCGGCAATTATTCGGCAACTTTATCACTACTTCAAATATATAAATTCATAAAATGAGCTTAAATAACATTTAAAACACGGTTAAATGACATGAGAAATGAAGGTAGAGAATGCATAAGTATATTTTCTACTTGTGTTAGTGTATTATTCAAATATTAATGTAACCATAACAAAGCACGTGTCATGCCATATATCATATATGTCAGGTAGTTAAACAGTCAACTTAAACTACCCTAAGCATGTTGGAATCATTTAAATTTGCGTTGGATTGAATGATGTAATTGACGGGAGCATAGTTCAAAAACTCATGCTTGGCAATTACTCGACAACTTTATCACTACTTAAAATTTATAAATTCATAAAATGAGCTTAAATAACATGTAAAACATGGTTAAATGACATGAGAAATGAAGGTAGAGAATGCATAAGTATATTTTCTACTAGTTTTGGACGAAAAAACAACATAAAATCTTGACGGTATGCAAATGACGTTTTTAAAATCCACGGGAGGTTATTAGCAAGCCATTGCCAAGTGGTAGGCAATTACTTGACAATTTCTTGGCAATTACTTACGAGTCTGAGCCTACCACTAGGTTTGTGGGGAGTTCATTGATTACTCGGCAGGTAAAAAAATGCAGGTTACTCATGTTTTATCGTAGGTTACATGGTGAGTTATAAAATAGAGGACAAGAGATAAAATATCATTATTTTTAATGCTTACTTCATGTTTGTCTCTCTCACCATCTGATTTCCAATATCGAGAAAATAAATATTAAATTACATGAGTGTTGCACATACTAGGCATCAAGTGAGCATAGAGACAACATAAATCATAAAGGGGTCGTCTTGAAAACTGGATTCTTGCCACAGTTCAAGAGTTTGTGAGGTTTTGTGTTATGGACCCAAGAAGGTTTTCATGACAAGAGAAGCTATGATTGAAATTAGTGAAGGCAAGGCTGAGATCAGAGTGTTTTATACTTTGCATGATTGACACTCTTCACGATTTACACTCGTCTAATGTACATTTACATTAGGTATTTAATGTGTTACCTCATTTTTTTGATCCATATTATTTGAACAAGGAGGAAGATCTAGGTGTTTGATAGAAACACCATCTAGTCTAGGGCTATGAGCAAAACTACCAAAATACAACAATGAAATACCTCAGAAGATTGACTACCTTAGGATAATTTAGGGTGTGCCTAAAACATTAGGTTCACAAAATGTTTTGTACCCATTGTATTGTAATACCGCTTTGACGGTTCCCTATTGATGTGCTGACAAATACTTGCACACGCATTAGGGTAAAGTAGAACTAAGAAAAATGTTATTGACAATTGTATTGTAAACGGCTGAGTTAATACAATAAGAGAAGGATGCGGTGCTGGGTTTTTCCCAGAAGGGTTTTCCTAGGTGAAATTTTTTGTGTTGTGTGCATGTGACATATTCCTTTTTTGACATAATTTAAAAATTAAGATTATGTTAACATTTCTTCTTTTGCATAATTTTATCGGTATGTTTCTCTTAATATAGAGATGCAAGAGAGAAACCAATCTAGACCCAAGAAGAGTGATGACCTCACCATAACTTATTTATGACCTCGTCATGATGTCATCATTAGGCTTGGAATGAAAATTTTGATTTTTCAAGTATAAACTTAGAGTATTTTCTCTTCTTGCCTGGGTTGGTGATTAGGACAACATATGCTATCGTTATATTGTGAATTGGGCCAACCTATTCCGCTTCAACCTGAAAATTGTCATCCAGTGCACAAAATTGCTCATTGATAAATTCCATAAAATGCACATATACCTCAAGTTTTGGGGTCGAGGGGTCATAGGTATGGAAGAGCGAGATTTGGAGATGTTTCCCAGTGTCCCCTTGTGTAATGTCCCCATTTTCACATCACACATGAGGACGTTTGAAGACCTTTAGTCTATTTTCCCATAGACTAGAGGGTTCTTTTTGAGGATTGTATTTTATTAATTATTTAATTATTTGCCTGAATAGTGATTTTTATCATTTGTTGTTTTAAGGCAATTAATTATTTAATTAATAGAATATGTTGAAGATTTGATTGGTTAGCTTCAAGTGATCAAAAGAGAAAGAAGAATTAAAGGAAAGTCGGCAAAAGGTTGGGTTTAATGGAAGCTTTACCCTCCCCAAGTGATTCGCCCCACTTGGAAGGGTATATTGGCGATTTAGAGGACTCTTCTTGTGCATGTGCGAATTCAAGTTATTATTCTTCATGCATGAATGGAACTGTTGGGATGTATGCCTAATAGTAATTGCTCTAGTGATCTATCTATAACGGTGTCTTTTGATTCCACCTTGCAAAGGAAATTATTTGTTAATGCCCTAGAAGACTAGCGATTTGCTTGTGGAAGTCTAGCATAGGGTTTTGAGCTTATTTTTGAATGTGACATGCTTTGGTAATTTTCTGCTAATTATTCAATAAAGCAAAGGACAAAAGCAAAGTTCCCGAAGGGCACTTGCCAAAGGAGACGAATTCCTTCGGACTTTTTATCCGAAGGAATTCCTTTGGACAAAAAGTCCGAAGAAATTCGGGATGATAAAACCCTGAAGAAAATAAAAAGAACAAGGGCAAAGAAGGAAATCCTTCGAAGTAATTGTCAAACAAGTAATCCGCGGGAATATGAAGTTAACAAAAGTCCGAAGAAAATCAAAGGGCAAGACATAAGAGCCTAAAAGAATAAATTTGGGAAAATTGGCAAGGAAACGAATTCCTTCAAACTTTTTGTCCAAAGGAATAAGGATAGTTTCAAAAAACCCAATAGAAAAGACAAGGGCGTAAGCAAAGGCCAAAAAAGAGAAAAGGAAATGCCAAGCCCGGCAAAGAGAAGAGACAGAGAGTCCTTCGGACAATTTGTCCGACGGACGAAAACTAAAATAAAGCTTGAATCCCGAATTAAAGCAGAACACGGGAAAAGCCAGAGAAAACACGAAGTGAACTGAGCATGATCAATAGCATGAACAGAGACATAAGCACAAACATGACTGAGCCAAAACTGAACAAGAAGCAAGACAAACGCAAAAATAGAAGCATGAGCAAAGATTAAAGCAGAACTGAACATGGACATAAGCATGAACAGTAAATAAAACCAACGCAGAATAAAGACAAAGGCAGGATAAACAAAGATCATGCACAAACTAACGTGAGTGACTCCAACGAAGTGAGCGCGTTTAAGAAAGCAAGCACGCTTCAGTTCTGAAAATAGAGTTGTCTTGCATGATGAACAGGCAAATCGTTGAACGTTTCAAACAACCAAAAATTCCATGCACGCACTCTCGTTTGCTCGAAAAGTTCCAGGGAATCAAACGTAATTCTTAATTTGGCATTTGCATTGATTTCATGCAAACGGGAGACTTTCAAACGTTCTAGTAGTTCGAGTGAATTTGACTACTCTTGTTTTAGAGTTGATTAGTTTTCAAGTCAAGACATCTATTCGTAGATTTCATGCATCCAAAGCTTGTCTTCTTCTTTTTTCAACGCAAGGAATTTTCATGCAAGACAAAATAGACTTTTGTAAAGGCTGAGTTGGTTTGAGTTTACTCCCTCTCTATTTTCAACACCAATCTCTTGGCTTGTTGTAAATTTCTATATTAATGGCTTTCAGCCTTGTAAAATCCATCCCTCTTTTGGTAAGACCAGACTCTGCCATTGGTGAGTTGTTTAACCTCTTCAATCAATAGGACTGTTCTTTCAGATTTCAAGTGCTGGCATAGTGTACATTCATTCAGCAATTTGCATACATGGTAGATTTTTCTCCCTTCCCAAATTTTGATTCGTACCTAGTTGCTAACTCATCATGTTATGCAGGTCATGTTCAGTGTTTTATATGTCTTTCGCTGAAGCTGTAAGTGGATGTTAGGTGGCTGCAAAGTGTCTTGCATCAAACCTCTCTCCATTGTCTTCCTTCACGTTTTTGTCATTGGATCGAACCTTTTCATGAAATACTTATGCATAGTGATCAATTGAAATCAAAGGTCTTCCTTTTCCCTTGTTTGATTCAGTGTTCAAGGTTCCAAGTAGAGTGGATCAACATTTTGGTGTATCACCGTCATTAGGTAGGATTTCCCTTTCAAGTTTCTTTCTCCCTTTTCCATGGTAGATTCGCAGCAGAGAATAGAGATCCGCAACAGAGAATAGAGATCCGCATTGATACATCTTACAGGAACCAACCTTCTTTGGAGGTTCTTCTCACCATTGAGGCACCCACCCTCATGAGAAGATCCCATTGTTTCAACTGGAGAGAGGATTAGCCATTTCAGCACGTCTTCGTTTCAGGGTGTAACTCCAGGTTGACAACAATAATGATAATGAGGTAAGCAGTCAGATCAAGGAACAAGGGCTGAGTTGGCAAAGTGACTTGTTGGTCTCTAGTTGATGGCATACTTTGGCAATTTGACCAAATATGCTGCATTGACCAAGATTCTATTTCGTTGACATAAAATCCGTTTTGTTGGTTAGAATTTTATAAAATGGACTTGAAATTGTAGCATTGGCCTGTTAGTGTGCTGTTTGGTCATGGAAAGGTACATATATGATTTTTATTTACATGTAATTTGACTATTGATTCTTTGATTGTTTTGCTTTGTTTGACTGAAGAGTTGATTGATACAGTGTTTGATGTGCTTTATTTGACTCAAAAGTTGATTGATATATTGATTGCCGTATTTTGTTTGCCTGAAAAGTTGACTGATGCATTGAATTCCGTACTTTGTTCGACTGAAATGTTGGCTGATATATTCACTTTTGTACAAGATTGACTTAGCTTAGGTTAAGTGACTATCATGGATGAGATTTTTGTTGATGATTGCTTTTATACTTCTGAGTTATAAGTTTGCCAGTCAAGGTTACCCCATGGGAGTATGGACTAAAGGCTTGGTTGAAGTTACTTGCGAGCCACCAAATGACCCAAGGCTTAGTTGAGGTTATCCTTGGGCCATTGAATGATTCGGGCTGATTTGAGTTTTCTCATTGGCTATTGGATAACCGAGGGCTAAGTTGAGGTTAAGTGCGGGCCACTGAATGATCAAGGTCTCAGTTGAGGGTACTCATGGGCCTTTGAATGGCTGAGAAATTAGTTGAGGATGCTTACGAGGCATTGTATGATTGAGGACTCGATTGAGGATTATTCATGGGTCACTGAATGACTGAGCTTCATTTGAGGTTATTCATCGGTCAGTAAATGATGAAAAGCTTAATTGAGATTACGTGTCGCTGTAGATCATTAAGACTCAAATGAGGTTATACATGAGCCATACATTTGTTAATCTCCAGCTGAGGGTTCTTGCTGGGAAATTGAGATAACAAGCTCGGTTGCGCTATTGATGTTCCTACAAATACTTGCACATGCATTAGGGTAAAGCAAAAGTGAGAAATACGTTTTTGTATTGTAAACAACTAGGTTAATACGATAAGAGAAGGTTGCTGTGTTGGGTTTTTTCCTAGAAGGGTTTTCCTTGGTGAAAAATCACATGTAGTGTGCATGTGCTTGTGCCATATTTATTTTCTGATATAGTTTAAAAAGTAAGATTCTGTTAACATTGCTTCTCCATAATTTTATCGGTAATATTTCTCTTAGTAGAGATGCAAAAGAGTAACCATTTTAGACCCAAGAAAAGTGATGACAATGCCATAACCCCTTTATGACCTCATTACTTGGAATGAAAAAATTGATTTCTCAAATATAAATTTCAGTATTTTCTTTGCTTGCCTGGCTTGTTGATTACAAAAACATATGCTATAGTTGTATCGCGAAATGGGCTGACCTGTGCCACTTAAACCTAAAAATTGTTATCCAATCCACTAAAATATTCATTAATAAATCCATGTACTTCAAGTTTTGGGGATGAGGGGTCACAGGATGGAAGAGCGAGTTTTGGAGATGTTTCCTGGTGTTGCCATGCCCTACAATGTGGGAAACATAAGGGTTATGTACCCCACTATTGGTGATGTGTCCCCTTGTTTCATTTATATGCAATTGCACCATTGGAAGATTAATCCTTCTTTGGTCGACAGAAAATACACAACAGAAAAGGGAGCATACAGTAATATCTGGATTCTGTATTGTTGATGATAATGTGGTGTTTAGTCAGATCAAGGAACAAGGGCTGAGTTGGCGAAGTGACCTGTTGGCCTCTAATTGATGGAATACTTTGCCAATTTGATCAAATTTGCTGCATTGACCAAGATTCTATTTCATTGACATAAAATCCATTTTGTTGGTTAGAGTTTTATAAAATTAACTTGAAATTGCAGCATTGGCCTGTCAGTGTGCTATTTGGGCATTGAAAGGTGTTGACCATTTTTGGTCCAGCAGGGCAAAATCAGTCCCCTTCTTCCCTTGCTGTTCTGAGCCAATTGAATTTGGGTTGCACAAGTCTTTCGACAGAAGATGAACCAGTTCAAAGAATGAAAGGGCTTTTAAAGAGTCCGAAGAAATTCACAAGGAAAGAGAGCTAAAATGATTCAAGACACTTTTCCTTAAGGTTGGAAAAGTGGTTCAACGTCGGGGTTCAACGACATGATCTTTCCAAGAGTTGAGAATTTTGAACCTTGAACCATTGAACCATTGAACCAGTTGGTTCAATCGGTTGGTTCAATCAAATGGTTCAAACAACTTGGTTCAGTCGGTTGGTTCAATCTTTGGTTCAATCAGTCAGTTCAAAGACTTGGTTTAGTCGGCTTGGTTCAAAGAAATGGTTCACTCTCTTGGTTCATCGGCTTGGTTCAAGAAATGGTTCAATCGGAAAGTTCAAAGGAGTTTTCCAAAATCCCGAAGGACAAGTGCCCTTGCAGAGGGCACTTAGGCGACAAAAGGACCTTTGCAACTTTTCCGAAAGACATTTTTAGAGGCCAAACAGCCCTTGCGGAGGGCAGTCAAGCATAAAAGGGACCATTCCAGTGCCCTTGCGGAGGGCAGGGAACACTTGCAAATAGATCAAAGAAGGCCGAAAGGGTAAGTTTTTTTTTGGAAAAGTGAACAAGGCAAGTTCGAATTCCTTCGGATTTGTTCAAGGCAAAGGACAAGAGAATTTATTCGGACAAAACGAAGGAATTCCTTCAGACATTTTGTCCGAAGAAATTCATAAGGCAAAGACAATGTCTTTTGGGATAAAATCCCGCGGCAAAATGTTAAGGCATTTCCTTCGGACAAAAAGTCCGAAGGAATTCACCCGGGGAAAAAGCCAACGGAAAAAGGAATAAGCGGGAAAGACACCATTCTTTTGCAACACATGAATGTTGTTATTAGTGAGTATGCTCGACTCTAGCATGCCACAACTTGTTTGGAGACATTTCATCTTCAATGAGATGAGTATAATTCCTTGAAACTGATGGCTCACCCCTAAGTTTGAGCAATTTTCGTTCCTCACATCCAGTCAAGACGACTGCATTGTCACATTTCCTTTTGATAGTGACATCACCATTGTCCAACAAGATGGAATGGCCTTGTTGTTGAATGAGCACAAGAGACAACAAGTTTCTCTTCAATTGAGGAAGGTATAGAACATTTTGGAGTTTGAAATCTGGAAGCCTTGGGCACTTGAGTCGGATTGTACCTCTTCCCTGTGGTTGCAAACTTGATCTATTTGCGAGGAATGCTAGACCACAACTTTCTTTATAAAACTCCTCAAAGAAGTCATTTCAGAAAGTCATGTAGGGTGGCACCAATATCAAGAACCCAAGCGTCAAACCATGACGAATTAACTGAGATATTGTTTGCTTCATCTTCTAAACTGGAAAGCACACATTCACTGGTGAATTGAGCAAAGTTTGACTCTTTTGTTTGTTTCTTTGACCTTTCCTCTTTCTTCTTTTGGTATGCTTCAATTTTCTTCCATGGAGTCCTGCATTCGTGGGTTTCATGACTTCCTTTTCTATCACACCCTTTGCATTAAAGGTGTTGCTTGTCATTTTGTTTTTGATTTTGACCTCCTCGATTGTCATTTTTGCTGCCTTTTCCTTTATTTTTCTTTTTGTACTTATTATTGCCTTCACTTTTGGAAGGCGTGGCCTTATTGGATTTTTGGAAGAATTGTTCTTTACATAGCACACATTTTTACTTGTGGACTCGGTTTTCTTTCCAAAGGCCTTTTTCTCTTTTCACCATCTTTTCAACCAATTGATCAAATGTGAGTCTTCAACTGATTGTTTGCTTGTAGAGACTCTAAATAGGTTGAATACTTGGGAAGAAGGGTTTTTATGAATGTGGTTATATAGATGTCGATTTTGATACCCGTGGCAAATCCAATCTCATCACATCACCATCTTTCAACTTGAGGTTGAACAATTTCAACTCCAACTGAATGAATTTCAACTTTGAGTGTGAATCATATAGTTCTTTTAATTTTGTGAGATGCTTTTCATGGAGTACCGCACCCCTAAATATGACAAAACACATCTCCGTCCACTGAGGCCCTCATCAAGGCCAATGCTTTTTGGTTTTTATACCTCCATATCTGAATATCTTTTTGCATTCCTTGTTGGTTCAACTGGCTTTGTATCCTTGTCGCAAATGTTGAACCATAGATCATTGAAGATGAGTGTGTTCTCTACTTGTCGAGGCCATTCTAACCTGCTATCTTTGTTGGTCAATGTTGTGCCAACCATAGTATACATACTCAGCGATTACTTGCCGAACAGGATCTGAAATGAGTATTTGCCGTTTGTATTTGCCACCCCCCCATTACTCGAGCCTCGACGAGTACTGGCACAGTACTCATGAGTGCTGTGCCAGTACTCACCGAGGCTCGAGTATTGTGCAATATCTTGTAAGTTTACATGAATTTCAACAAGATGAACAGGATATTCTTGCACACTCATCTTCAACTATTATGACTCGTATTGATGTTGGTGGAAAAAAGACAAAAACTGCCATCAAATCACTTTGTAGAAGGATCAAAGGTATTCAAGTTGACGTAAAAAATAATTAAGTCTCCATTTCTAGTCTTTTTGAACAATCTACATGGAACTATATGGTCGAACTGTCTTTTTTATTTCTTCTTTAAATAAGATAGTTTTTTAATGAAACATGTAGTTTTGAACATGTACTATTTAGTACATCTTTGGTAATGGCGATTTGCATTTCTCATTAATATGTCGTGCAACATAATCTAGCATCTCAATATGAGGTGATTATAAATTGTAAGGACTTCTGTTTTGAATATAACTATGTATATTCATCAATTTTTTGTACAAAATAAAGCCTATAATTAGATGAAGAACTTTGTCACAAAGCTTAAGTGTTTTGGTTTTGACAGAGAATAAAAGAAGGATATGCATTAATGTCCTCAAGTGACTTAACGATCTGTAAAATCTATGTTACTAACTTTTTAGATTTCACAGAATCACAACTTGCTGTTCTATTCAAAATTTACTCCGAAATGACAACTTAATCTATACAATGATATAGAACTAGTGCAATTTGTTGTTGGAAGATTAGATTGAACTTAAGAACTGAATTATGAATCCCAATAACATGAAACAAAAATCAGATCAATAGAGACATGACATATTTTTGACCTAGAAAACTCCACAAGGTCTAGGGAAAAACCAGTTAGAATATGCAATAGCTCTATTACCTATCTTCTATTGGCCAAATTCGGAGTACAATGAGATATAAAACAAGTACAACATACAACTATCTTGCATACTGTTTCCTCACTTCAATCCTTTCTACAAACAATTGAACATTTGCTCTGTTCACCTATGTATTCAAATCTGATTGAAAACACTTAATGTTTTTACAGACTCATTTGATACATTTTACAACTGTAATTTCTATAAAATTTAAGTTTTTTAATAAATTTGAGTATTTTTTTATTATGTCAAATAATGGCGAGTGGTTGTCGAATAATCGCCTAGTAAACTTTTCAGGAGCTGAGCAAGTACTCTCCGAGTACGAGTATGAGAGCTATGGTGCCAATGATTGAATGCATTATTTGAGTTTTGAGTTTGTGTAACCCCCAAATTGGTTACTTATTACTCCAAATGGTCCCTTTTTCTATATACCACCAGATCGATATACCAAATCTCTCTATATACCCGCCCTTCCTATATACCCATCGGTACGTGAAAGAAGCTCGCCCTTTGTTTATACTCGGCAATGCATGAAAGAGGCGTTAAGGCATGTGAGAGTCGAGTGGTACGTGGTACTTGGGTTGCACGTGAAAAGGATTCGCCTTATTATTAGCACCGGCTTAACAAGAAAACCTTATACTTGATGATATTACTTTGTTTTTCTTCATTTTTGGATTTACGCCTTTCGATAGAACCGAATGGGTAAAGAGTAGCTCTCCTTTATTTGCAAAATTTGGTTTTTTTTTGCTAAATTTGCATAGAGTAGCTTGTGCAATTTTTCAAATTTGCTATCGGGAATGAAAAATTTGCCTTACAAAATGAACTTTTAAATGCTTCAAAATTGGAAAAGCACTTCAAAAAGAAACTATGCTTTCAAATGAAAAAGCATAAAATACCTCTTTTCCTTCAATTTGACAAATTTCCAATATTGGAATGAGTCTTTAAAAAAAAACTTCCTTAATGCTTGAATATAAAGAAGCAGTTGCCACGTTGCCACATGGAGTGCTTTATGCCTACATTAAAAATTTCAATCAGCAAGGACGCCTTCTGCTTGGATATCAACGCAGCCTCAGTCCAAACAAAAATTGCGCCATGCAGTAGAGAAGTCTTAGAACAATGCGCCTTTTTTTTAAGAAGTCAGAAATTGCAGGCTTAACTCCACTTAGCTCGTACGCCGTCCCAAATCCAGCTAGCTGCTCCAAAAACTGTGGTTTATCATTGTAGCGCTTTCCAAAGAGCCACATAGGCAGCAGTCAAAGAACTTCCACATAGAAAGAATGAACATGTGAAAATACTTTGAACGATATTCAAAACCCCTTGTAGATAACTTCCACACAGCTGGTATAGATAGTACGCCAGCCAAAGATTTGAACAGCAGACAAAAGTGACTCAAACAATTTCCAAAATGAGATCAAGTCTGCAAAATGAAAGCTCAGCCTTCTACACAGCCAGATGACAGTCCAATGCACTTCAAGAATGTGAAATGCCTTTCTTCACAGCTGGTACGCTTCACTCAGGTCTGCCGTGCCTCAGAAACCTGACAATAAACAGCTATTTTGACTTCCTTTAATCAAAATGCCTTCCTGAAGACTGATACGCTGCCTAAGAACAGAGAGAACAAAATATTGAATGAAAGCAAGAATATGCAGGCTGTACGGCTAGAATAATGGAGAGAAGAAGAAATTAGACCAATGAAAAATCCCACTCTGATACCACTGTCAGGCCAATTATTAATGGTGTGATTTAACAATTATTGGTGCAAGCCAAAATTGTATTCACATTGAATTTGAACGAGCAAACATCACAAATATATAAGCCAAGATGGCTGTTCATTTCGCATTCCCAAAAAGACTCTTCCTATTCCTAAAGTAATGGAAAACAACTTATTAGAATAAGACAAACTATCCTATGACACCTAGGATTATGTACACTATTGTTACAGGGTCGTCCTTATTTTGTGGCACACAATAATGAAGGAGGAACAACTTGGGAACCTGTTAGGTCTTGTGGGTGATTTTAGCACTATTGTTTACCCTCGTGAAGAAAAGTGGACTTTCTGATGTGATGAAACTTCTTTTACGTTTTTGAAGAATCTCTTATTTCAATTAATGAGGGTTGGAACCATCACTGGAATAGCATACCCCTTACCTCTGAATATGTGAAGTTACAGGTAGCCCTTTCCCACAGCCTAAAGAACAAAAGGAATAAATTAATCAAGGCTGAGAATTATCAACTATAGTATTTTAGGACTAGGAAAAAACACTGAAACTTTTCAACCTTGCACGCATCTTTTTGAAATGTCAATTTTGATATTTTAGATATATTTGGTGACATGTTGGACACATTGGTTGACAAAAAAATCTCAGAAAGTCTCTGTAATGTTTGTGAAACGTTTCTGACCTAAAATGAGTGAAATGGGCCAAAACATTGCATTTCAGTATTGCTTCATATTTTACAACTATTTTCCTTTAGGAGTAGCGTATTTTTTAATACTATAGTTTACCCTCATGAAGAAAAGTGTAATCTGTAATGTGATGATACTTCTCATGCATTGTCTGAAGAATCTTGTATTTCAATTAATTATGGTTGAAACCATTAGCGGAATCACATACCCACTACCTCTGATTCTGAATATGGGAAGTTACTGGTAGCCCTTACTCACAGCCTAAAGAACAATAGGAAATAACTAATGAAGATTGAGAATCATCAACTATAGTTTTTTAGGACTGGCAAAAAAAACATTGAATCAGAAATGGCTGCTAAAAACTTTTCAGCCTTGCATACAACCTTCTGAAAAGTCAATTTTGATATTTTAGATATATTTGGTGGCATGTTGGACACATTACTTGAAAAAAAATGTCAGAAACTCTCTATATATTTCTTGAATTGTTACTGACCTAAAACGATTGAAATGGGCCAAAACATTGCATCTCAGTGTTGAATCATATTTTACAACTGTTTGCGATGGAACATTAGCTTGTGGGGTGTTTAAGTAGCTCAGCCTGGAAGTGATTAAATTATTTTGAATGAAGTTTTAGAGGCATCAAAATATGAAGCCTTCTGTGTCATAATGTTTGGACCTTTGGTTTAGACAGTTTTAGTCATGTTGAAAATTATTATTTTATGTTTTTATGCTTTTCTACCTATTGAATTGGGCTCTTTTGCTAATTTTTGCAGTCTGGACAGACATTTTTAACATGCCAATGTATCTGGTGTTTTATATTATTTTATCTACTTAACTCTAAATTGAAACCCTTTCCTTTGCCCTTTCTTTGAACTAGTTGTAAATTCCACACCAAAAGTATATTAAAACTGCCACACTTCTTTTCTAAGTCACCCATTTAATACTGTAAAATATAATTGTTATTGTTTGTCAGAATTATAGTCTCCTCTCTCCTCATACATCATCATTTGTTTACAGGTTAAAATTGTTGTATAAGCTAAAGAACAAACGGTTTTCATGTCAAATGCAGTGTTCACAGTATTCACTTGACAAGTTCTAAATCATTGTCGGGTTTCGTTGGAGTTGTATCAGAAATTCAACAGCAAAAAAAGGTTGGAGCTTTGTTTTACTTTTGAAAGGAATGGATGTAAATGTTCCTCTGATTGTAGAATACAAGATGTATTTTGTTAGTTGCCCATGGAATTGTTTATTTCTATATTTCTATTTGCTTGTGTAAGTAGAGATTTTGTCTTATCACCACACTGGAGTCTTTCTGCTTTGCCTGTGAGCAGTATCGTGGATGTTTCTGACTCGTAATGTTTGCTACTGGCATTGTTTTCTGTTGAACATTTAAGCTTCAGGTGAAAGTTTGTTTAAAAGGCACTTGTACATGTTTCAAAGAATATATATGGGATTAATTCAAGGTTGTCCATCCAACATGTTCACTAAGTTATATATTTGTGTACATAGGGAGATGATGATCAAGCTAGTAACATATTTTCTAGTTTCAAACACTAAATAAATTTTGTATGCTTCAATAATTTAAACGTAGTTGTATAACGTTTTCCAGTAGTAAATAAGATTTGACAAACTTAATGATGGAATAATGGCCATTATATTGTCTGAAGTGCACTTGGCAGTGTTGTAAGAGACCACTAGGAAATAAAAGCCAACCATACTCATCCAATGGTAATGCAGTCACAATGATTTGTTTTAAACAACTATACAACTACAGGTTTAGCCGATAGTTAAAAAAAAAAACCAATACACGACACTTCCATGCAATGAGATGTAAAAGACCAAGAGGTATATTAAATTGGAAACACATAAAGGATTCAACATGAAATATGTTGTAGAAAAAACGAGTCTGTGATCTACACCGATTGCAGATGGATGTTCAAGGGGTAGAGCCTAAGAAACACGGCCTATCCAACCTGCCTGATATTTAAGTTTCTGATATAAGATATTATTATAATAAAATGGAGAATCTAGGTTCCTTATAGATCCCCTTTTTTGAAAAATTTCAACACCAAAGCATCACTAAAGCCTTTAGACTGGAAATGATGATCTGATTACTTCCATATTTCCATTGAAAAAGTGTTCACAAAAGATTGGTTCTTCATTTAGCACATGAAGATAGGATTGTCATAATTAATGAGGATATCGCCTTATTGAATTAAGATTAATCCATCCCAGATCAATCTTTAGAAGCATCATATTTGAATACACATTTTGAGAGAAATTGCTTTGATCTTGAATTTATGTATTTCTTTCACAATCTGGGACATGAGTTTGTTTTCAGAAAGAATTAAAGCTCTGTCCTTTTGAAGATGATGTGGGTGTCAATAAACTGATTGACAATGACAATTTACATGATTAGGAATTTAAGACGATGACACAGTTTGACTACTTTATCAACAACGATGTATGTCTGCATACTCAATTGCATTTGCAGGTGCTTCTTTTCTTATGAATAGCATCTTAGTTTCATGTTGCAACTTTTGATCCTTCTTCACATTTTTTGACTTTCGTGACCAAAACATGGTTATGATTCTTCAAATAAGTGATTTCTGAGTTTTTGTCAAATAAATTTTTATTAGATTCTTGCAATGGCTTCTCTGAATTTTTGCTTTATTCCTTCAAATTTTGTAAGTTTTGTGTTCTATGCAAGACTTGACCATAAATACAATATCAGCTTGGCGGGTTTGGTGGTTGTAATTGTTAACCACTCAACTGACCAAGATGTAGCTAAAAATTAGAGTGGAAGACTTGATCATAAGTACAATATCAGCTTGACGGGTTTGGTGGTTGTAATTGTCAAGCACTCAACCAACCAAGACTTAGCTAAAAATTGGAACACAGTGTTCCGTACTTTTTAAAACATAAAACATAACTTAAACAACTTATTATTTGCCAAACTTAACATTAATTTATTTATGACCATAGTTGACTTAGTACAAAATGTCAGTCTACCACAAAGCAAATGTCTCTATACCAAATAGACACCTACATCTACCTTGTCACCTCCTGCTTCCCTCACCCATAGAATTGGCTGTAATCCTTGCTGACATTTAAGACGACATCGGAGGTTGAGAAGGTGTAGTGCCCTCATTCAAATCTAGAAGTGGCCTAGAAGTAGCAGGCTGCTCTGGCTAATCTGGTCAGGAAGGACGAACTACTGATTCTACGATGGATCGAGGTGAACCCTCCACGAAGTCTTTAGTCTCTTGAGCTCTGTGCGTAGGCTCACAACATCACTCTTTTTGCATTTCAGGTCTTTCTCCTTCCTCGCACATTTAACATTCACATGCAAGGCCACTTCCGCAATCCTCTAGGTCTTTGGCGAAGCTGTGCTAACTCAGTCTCGCTACACTTTTGCTCAACCACTATCTGTCCCTTGAACTGTTTTAGCTACCTCCGTTGTTTCTCAAAATCTGCTTTCTTTGCCTCTAACAAGGCACTTTGACATTCTTGGTTTTTACTTGCTAGAGCTCATCCTCCAAGCATTGCTGCTCATCCAAGATTGTCTCTTTCACATGTTGCCAACTCTATTTTTTTGCCAGCAGTTCCTCTCTTTTTTCCATCTCTCGCTTTGCTCTCAGAAATCCGGTGTCATAGTCAAATCAACACGTGCTTGATATATTCCATTTATGAAACTCTGTGTCTATGTAATATGTCAAGGAAGCGGAGCACTCCACTGCTTCCATGTTCTGGCCAAACTGTGATTACCTAGTCTGATCCTCCAAATATATTATAAAAGTAGGCCTCTTTATGTTCCATGGTAAACTGGTAGGTGTGCTAATACCTTCCATCAGCTCCTCTCTGTCCTTCCACTTGAACCAGTCTATTCCCTGTAGCTCTTTGCTCGCCTCAAGTAAAGAACAACAAACTGGTACTATTTGCACAAGAAGTCCATGCAATGTATCATATGGGCATTTCTTGTTGGCCCGATGAATATAAATATGAGCATAATTCTCATCCTTTGACTCCTCACACTAACTCTTAGCTTTGGGTCTACTCTTTGGTTTCCTTGTCATCCCCCTTGTCAATGGACTCATACAAACCTCTGAATTCTACTTTGCACACTCCGAATCACCCACTCACTTTGAAGTATCTCCCTGTTATGAGTCATCTTGGGCAGCTTTTTGTGGCCCAACCTAAACGTGCTTTGCACCCAACTCTTGGATAGTTGGGATCATGATTTGGATCCCAGGGGATGTCTGGGGGACAACACCCTAAATGAGAATCTAGATGTGTTGTATGTTTGTGCGGAAGGCTAGAAGCAATATAAATGAATTACTCAGATACAAACATTTAGATAGAAACGTGCATGAAAGATAATAGAACTGAAACAATAAAGTATATTAATCTGTGTGTTTTGTACATGGCATACTTTTGAGAAGATGTATGGCTGTCTATCTTCCTCGGCTACATCTATGCTTTGAGATGTCTACTATCTTATTGCTATCTTATGCTATATATGTGTATACATATAGTACAAAGCCACAAAGGCTTAAAAAACTGTCATGGAAGTTGAAATGGTTGAGATTCCATGTGTGAGTTAGCCTTAGTGGTGTGGCATGTAGGGGTTTGGGACCTTGAAGAAGCCATTGGTGGAAACCACATAAGGTTTGGCATGTGCATGAATGGCACCATATCTCATCTGCCTAGATTGAGCTGTGAAATTGTAGAAGTGTGTGGGGCATCTGGTGGAGATGTATTAGTGATCTTGAAGTACTGTGAACCTCTGGATGTGGTTCTGGTGTATTGCAGAATGTTGCACAAGATCTGAAATTACCACAAGCTGTGAGAATGGGCTCGGTGGTATCACTGGAACCACTTTTGGAGACTCCTCCTAGATTAGGTCATCTCTATGTTAGGGATGTCAACTGTGTCGATGTGCAAGGTTTTTGACATTGAAACTTGTGTATAACTCGTAACCTATTGGCTAGTTGCCTCCCTCAGAATATCCAAGTCAGCCATAAACATATTATAGGTGTAGCACCTTTGATCAACTCGACCACTGGGTTTTTAGTGTAAGGGTGCTCTAGTTAGAAAAGAACCATAAACTATACTTTCATCCAATTGAACAAAAACTGTACTAATAGGTGAGGATAAATATGTTAGGGAGGCTACAATAGTAGATTGCACGCCTATAGATCCAACTAGTATGTCCATGGAGGAGGCAATTCTAGAGGTTGCAACTCAACAAGAGGTAACTTTAGGGGCAAGTTAGCTAGTAACTGGCCCACCACCCTACTAGTCTACAGTTTCATATAGCATCTAAAGAAATTGAAATGGGAGGACTGTAGCGACTATTTGATTGTCTTGCGCCATTATTCTTCATCCAAAGTCTCATACTCGTCTGAACTCTTCTTCTACTCTTAAGTGTGAGGAACTTTGATATTCGTCCTCATCCAAAAAGTCCACTGCTAGCTTATTTATCCTTAGCCTTTAGACTGGGCCGCAATAGGTGGCAGAGTGGACGTCTTCTCTATTGGCAGAGACTTTCCCATAGGTGGAGGCTTGGTCGGGGAGGAGTTATAACTTAGAAAAGATTTGGTCATTTCCCTTTGATAGGAAACATTGAGTGCAGATACTTCCACATGGGCATGGTCTTCAAAGTCTTGTCCCAGATGAGATCTAAAGCATATTCCCTTGTGTATTGGTGTAGGCCGCATCCAACAAAAATCCAATGGCATGTTGTTCCATGAAAAAGACCTTGTGCCTCCTGCTTATGAACTCATGCATTCTATTTGCCAAAATATTTTCCTATCCATAAACCATTCCTTGGGCAAGCCCAACCAGATGCTCCATCAACCAGATAGTTATATCCCACAGGCTATTAAACTTATTGTTAAATATATTGTTACTGTCCCATAGGCTATTTTTAGTCTCGTGGACGTTAAAATTTTTATTATTATAATTATCTGATAACTTGGTATTCCCAACCATCAGAGAGCAAATTAAGTCTAGAAGAATCTTCCACTTTTCTTCTCTCAACAAATACTTACTGATTCCTTTATTGTTGCGATACATAATGCTTTCATATGAATACAAGTGCTATTTCCATAGTCACCAAGAGATTAGGATGGGGGCGGTATTGGGAGATGGCAGAAATAAAAAAATATTTAAATATTATCTTTGAATTAAGAAAATAAAAATATTAGTATACAATGTGTATACAACTTAAAAACGACACAGTGCATAAAACAAGAAAATTATAATGCACATAAATGAGATTAGGTCATGGGGGTTAATCAATTAGGGTTAGGTAGTAGTGATAGGGGCCACTTTGGCTTTTTTCTTTATTTTTTAGATTGTTTTATAAAATTTTAATAGATCACTGTGTCTGTACCAATCTCCAATATTGGAGACGCGTCTCCCGGTTTAACTGGCTATTTCAAATAGATTTGTTATTCCTTATTTCTGCATTACTCGTTTTATACCACAATTGATAAGTTATCATTGTTTATCTTGGTTAGGCAACCTACAATTGGTGATTGTGTTTGGATTAACTTGGATAAAGAGAAGTTCCACAACAGACACCATCATAAGCTAAATACCATTAGATATGGGCCTTTTAACCCTTTCTTCGATCTCGGCTTCACATTCACGATATTAATGTGAGGAAGGTTGCTATACAAGCCATCTCACTCGTCGAAGGACATTTCTAGCACTCATCTTGAGGCTACCATTCCTAATTTTCAACAACCATTGGGCAAAAATACATTGCACCATGTTCAGAGTTGCATCAGTCACAAAGGACATGCCACTACTTACCTTGTTGGTGGCAAAGGCTATTTGCTGATGCAGCCCTAGTGGTTCTCCAAGTCAGCTTTTTTGGAGAAGTTCCATCATCTCATGTAGAAGTTGAGTACAACCTCCTCTCAGTTGGGAGGAAATAATGATGTCTTTTATCATAGCTTTTAGTTACAAATCAGTCAAATCCATATGCAAGTGGGTTAATGATACTATGTAGACAAATAGTGATAGAAATGAATTAAAAAGAACTAGATATTTGGAAGTTGGAAACATTAAATGTCTTTGTAAGATTTTTAGCTTCTAAATATAGACCTCTCTTATGTAAATAATCATTCAAAAACAGGAACATATCAACCCCCACATATGACATGATTGGGAAGTGACAATATATATTTATACATATGCATTCTATGTTTTTGAGCTTTTTAGTTTATCAAAGACATCTTAATCATGTAGTGATTTCTTAAATTCAATATTTAATATTCTGTCTTTTCTATGTGAGGTTTTTTTGTTTCCTACAAACTACTATGAAGGATGTATGGTCGATGATACTTCAAAATAGTGGAATGGTATGTTCTTATGAATGTGTGAATCGAGAATGGTCAAAATTTCATGATCAATTATGCACATAATATGTGAGATCAAACAAGACATTTGTCCTAATGAGGGATTTCACCATTTGCATGTTTGTATAGAGTCAAACCATTTAGTGAGCGTGTAAGGTGAATAATACAATCTTTGGAGGCAAGCCCTGTGTTTGGAGGTATATGATTATTTGAAACAGATTCTGCTTATTTTTTGAAATAGGTATCACGCATAAGACTATCCTTTATTTTCTACCAAGGGTTTGTTTTTATTGTTCACATGAACTAGGGCTGTAACAACAATGAACCACTATGTGCTTTTTACCTAGGGACACCACACTAAAACAAATTTAAATGTGTTGTGAAAAAGGTTCTTGAAGAAAGAGAGCAACGACAATAAAAATTACTATCTTAACAGGGAGAATGAATAACAATAGAACACCATGTTAGAACTGTAATGCGAGATTGTATTAACTTAAAATCTGTGAGTTTTGGAGATTGTTCTGGGGGGTCGGATGTATCAACCAACACTGCACTCACTAGCCAAATATTTGGTGAATAGCTATTGTATATTAATACACAAGTGAGAGAGATGTACAACTTGGCAGTTACAAGAAAAACAACCTCTTGCCTTCTGCATTCTATTGTTTTCTCGAAAAACTGTGGAACAAGTCTGCTGAGAAAGGTTGGCACTCTCAGAGTTGTATGGTATCAAATACGACGAATTAAGCTTTGTGGGTTTTACGTGTGCTTGAGATAAAATATTGAACATAATGGTGAGGATGGACCTAATTTGGAGTACCATAGCAATTTCGAGACAATCAAAGTTCTAGATCCTCTTGGGTCCATCGCTCCTCCTTAAGAAGGATTGGTGCCCACTGCGGCAAGTTGAGAGATAAGGTGCGGAAAGTGTTCTGCAACTTGAGCTTTGGTGTAGCATTTCGCCTATGAAGGAACATGACTGTTGACCATTTTTTGGTCATTTAGAGTAAAAAATGGGCACTCCCTCTTTTGTGCATAAGTCTTCAATCCATGTTTTGGCTAAAATCATTCATCAAGGTTCTTTGTCAGACCTGTTCCATGAAAAAACCAAGTGTTTACCTCATTTCGTTTAACCAAGTGTATTTCGGGTTTGTCAAGAGGCCTTAAGGAACTTTATGAGTAAGTTCTATCCAAGGACCCGAATTAGTCTAAGCGGCTCGCAAAGGCAAGGAATTTCCTCGGAGGGCACTTCGACTGCGTGTAGGGCAATTGCAAAAGTTTCGAAGGGTGTCTTTGTGGAGGGCACTTGGTCGAGAAAGTGAACCATTTCCATTTTTCCGAAGGGTACTTCAGAGCTCAAATGGCCCTTGCGGAGGGCACTTTGAGAAAGACAAGGACCATTTTCATAAGCCCGAAGGGTATTTTTGGATGGGAGAAGTCTTTGCGGAGGGCACTTTAAGAAAGCAAGGGACGAAGACAAAAGCCCGAAGGGCACTTGCCCTTCGGGAAAAGCCAGTGCCAAAAGAAAGATTTCCTTCAGACATTTTGTCTGAAGGAAAGTTCGGGAAAAAAGGGCCAAAACAAAAGAGAGATCAATGGCGAATTCCTTTGGACAAAATGTCTGAAGGAATTCAGAAACAAAATCCCGAAAGCCCGAAGAACAAATGAACGAGCAAGCAAGAAAAGGAACCTGGGAGAAAAGAAAAGCCAAGCCCGAAGGAAAATTAGCTCGGGCAAAGACAAAGCGAAAAAGACAAAACTCGGAATTGTTCCAGCTGTTGACAAAGACAAAGGGCAAAATTAAGGACCAATAAGAATAAGACAAGTGGCATGAACAACTCAGAAAGGGAGTTAATACATTTGGGTGGAAAATATCTACCGAAAATCAATAAATAGATTGGTTTTCGAACTATAGAGGAGAGCAGCTTGTGTTTTCACGCTTCACCATTAATGCACAGCCAGTTGCGCCTAGCACTGAAGAGCATGGTACAGCCACAACAACTTGGGGATGGCTTTGTCAGTTACTAGGAGTATCCCATGCTTTTGCAGGCCCAGGATAGCAAGGGCGGCGGCTTGGACATCTACAACATGGCTCTCCCATACGCAGTTTGAAGAATACGACAACAACATGGTCTCTTGCCTCAGAAGTGTTTGACTCCAGCATGGGTCTCCTTTCCTTGTTTCGTCAGCATCTTGCTCTATATAATTGTAACTTCTCATTTTGAGAGGATATCTCTCAGCTTGTATGGCGAAGCCCTGCAGGAATTTACCTTGAATCAAGACATAGCATTTTTACCTCCATTTGAGTTTGCACTTTTGCATGTCTATGGTTTTGTCTTGTGTTAAGTCATTTTCGTTCATGCTTTCACAGAATGATTCCAGCATGTCTAGTGTATTGTGAGTTCTTCTTTTGCAGGTCAGCAAGAAGTGTCCACAGCAGAGTATAGGCGCATATGAACAGGCTGCCATAGTGTGTCTTAGAACACCTCTGGTATTTCTTCCTCCATGTATCCCCTGTTGACCATTTTTGGTCATGTAGGCCAAAAATCGGTCTCCCTTTTTCCTTGTCCTCACTAGTCAGTCTCTGATCTCTTCACCTTACTGCGATTGTGGGTTTTCCCTTTGTAATAGACTTGTTTCTATAAAGAGCCAAGTGACTTGATTCTTGTAGATGTTTCGAATTGATCTGGGGCTTATTTCGCTTTAAGCAATTACCTTGGACAAGCCTTTTGGCAAAGGAATGGGCCAATTTCAAAGGAATACAAGTCTTTCACAAAGCTCAGAAGGTCAAGTGCCCTTGCGGAGGGTAGGCAGGTGACAAATGGGACCATTCACAAAGCTCCGAAGGGCAACTTTGGACCCAAGGTGCCCTTGCGGAGGGCAGAGCACATTTGAAAGAGATTAAGGCCGAAAGCCAAAGGGGAAGTTTCCTTCGAAAAAGTGACAAGGCAAAAGACAAAGGATTTCTTCGGACTTTTTGTCCGAAAAAAATCCAAGGAAGAAACCAAAGGTAAATTCCTTCGGACTTTTGTCCGAAGGAATTTATCAAGAGAACGCTGAGACATGAAGACAAGATTTCCTTTGGACAAAATGTCTGAAGGAATTCCTTCGGGCATTTTGTCCAAAGGAATTGGGAAGAGAAAGGATCCCGAAGGCCAAGTGTCCTCGCGGAGGGCTCTCGGCTGTCGAAAGGGGGCCTTTTCTATTTTTTCGAAGGGGCACCTTCTCTTCAGGAAGGCTCATTTTGTAAAAGCCGAAGGAATTACCAAAGACGATGACGGGCCGGAGAATGTCAACTTCAGCATGACAAACTAGCCGTTGGAGGTTCAAACATCTGGTGACGTGCCCGCAGACGTCAAATTCAAGATAGTGAAATAGCCGTTGGTTTTCAAATGGTGACAGGTCCGCAGACGTCAATGTTAATGGGATGCGTTAGCCGTTGAAGAGAAGCCAAAGAACTCATGAATGCAGTCCTGAAGGAATTCAAAGGGCATAAGGCCAAAAAGGAAACTCAATGACCCGCTAGAAAAGGAGCTAGGAGGAGACAAACAATAGCCCCGAGTGTTGAGTTGCCAGGAATTGACAAAAGGTAGCGCAGGAAGAATAGAGCAGTCCAGGTGGCACAAAAGGCGTCGGCAGGAGAAGTTATTGCTGCGGATGAAATAGTCTCCACCAAGTGGTCATCAAAGGGAGCGCAAGCATTCAATAGCGCGGCCCGTTTTTCTTCGTTTAGCATTGATAAGCAGATAGTCGCATAAGTCTCATAGAGGGGCGGCCTTGTCATTCAAACAACAAAGCGAACCATGCTTTAGCAGGAACATTTAATACAGTTTGAGTAGCAAAGTCAAGCCCTGTGACATCTACAACATGCTTCTTTCAGTTCATTTATGGAAGGATGACAGCAGCATGAGCGGATTCCTCTTTCTCAGGTGTTTAATACAGTATGGGCCGCCTGTTCTTGGAAAGACCAAAGAGTCTTTCTCTTAATGCTATATATTGTAACCTGTCAGCTGAAAAATGTATCTCACTTGTGTAAGGCGAAGCCTTGCCAATTTTTACCTTTGAATCAAAAGAACGCGTTTTACCTCTATTTGACTGGTTATACTTCTGAATATGTTTGTGTATCAACTCTGTGTTTAGTCATTTCATCTTGATGCTTTCATAAGTTGACACCAACATATCTAGTATATCCAAGACCATTTCTGCAGGTTAACTAGAAGTGCCCAAGTTGGAGCATAGAGACAGAAGAGCAGTTATCTGACAGTGTGCTTCTGCAGCACCTATGGTAAGTTTTTTTCTTTAAATCTTCATTAAGCCCCCTGTTAAAGTGCCCATACAGTCTAGTCTTTTGTTTAGATAAAGTGTTTGTTCGCCCTTTTGGTCCAAAGTGTTGATATAAGCTGAGTAGATCAAATCATTTGATGCATCACCATTTTAGATAGGTTTTGTTTTGTTATATCCTTCTCTCTTTTCACCCCCCTGTTATTAACAGTAGTAGTTAAGGACCATCAAAGATGCATCATGGGGAGCTAGCCCATATCTAGAGATTCATTCCTCAAATTTGCCAAGTCCATGTCTCCATTGTGCCGCGTGGAAGAGAGAAGCTGAGCCTTCTTTCTAAGGATGCAATCCATAGCGTCAACAGTTTTTGGCACACTCGGTGAGACAATTTTTGATGCTCAGAGAAGTTCCAGGATTGGTGCTGGCCCTTTTACTGCAAGAGTGAACAACTAACCCAGCATTTGGCAACTCCATTTTCAAGAACTCTGTCTCTGGTCAGAGATCATCCTGACATCCCATGCCTAAGGTCACCACAAGATCTTCTACCAAGGGTGTCCCTTTCGAATTTGTTGAGCTGCCCTTAAACTCAACAATGCGGCTAAGGTTTGCAAGGACTCATCCCTATACAACAAATCAATTTCCCATACTTGCCATAAAATATACCTACACAAGAAGGCCCCGGTTGAACTCTGTCATCGCCATGGCTTTATCTTTTGTAGCCTTCCATGGTCAGAGCCCTTTAAATCTTCTACATTATGACCCAATCCCAGGGACAACCCTTAAGAGTGTTCGTCCTTTTAATGGAGAGGGGCCTATTACCGCTATTGAGCATATCGGGAATATAGCCAACCTCTGTAACATTCATAATTTCACCAAAGAGAACATAGCCATCAAATTACTGGCGTTGTCTTTTAAGGGTAAAGTTTTGGACTGGTATGGGACGTTGCCTATGAATTCAGTTGGCTCATGGAACAAATTAGGCACTCTCTTGACAAATAGATTCGGGGAGAAGAGTGACCATCTCTCTTTTGTTGAGCAATTGACCACCATGAAAAGAACTCCACATGAATTTATGAAATATTTTAATACCAGGTTCCAAAAGACTTGGGACAAAATCCCCATTTTAGTGAGGCTGACCCCAAGCTATGCTTTCCTTTATTATTTGAAAGCTTTGAACAACAATATTGCTGTCATGATACAGTCCATGGGAGGACAAGTGTTACCAGCTACCTATGAAATAGCTATAGCCGCCAAAAATTGTCTGGTACAAGCAGGAAAGATAGCCCCTAGACCTCATATGCCGCTCTTTCCTGAATTACCACCCTCGGTTCAGACTGCTACACCCACCTTAGCTCTTCTGCCTGGTGTAGAAAAGCCGACTGCTACCTCGCCAAACAACCTCCATGAAGTTAAGAGCTTGTTACAAAGTGTAACCAATGAAGTAGTGGCTCTCAAGGGGCAACAGCTCAAAGCTATTGACCGAATCATGGATACCAGTAGTTCAGACAAATGAATAGACTTTCTTTCCAAAATTATAACCAAGGACAGGGTCAAATTACTCAAGCCAGACCATATCAAGGTTATAATCCAGGTGCCCCTTCATCATCCAAAGTTTTTGTTCCCACTCAAAATAATTTGGTATAGGAACAACCTAACTACCCACCCCTGGTGTATGGTCAAGAACAGGCTGCGTATACTAATGAGTTGCCAAATCAATATTTGAACACAACGATCAAACGACCCAATTTTCAGGTTTTGAGGCATCAGTACAACCTGGGATGGACAACAGGCAGACTCACTACGATTCCACTCTCATGAACCACCTGGAAGGAGAATTCTATGCAGTCAATTATGTGGAGTATGAATAACTAGGGTGATTGTGTTGCAGCAAATACTAGGTCCAAAAAGAGAGCTATGGAGGAAGCACATGCAACTGCTCAAACGTCTGCACCATCTTCTTCATCACAAGTGAACTAGAAGTTTCCAAATTACAAGCCGCCGACTGCATCCTCAACTCTTCGGCTTGCACCTCAGGTTATAAGTGCCCCCAAAGAAAATTCAAAAGGGAGCAACCCTCATATCAATGTGATGGACCAGATGAAGAAGCTGCACACGAATATCTCATTGTGGGACTTCTTAACAATGCCGGGACAAAAAGATATACACTAGAAGGAATTGCACAGGCTGAATGAACACGCTGTCCCAGCAAAGGCCGATAATGTGTTGATTATGAATGGGCACCTTTCCATAGCAGGCCAAGCAAAGAAGGATGAAGAGGTTCCTCCTTTCTATCTATCCTTAGTCATTGGAGATTTTCTGGTTCACAATTGCATTATTGATAGTGGGGCAAGCACCTCAATAATGCCCAAATGTATAGCAGATAAGCTGGGACTCAAATACGAGGAAATGACCAAGGGAGTCCTGCAGTTAGATGGATCACCAGCTAAAACATTAGGGGTGGTAAGGGGCTTGAATCTAATGTTTCACGCCTATCCAACCTTCTCTGTTCCCCACGATGTGGTAGTGGCGAATGTTCCTTCCTACTTTGCTCTCTGCTTGTCCAGGGATTTCACGTCTAAGATAGGTAGGTACTTAGCAACAAACTGGTCTTACATGGTTTTTAGAATCAAATATGGAACTAAAGTGAAGATTGAGTCGGAGCCAATCCACAGGGATCATCTGGAGCCATACTCACTCAAGGCAGCAAACGTCAACTACGCCATCATTGACGAATAAGAATTTCAAATGGACCAATCTCCACCCTCTTCTCTTGAAGGAGTTGCTGACCTGCTCTTAGATGAGTGGGGAAGTGACAATTTCGAACATGACCCATACAAGTTCATAAAAGAGGCAGGTCTTGGAGTTTATTGCATGCATGCAGAAGGTACTTTCGTGCCAAATTTGACGAAGACAAACCAAGAGAGCTCGAGTTTATGACAACTCTTCTTCGATGGCTCAAGAAGCAAACTGGGAGCTAGTGGTGGAGTAATGTTAATTTCACTCTCAAAGGAGAAATACTTCTCAACTTTCAGGTTCCAATTCTCTTGCACTTGCAATGTTGCAGAATACGAGTCTCTTATTCATGGTTTAGAGTGGGCAAGGAAAAGGGGAATAAAAGAATTGCAGGTTTTTGGGGATAGTGAGCTAATTGTAAACTAGGTGAGAGGTCGAAACTTGACCAAGAATTCCTTGCTTAAGTCTTACAAGCATAGGGTGTGGGACTTAGTAGAGAGTTTCCTTGCTTTCAATATTATTTCTATTCCAAGAGAATAGAATAAGCAAGCAGACAGACTAGCAGCAGTTGGTGCTCAGTTTGATATTCCCAAGGAAATAGGTTGGGACAGCAGTTCGTGCCATTTAAAAGTGATAATAAGGCTCTCCGTACCTGATAATATCACCAATTGGCAAGTGTTTGACAGTGATCAAGATATAACACTCTTCTTACAAGAGGAGGTTGAGTTTGCTTCTAGGAATCAAGCCAAGCTGCAGCAGAGTACGATGGCCAAATTGTTCAGCTGAAGAACAACAAACTTCCCAAAGGTTTGGTCACTCTCGAAAGCATCTTCAGTGAGGATGACCAAATGAAAAACGACAAAGCAAGCATCACGACCAAGAAAGAAAATTACGAAAGGGTCAAAATATTCAAGAACAGGCTGCTTGCACTTGAGAAGTTATGTACAGATGATGAAAGACATTCTTTCATTTTGTTATGCCAAGAGTTTGCCGATGTTTTTGCTTGGGAATATAGCGACCTGAAGGGTTTTAACCCAAGCTTGGCCTAACACACCATTGAACTGGAGGAAGGCAACAAACCCATCAAACAAAAACAAAGGCCTATCAATCCGAAGATTGAGCCTCTCATGCACAAGGAACTCACCAAGCTGATTGAGTCCAAAATTATTTTTCCTATCAAACACTCTTCTTGGCTGACTAATCTAGTCCTGGTTAGGAAAAAGAATGGGGAGATCAGACTATGTGTGGATTTTAGAGACCTCAATAGAATCTTGTTAAAAGATCACTATCCCCTCCCAAGTATGGAGTAGATCCTCCAAATGGTGATAGGCAGTGAATGTTTCTCTCTCCTGGATGGGTATTCAGGGTACAATCAAATTCTAGCCCAGGATTGCGACCAGTACAAAATAGCCTTCACTATCAAGTGGGAAACTTTTGCTTACAGGAAGATATCGTTCGGACTGTCAAATGCTGGAGCCACCTTTCAGCGAGCCATGGACATGGCTTTCCAGGGCCTGATAAATAATATTGTATTGGTCTATCTTGACGACGTGACAATTTTCTCTAAAGATGCAGGCCAACATCTGAAACACCTAAGACAAATTTTTGAGAGGTGTAGAGAGTTTGGTATCTCTCTCAACCCAAAGAAATGTGTGTTCGCTGTCCATGAAGGTAAACTCCTTGGTCATGTTGTTTTAAAAAGGGGCTTGACCATTGATCCAGAAAGAGTACGCGCCATCCTAACGCTGTCCTTACGTAAGCACAAGAAAGGTCTGCAAAGCTTTTTTGGCAGAATAGATTTTATTAGGAGGTTTTTTCCTAATTTTGCTGAGATAGTCAATCCATTAACTTCCATACTGAAGAAAGATGAGAAGTTTGCATGGACAACACAAAGGACGGATAGTTTTGAAGGAATTAAGCAAGCTATTGTCCAGGGTCTCACCGTGATCAGTCCTGACTTCTCCAAGGATTTCAACCTTTACACCTTTGAAAATGAAGAGGTAATCTCTGCCATGCTTACTCAAGCAAATGATGAAAACCTTGAACAACATCTCGCATTCTTTATCCAAAGTCTAGAAGGTTTCAAAATTAGGTACACATATGAACCGGAAATGGAAAGAGAGCATGATGGATCACCAAGGTAATGGAATATGACGTGGATATCAAAACCACCAAGCTGGTGAGGGGGAGAGGACTGTGTGAACACCTTGCTACAGACTTTAAACAACAGAAAGAGGGCATTTTGCGACTCCATGATGAAGCTACATTAGAGGAACCTGCAGTCATAAAGGACTGGGCACAAGACATGACTCATTTCCTTCTCACTAGTGAGTGCCCACAGGTACTTGATAGGACTAAAAGGAGGTATTTTAGACTCCAATCTCTTCTTTATGTCCTGATTGATGGGACGCTGTTTAGAAGGAATTTTTCAGGGGTACTCTTGAGATGCATAGACTCAAATTAGGTCAATAGGGTATTATCCGAGTTTCATGACGGACCAGCTGGTGGTCACTTTGCTCCTAAGCCTACAGTTGCAAGGATTATGAGGGCTGGTTACTTTTGGCCCACTTTATTCAGAGATACTCATGCCTGGATACGGAGATGCCATAAATGTGCTCTCTTTGATGGAAAGCAACGACTGGCTGCAATGCCTCTGCAACCTATTCAAGTAGAACAACCATTCATGCAATGGGGCCTAGACTTCATAGGAATGATCAACCCTCCTTCCAGTGCTGGCCACAAATGGGTCTTGACTGCTACAGACTACTTCACAAGATGGGTAGAAGCTATTGCTTTGAAGGAAGCCAACGAAAGTGCAGTCTTAGATTTTTATGAAGGTTTGGTGACAAGATTTGGAGTCCCATCTACCATCATCTCAGATAACGCATTGGCTTTCTTGGGAACCAAAACAAACGAGTGGGCGTTGGGATACATCTACCTTAGTACTTCTTCCAATTACTACCCACAAGGAAATGGGCTGGCTGAGTCTACCAATAAGAATCTGATCAGAATCATTAGAAGGACAATAGAGGAAAATCAGAGAACTTGGCATGCCAAGCTGAAAACAGCCTTGTGGGCAGACATGATTACTCCAAAAAGAGCAGTTGGCAATTCGCCATACACGCTTGTGTATGGAAGGGAAGCTAGACTCCCTATTTCGCTTGAATTGCCAGCTTTGGATCTTGCTCACCAGCTGCAATTGGAAGAAGGCAACAACATGGAGGTCAGGCTGTGTGAATTGATGGAACTTCAGGTATCAAGGGACCAGGCATGGTTTCTATGACCAGTAGTCAGTAGCAAACGAAGAAGCACTTTGACAAGAAATCCTCGTCAAAAGGCTTCTCTGAAGGCGACATCGTCTTAAAATGGGATGAAGACCGAGCTAAGCCTAGAAAACACAGTTCGACATCCTATGGAGTGGTCCGTATGTCATCACTCAGTGCAAGCAACACAATGCATTCCAACTCTCCAGGTTGGATGGTGAAGAACTGCATATCCCAGTTAATGGGATATATCTTAAGCACTGTCACTGAGCTTTCTCTTGTTATGTACATATTTTATTTGTTTTTCCCTATTTTCCTAAAGTGCTTTTGCGCATATTTGTAGTTTTTTAGCTTCGTGTGTGTTTTGTTTACCGTTTGGGGTAAAAGATTCATGTTGATTCTTTAGTCTCTCAAGGTTATTGTCAACCTTTCAAGGTGTATTTTGACTCCATGCCCACGGACTTGTAAGCCACTGGTTTTCCTAAGCATAGCAGGCATGCTTCCCCTGTGAATCGCCAAATATGTTGACCATTTTTGGTCTTGCAGGCCAAAAATTGGTCTCCCTTTTTCCTTGTTGTCTTGACTAGTCAGTCTCTGATGTCTTCACCTTACTGCGATTGTGGGTTTTCCCTTTGTAATAGACCTGTTTCTATAAAGAGCCAAGTGACTTGAGTCTTGTAGATGTTTCAAATTGATTTGGGGCTTATTTCGCTTTAAGCAATTACCTTGGACAAGCCTTTTGGCAAAGGAATGGGCCAGTTTCAAAGGAATACAAGTCTTTCACAAAGCTTCGAAGGTCAAGTGCCCTTGCGGAGGGCAGGCAGGGGACAAATGGGACTATTCACAAAGCTCCGAAGGGCAACTTTGGACCCAAGGTGCCCTTACGGAGGGCAGAGCACATTTGAAAGAGATCAAGATTGAAAGACAAAGAGGAAGTTTCCTTCGGAAAAGTGACAAGGCAAAAGACAAAGGATTTCTTTGGACTTTTTGTCCGAAGAAAATCCAAGGAAGAAACCAAAGGTAAATTCCTTCGGATGTTTGTCCGAAGGAATTTATCAAGAGAAGGCCGAGACATGAAGACAAGGAATTGGGAAGAGAAAGGAGCCCAAAGGGCAAGTGTCCTCGCGGAGGGCTCTCGACTGTCGAAAGGGGGCCTTTTCCATTTTTTCGAAGGGGCACCTTCCCTTCGGGAAGGTTCATTTTGTAAAGGTCGAAGGAATTACCAAAGATGATGACGGGCTCGAGAACGTCAACTTTAGCATGACGAACTAGCCATTAGAGGTTCAAACGTCTGGTGACGTGCCTGCATACGTCAAATTCAAGATAGTGAAATAGCCGTTGGTTTCAAATGGTGACAGGGCCGCAGATGTCAATTTTAATGGGATGCGTTAGCCGTTGAAGAGAAGCCAAAGAAATCGTGAGCGCAGCCCTGAAGGAATTCAAAGGGCATAGGCCAAAAAGGAAATTCAACGACCCGCTAGAAAAGGAGCCAGGAGGAGACAAACAATAGCCCTGAGGGCCGAGTTGTCAGGAAAAGACAAAAGGTAGCGCAGGAAGAATAGAGCAGTCCAGGTGGCATAGAAGGCATCGGCAGGAGAAGTTATTGCTGCGGATGAAATAGTCTCCACCAAGTGGTCATCAAAGGGAGCGCAAGCATTCAATAGCGCGACCCATTTTTCTTCGTTTAGCATTGATAAGCAGACAGTCGCATAAGTCTCATAGAGGGGCGACCTTGTCATTCAAACAACAAAGCGACCCATGCTTTAGCAGGAGCATTTAATACAGTTTGAGCAGCAAAGTCAAGCCCTGTGACATCTACAACATGGTTCTTTCAGGCCATTTATGGAAGGATGACAGCATCATGAGCGGATTCCTCTTCCCCAGGTGTTTAATACAGTATGGGCTGCTTGTTTTTGGAAAGACCAAAGAGCCTTTCTCTTAATGCTATATATTGTAACCTCGTAGCTGAGAAATGTATCTCTCACTTGTGTAAGGCGAAGCCCTGCCAATTTTTTACCTTTGAATCAAAAGAATGCGTTTTACCTCTATTTGACTGTTTATACTTTTGAATATGTCTGTGTATCAAATCTGTGTTTAGTCATTTCATCTTGATGCTTTCATAAGTTGACACCAACATATCTAGTATATCCAAGACCATTTGGAGCATAGAGATAGAAGAGCAGTTATCTGACAGTGTGCTTCTACAACACCTATGGTAAGTTCTTTTTCTTTAAATCTTCATTAAGCCCCCTGTTAAAGTGCCCATACAGTCTCTTCTTTTGTTCAGATGAAGTGTCTGTTCGCCCTTTTGGTCCAAAGTGTTGATATAAGCTGAGTAGATCAAATCATTTGGTGCATCACCATTTTAGATAGGTTCTGTTTTGTTATATCTTTCTCTCTTTTCACCCCCCCCTTTATTAATAGTAGTAGTTAAGGACCATCAAAGATGCATCATGGGGAGCTAGCCCATATCTAGAGATTCATTCCTCAAATTTGCCAAGCCCATGTCTCCATTGTGTTGTGTGGAAGAGAGAAGCTGAGCCTTCTTTCTCAGGGTGCAATCCACAACGTCAACATCTCCATAGGACCACCTGTTGAAACATTGATGCATAAGAGTTTCTCGTGTCAAATGAAGTGTATATCAGCTTGTTCTTGGTGTAAAGTGTATGTCAAAGCTGAGTAGACCAACCATTTTGGTGCATCACCACTTTAGTTTAGGTTCTAATTTCAGTATTTCTCTCCCTTTTTATCCCCCACATTATTAGCAGTAGGAAATCTAGGGCCTCAAGATGCATCAAGGGGAGCGAGCCCCTAATCTAAAGATTCATCCCTCACGTTTGCCACCCACAGCAAGAGGGATGTCTCCATTGTGTCGCATGGATGAAGAGCGCTGAGCCTCCCTTCACAGGGTGCAATCCACCGCATCAACAGTGACCAAGCGTGACAATTTGGTAGAGAGTAGTTTCCTAACTCCTTGTGTGTTTGACCCGTGCGTTAGTGACTTGATTCACACCTGTTGGCATACTAAAATCAAGATTGATTTTGGCGATGAGGAGTTCTTCTGCTGTATCTGGTGTGTCCAATAAAGGTTTAAAGTAATGGCACAAGAGTTTGCATAAAAAATTGGATAGAATACGCTTAAAGTCATTACCTCCAACCTTCTTAGTGATCTATATGGGTGATATAAAAGAGGCCTGATCTTGCGGTAAGGTCATGTGGGTCTTTCATTCTACAAATGAAGCCATACTTTATCACCAACCATGAACCGGTATGGCGCCTTATGCTGATCATGGGGCTGGTTATACTTAGCATTGGTTTTGTGCAGAATGGCTTGCGCTTGCTTCTGAATGTACTCGATAAACTTAGCTGCTTCATGATCTCCTTCTGAGCTGAGGGAATTTTTGTTGATAGCAGCATAGATTAAGCTACAACCTGGGTGCAATTGGTTGGAATTCTAAACATACTTGAAAAAAGGGTTGTGTGCAGTAGAGCTGTTGAGAGCTTTGTTGTAGCTATGTTGAATGAAAAGAAAACTTTTGTCCTAAGTGCAATGTTTTTTAGAATTGTACACCTTGAGACGATGCTTGATCATCCTATTCACCACTTTTGTTTGTTCATCGGTTTGAGGATTGAATGTGGTAGACTCAGTCATCTTTGTGTCCATCATTGACCAAAGTGTTTTCCTGAAATTTTCAAGATATGATGCTAGATAGTTAATCCAAAGTGAACCCATACATTTTGAAAGAACAATTAAGCTATTATCTAATTTGAGATAAAGTTCATACATGGCACAATAATTGATATCTTGGAGAATCTATCTACTATTACATAAACACAATCATTGCCATTCTTGGTAGTAGCTAAACCTAAAAGGAAATCCATGGAAATTGGTTCCCAAGGTCTGTTCAGTACTAGAAAGGAATATATTTTTATTGTTTCTTATTGGCCAACTTGGCTCTACTTTGTGGAATACACATAGTTGTCCCAAATGATAGAATAGTCCATTGAGCAAATAGCAATCTGGAATTGTTTTACCTCAATGCAATGCTTGATAGATTTTTGCAAAGTTTTAATCCGTGTGATACATTTCTAGGCAAATGTTGGTGTCATGTCCATGTGTCAAGCACAAAGATAGAGCTTTGAATGGGGCTGACTAGCATTTTACTACTGTATTAACACTCCTTTTCTTATGCCTAAAGTTAAAGTGGAATCGCTAAAGATATGAAGACCATTTCTAACTGTCTGCAACAACTTATGTTCGCTATGAATGATGGTCTTCTTTCCTAATATGCACATGCTTCCAATGCTTACATCAAGCATAAAGTCCTTGGTCATATGTGTGGGTGTTTTCTTACTGTGGCAATCTGTGGTAAACAATTGGGTGACCAAATTGAGTGAGGACTGCTCCAAGTCCATATTCAGATGCATTAGTCTCTATCTCAAAAAGTTGTTGAATAACTGATAGCACCATCACTGACGTGGATCAAAATTTGCATTTCAACTCTTCAAATGCTTCCTTTGACAAGATTAGCTCTGCGGTGCCAACCTATATCTTTGTAGAGGGAGAGTGATTCTTCACCATTATCTTTTTCAAGGCTATGTAGTCGATGCACAAACTCCATGTGCCATCTTTATTTGGCACAAGCACTACTGGGCTGCCTCTAGGCAAAGAGCTGAGCCTTATGTGTCCTTTATTCACAAGTTCTTGAATTTTCCATTCAATCTCATTCTCCAATAATGAACGATTGTAAAGTGAGGCATTAAGAAGAGGTGGTCCTCATATTAGGTCAATTGTATGCCTTTGGCACTCCAATTGGGGGCTTGAAAAGATCCTTGAATTCCTCCAACATGTTGTTCAACTACTTTTTTTTTATTTTAAGGAGTTGTGGTAGTCATTGGTACTACATGGATGTCTTTCTTCTTTTTAGGGCTAACCATCAAGAGCACAAATTTCTTGCTACAACTTACCAACTTCTTGAATTGTTTAACTTTAGCACTAATTAGTGAAAGTTTAGGGATTGCTTCCGGCATGCGTTATCTATTCTCATCAACATCTATGACAACATTTTTGGGATTTGCTTCATAGGTTGCATGGTGTTGGCAAATATATGGTTTCCCAACTAAAACATCACATATCTCCAATGTTGCAACCTCACAAAGGACTTCATCTTGGAAAGGGTTGATTTTGTACACCAAGTGACATTGATGAGTGACACGTTTCTTAGCTCCGAAATAAAACATCCAATGGTGTATGCTTGAGGGTGAGGTGTGAGTGGCAAGTTCAATCTCCTAACTGCTTCAAGTGAAATTATATTCTTTGACTACCATTGTCAATAATGAAGTGTACTGGTTCTCCATTGACCCACATCTATGAATGGATGAATATTTTTGCTGCTTCTAGATTGGAATTGGAAGATGATGCTACCTATATGCTTGCTACCATGGTGCTAGGCTAAGGGTCCATGATCTGTTTGCCTCTATCTAGTGTCTTTGTGGTAGAAGTAGATGCTTGTGTTTGTGTAACTAACGCTTTTTGAGCGTGACAATTTTTGTTAGAGTGATCGTTGGACTTATGCACACTACACCTCTTGCTAGTGTTAGGTTGCTTCTTTTGCTCTTTAGATAGGCTCCTCTGCTTTTGGAAGTGACGTGGAGGTCCTTTCCCTTGTTGCCTGGAATTTAACTTCATTCCAGATTTGGAATTATTGTTTTGAGACTTTCCAAGGCTTTATTAGAGGATTTAGAATCATCACCCTTGGATTTATACAACATTTGCTTCAAGTTTGCATGCATACCTATAGGCTTCTCTTAAGGAAGAGATATTGATAAAATCCATGTTGGACTTGCTATATAGGCTTGACCCATATTTCAAGATCAAATTTTACTTAGCATCTTGGACATAAAGCTTAGAAGTCAATCATGTATGGAAGGTATTAGTTTATTCTTGGACAGACTATTCATGACTTTAACGCAACCGAGAAAACTTTATGAATTGATCATCATAGCTGCATCAGGGTAATAAGTTTCTTTCATGAACAAAAGTCAACTAGGGTACTATAGGATTTCTATCATGCTCATGGATAAAACAATAGTTTTCCCACTATTTTTTTATAGACAAAGAAATACGCGAAAAGGAGAAGGTAATATTTTTTGAATCAGAAAAGAAATTTGCGGCGAAGTAGAAATCTACTAGTTTAAGCTAGCTATCTAAAGCATTGACATCCAACTTTTCTTCAAATATTGGAATATCCATATTAACTTATACCTTGTATGGTGTTTGGCTTCCAAACTCTTGGTTGATGACGATGACAGGTTTGAGGGAGACCATACCCATTGTAAGAGTTGTGGAAAGTGATCAATCATTGTAGCTTTTTCATGTTGATAGTGGTTATCTAAATCATCTCTTTGTCACTAGAAAGCATACTTCATCATTTCTAGTACCATGATGGGTCCAACATTTTCGTTGTCGATTTATCTGCCATTTGTTGGGGTCATGTGAAACAGATAGGAAGGTAAGAGGAAGGGTCATGCTGTCATGGGTTTCAAGACCAAATGACATGTAACTAGACCTTGTACGAGTGGGCATACAAATGCAGGAGTGATCGGAAACAGAGTTTAGTGCTCT
The DNA here is from genome assembly GCA_037957365.1 of Torreya grandis. Lineage (NCBI taxonomy): Eukaryota > Viridiplantae > Streptophyta > Pinopsida > Cupressales > Taxaceae > Torreya > Torreya grandis. The sequence goes on along the minus strand of JARHVA010008607.1, from coordinate 34,840 downwards.
GATACCACTGATCTGGAGCACATTGCTGATCTGGTGGACAACAGACTAAAATAGGTTCTAATGTCCTATGAGTGGAAATGGTTCCTAAAGAAAAAGCAACAACAACAATAATTAGAGTGTCTTAAAGAAGAGTGAAAGAACAATAGAACATTATGTAAAGTAATTTAAGGCTTCCACAGGAAAATTAATTAGATTATTAATTTATAATATTTGTGGGATTTTACACGTGTTTAAGTCATCTTGAGATGACCTCCATGAGCAGTCAATACCTTAATGACATTTTTCCTCATGCATTTTTGTAATAATCATTATGCTAAGGGACCCACTTAGCACACAACCGCCTTTAAGCATTTTCAAGTAAGAGGTGGATTATAGGTGCTTAAAGGTACTTGTGTGCTATGTGGGTCCCTTTGCAACATGATTATTACCATATGGCATAAATGCATGAGAATAGATGTCATTAAGGTAATGACTACCCATGGAGGTCATCTCAAGACGACTTAAAAACACACGGGTAAAATCCCATAAAAACTAATAATCCAATATAACACCATGTTATAATTGTAACTTGAGTTTGTATTAAGTCATAATCGACAAGTTTTAAAATGATTCTAGAGGTTGGATGTAATAGTTAAAACTGCACTCACTAGCCAACTATTCGATGAAGGGAGATGAACAAATGGCTTGGTAGTTACAAGAAAAGCAACCGCTCTACTTTTGCAGGTTCATATTCTCCATTTTGTCATTTGTTTGGAAATAGTGCAGAATGTAATATTCCCTTTTAGGGCTGAATATGCAAGAACAAAAATCTCCACAAATCCTAATTAGTTCTAAGCTGAAAATCCACAAAAAACATGCCAAAAATTTGAATTTGCAGCCCTAGGAACAAATCATCTCACTTGGCCTTGGCGCTAGGGTTTGGGGACTATCACTAAAAAATACTCGGAGAATTCCCCAATAAAATTCAGAAAATTGCAATTATTCTCTCAAATATGAATGTGCCAAAGTACTTATTTTTCAACTTGGGAATAATTAATTTTTACTAGATTTTCTGAAAATTGAAAAATTGCATAACTCCTTCAAAACTGAATGTATTGAGCCAAATAAATACTCAAAATGATCATAAAAATGTGACAGATTAGATTACATAAATTTCAGATTTTTCTGAGCAAGATAAACCCTCAAAAAATGTAGAAGTAACTCAATAAGGGTGATGTAACCCTTTGTGGGTGTGACGTCACACCCTAGGGAGGTTCGCCACACTTAGAGATGATCCGAAAGTGCCTCAAAACTGATCAAAACCCTTTAGGTCTGATATATGCTCAATCTTGCCTGAAAATGATGACAAAAAATGCAAAAAACTGGGAAACACTTGACCAAATCAGCAACAACAAACAATAGAATGTCTTCAATGTGTTCTAGATGAAATCACCCTTCAAACAACAGTAGCATTCATTGGGCATCCATCCCAATCATTCTTCAAGCATAAAGATTCAATATATAAATTTAGCGTATCAAAAATAAAAGCCCTCATGTCCATATATAGTCTTCAAAGTAGGACAAACCACTTTTGGAGGCAAAGTATCTTTTTAAAATCACTCAACCACTTTTCAAAATATCTTTTTTTCTTTTATTTTCCCTTCAAGCCCACATTTACTATTTTTCCCATTTATAATATTAAATTAATTGCCAAAATAGAATTAGTAATTAAAATTACTCTAAGACAATAATTTAATAAATAATTAATTAATTTACCCAATTTACAAGAGTGATTAAATCGCTTTTAGGCAAACAATTAATTAAAATATCTTCTCCAATTATTATTCAACTCTCAAGTACAATAGTGATTAAAACCACTTTTATAAAATGCTTTAGTGGTAAAAACCAGTTTTTAATAATATTTTAACTAATTAAAATTGCCTTATATGGTGAAATGATCAAAATCACTATTCGAGCAATATTAATCTATTAATAAAATAAAATCCCCAAAAGTTATCCCTTAGTCTATGGGAAAAAGTAGACTAAAGGTCTTCAATACCTGTTTATCTGTGAACCAGAAATGGGGACATTACAGTGCTTCCTTACCAAAATTGCTTGCCCTCAAGCAATTGCAAATCCAGATGCTCCAAAATTGCCTTACTCTCCCATGTGGCATCCTCAAGTGGTAAGTCTTTCCATTTTAGCAAATATTCTTTGATGCTATGATTCCTTAGCTTCCTTTTGCATTCCTCAATGATGGAATTTGGAATCAAGATTAGTTTACCTTCATCCAAAAGGGACAACTTTAAAGTAGTATTATGCTATCCAAGAGCCTTCTTAATGTAAGAAACATGAAATACATTGTGAATCTTACCATTTTCCGGAAGCTCTAACTCACAACCATTTCACCCACTTTGTTTTTTACCTCGTAAGGCCCATAAAAACATGGTTTTAACTTTTCAGAACCACTTTGTTTGAGAGAAGATTGCCTATAAGGCTGCAACTTTAAAAAGACTCAATCACCTACTTCAAATGACCTTTCAACTCTATGTTGATCCGCATATAATTTTTGCTGATTTTGTGCATGTTGTAGGCTCTCTTTTAATGCTTTCATGATGTCATAGCTTTGCTGAAGCAAATATTTAGCCCCCGGTACTCTACCATCCATCATAATCAAATCCATGAAGGAAATTGCATCATAACCATAAAGTGTTTTGAAAGGAGTCATACCTATAGACATGTGGTAGGTTGTGTTGTAACAATGTTCAACCATATGTAACCATTTTACCCATGTCGATTGATGCCCGGAAACATAGTTCCTCAAGTACCCTTCCACCTAATTATTCACAATTTTAGTTTGGCCATTGGTTTGTGGATGATAACTAGTACTTGGTGTGAGCTCAGTACCTTGCACCATAGGCAATCCGGTAACGAAATCCATGGAGATGCTTTCCCATTTTTGTGAAAGAATAGGAAGGGGCTGCAAGAGTCCTATTGAAAATTCATGTTTACTTTTATTTTTTTGACATACCAAACACTCTCGGATGTACTTGAGAACCTCCTTTAAACCCTTCCAATAGAACCTCTCCCTTACAAGCTTGTAGGTCTTGAAATACCCTTGATGTCCAGCCAATGGAGAGTCATGGGCAGCCCTTAAAATCATGTGTTTTACCCTAGATTTTGGAACCAAATAGACCCTTTCTCTGTAGAGTATAAGTCCAGCCAAAATTTTGTACTTATAATTGACAATTACCCCTTCAAACGAGTCATTAGTGAACTGATTTTTAACATATTCCAAGATAATTAACTCTCTCCAATCTGCTGCTATAAATGACACAGAACATATTTCTACATCCTCTTGTAAAGCTTTATTGAACATAGAATTAACTTGAGGTGACCCATTGAGTATACCTTGAAGAGTTACCTCCTTGTTACCCACCTTGAATTTGAGCATCGAGCTTTGATGATTGAGGGTAAATTCCCCCAATGAATGCAACCATTAGCCCCCAAGTACAAGATCTGTATCCCCAATGTCGATTACATAAAAACCATCACATATCTCATACTCTTCCAAGGAAATGGTGAGCTTGGCGATTCTTTTGGAGCATGGAAGAGAAAACCCATCTGCTATTGTTACTTTGAACCCCTTGAAATCTTCTACAATCAAATCAAGCTGAGCCACCAAATTCTTGCCAATGAAATTGTGAGTAGCCCCACTAACAATCAATATGGTTACCTTGTGCTTCTTCAATGTTCCTCTTACCTAGAAAGGATGGCATTTTGGTGCTCGAAAAAGAGTAGCAAGAGTGCTGCCCATGTCTTCATTGTCATCCTCATGCACATGTTCATCAACCACATTTTCATTTTGCTCAACGTTAGTATCAACAACATCAAAATCTGAATCATCATCAATTACCTCAATGTAATGAACTTGTCCTTTGCCCATGCAATGATGGCCTCCAGTCCATGGATCTTTGCAAGTGGAGCACAAACCTCTCCACCTCAAGTCATCTCTTGAATCCTTCATGTTGTTGTTATAGGGCAACACTTTATGTGGTGGAACATAAGGTTGAAAAGGCTTCTTTGGTGGCTCACTAGGTGCTTCCCTAGGCTGCCCACTAAAATCAGACCTTGGCTGTCCGGTATTTCCCACTTTTGGCAGTGAATGAGTGGCTATCCTTTTGGCCACATATTGCCTCTGTAAGCTGAACACTCTAGATCCAATGCTTTAATAATGGAATCTTTCAAGGAAAGTGGGTTAAAAGTTTTTACCAAACCTCTCAAAGGCTCAATCAAACCCTCGGTAAAGAGAACAACCAACCTTCTTTCACTTACATCTAGTACCATGACTGAAATCTTTTGAAAATCTGCCACATACCTCTCTACATCATGGCTTTGTTTGAGTTGTGCTAACTCGTGAAAGTGGATCTCCAGATCTTTCCTATCAAATATTTCCATTACTCTCTTGATGAATTCCTCCAAGGTAGTAATAGATTTGTGGCCTTGTGTGATCAAGCCATGAAACCACCACTCATGAGCAATACCCTTCAAGTGTAGTTTAACAAACTTGAGAGCCTCATCCTGAAACATGGGGTTGAGTGATGAATAGGTCTCCAATTTCTGCAACCATGATCTCATTGGAAGTTTATCAGTACCATCAAAAATAGGAAGAAAAATCTTACCCAACCTTCGTTGCAGGTCTCTACGGGACTGCCTATTTGGTAATCTTGGTCTTGATCCATCCTTCATCTCACAATAATCACGAAATGACAAGAGTGCTTGCATGTCAAAGCTTAGGGCTGCATACTCTTATTGATGTGTATCAAGTGGATCACACATCAATGTCTCAATCTCAACTACTGGTTCTTTCTGCAAAAATGTGCCCTTGAAGAACTTTTGAAGGGGTTGGTAGAAACCCTCTCACTGCTATTTGAGCTTCCTTCTCCCTTGGGGTGATGGCTCTTGTTAGGATCTAGTGTCATCTTCAACATGGTTGCAAATTGCGTACTCAATGTACACTGAAGATCACTTTGGCTCTCTTTGATCAAACCCTGCAAAATTTTACTTGTTCTGAAGTAAACCCTTGATCAACCATGGCTTTTTCTATTCTCTAATAACACAAAATCTTTTTATCTGCTTGCATCCAAATCTGCACACATAAGATTTCACAGTTGCACCAGATTGGTGCTCTAATACCACTGTAATGTTCTCTTTTTAGGGCTGAATATGCAAGAACATAAAGCTCCACAAATCCCAATTAGTTCTAAACTAAATATCCACAAAAAATATGCCAAAAAATTGAATTTGCAGTCCTAGGAACAAATCGTCTCACTTGGTCTTGGCGCTAGGGTTTGGGGACTAAAATCAATACTTTTTCACTCAAAAATACTCGGAAAATTCTCAAATAAAATTCATAAAATTGCAATTATTCTCCCAAATCTGAATGTGTCAAAGTACTTATTTTTCAACTCGGAACTAATTAATTTTTACCCGATTTTTTGAAAACTGAAAAATTGCATAACTCCTTCAACGCTGAATGTATTGAGCCAAATAAATACTCAAAATGATCATAAAAATATGATAGATCAAATTACATAAATTTCAGATTTTTTTGAGCAAGATAAACCTTCAAAAAATGCAGAAGTCAACCAAGAAGGGTGACATCACCCTTTGGGGGTGTGACGTCACACCCTAGGGAGGTTCGCCGCAATTGGAGATGATTCGAAAGTGCCGCAAAACTGATCAAAACCCGTCAGATCTGACATTTGTTCAATCTTGCCTGGAAATGATGACAAAAAATGCAAAAAATTGGAAAATACTTGACCAAATCAGCAACCAACAAACAACAGAATGTCTTCAATGTGATTTTTGGTTGAAATCACCTTTCAAATAGTAGTAGCACTCATTGGGCATCCATCCCAATCATTCTTCAAGCACGAAGATTCAATATATAAATTCAACATATCCAAAATAGAAGCCCCCATGTCCATATATAGTCTTCAAAGTGGGACGAACCAGTTTTGGAGGCAAAGTATCTTTTTAAAATCACTTAATCACTTTTCAAAATATATTTTCTTTTTTTTTCCTTCGAAGCCGATAATTACTCTTTGTTCCACTCATAATATCAAATTAATTGCCAAAATAGAAACAATAATTAAAATTACTTTAAGACAATAATTTAATAAATAATTAATTAATTTACCCAATTTACAAGAGTGATTAAATCACTTTTGGGCAAACAATTAATTAAAATACCTTCTCCAATTATTATTCAACTCTCAAGTGCAATAGTGGTTAAAATTGCTTTTAGAAAATGCTTTAGTGGTAAAAGCCACTTTTTAATAATATTTTATTATTTCAGTAATATTGCCTTATATGGTGAAATGATCAAAATCACTATTTGGGCAATCTCAATCAATTAATAAAATAAAATCCCTAAAGTTATCCCTTAGGCTATGGGGAAAAGTAGACTAAAGGTCTTCAATCCCTGTTTACTTGTGAACCGGAAATGGGGACATTACATAGAACAAGAGTGCTAAGCAGGGATGACACTCGTAGCTAGGCAGTATCAAATATGAGTCTACGATGAATTAAGCTTTGCAGTTTTGACCTCGTGTTCTTGAGAGATGCTGAAGCAAATGGTGAGAATGGAACTTGTTTTGGAGTATTGCCGCAATATTGTGGGATGACCAAAGCTCCAAATCCTCCTAGATCATGTCCTGAACCTACATTTAGATTGCTCAATATTTGTACAACCGTTACAAGCTGATTTGCAGTTTCCTTGCTACAATGATTTTTTTACAACCAAACTCACTAGTTTTTGAATGCAAAGCATATATTGTTCTAGTAGTTTTGTTTCCATGCAATTGCATAATTTGTTAGTCATTGTTAGTGCACAGCCTGTTATGACAAAAAAGTCATTTCCTTTACAGACATATATCAGGTTGCAAGAGATTATTAGTTGAACTTTGATGAAGTTGTTGTCTCTTTCAATTCCTTGTATCTGAAGGACCTGTTTGGGCTGTAAACAATATTTCCAAATGAGCAAGGTCAATGATTTATAGATGTGCTGAATTTCAGAACAATCTCACTATCATTTATCAACAAATAGCTTAGAAATAATCATGTTTGTATTTCAATTGTAAATATTAACTTGTGTGATTGTTTTTATTTTTTCTTGTGCAGGGGCGTGATGTGTATGTTCTGGTAAGTGAACTTTATATGCCATTGGACTTTGTGCTTCTTTGTTGATAGGTAAAGCTCCATTATGAACATCTGATGAGTATTCATTGATGTAAAGTAGCTTCCTACCTCAAAATAAAATAATCATATTTGGGAACTTTTCCAGATGTTCTTGGTACGCAAGGCTAAAAGGGCTATTTTGGTGTACAAATCAGTATATAATTTTCTTGTTTGCTATTTTTTTTTTACAAGGTGCCAGTTATCACATCTTATGTTTGACTGGATCTGAGGGTTATTCTAAGCTGATCATGGGATATGTTGAAAAAAAACACTACGCATTTGATCTCCATGTACAGATCATTATAAAATACAAGTATTGTATGCATTTCAACGAGGAAAGAATGTGGGTTTTTATTTGTGTTCTAATGAAAATATACTAATATTTGCAATAATATCGTGGAAACAAGCTAGCAGGTAATATTAAAGAATTGAAAATATGCATAATCAGAACTTTGAGGTAATAACTTGAATAAGAACTCTGTTCTCTAGAAAGTCAATGGCCAGGTGGATAAAACTAAAAGGAATACTTGAGAGGTATTCAAGAGCCAATGCATTCACTCCACATAGTTTGGACTGAAATTGTTAACAGAGACTTTGCATTCTCTAGTTGGATTAGAATAGGCATAAGAATGATCATGAAGAGGCTATTTCATCTAAGAAGGTAAAATTCAAGTTATTTTGTTCTCTCAAGTTTGGTTAATATTTTGGATTTGTCTTCACACTGCTAGATGGTTTTAATCATCAAAAGTGAAGAACACAAATTGATTTTACTGAATCTTATCTCCATTCTAATCTTTTATATGTTGTTTGTGAAGATCATCTTTAAGCCAGAATGATTACTTAAACTACTAGAATATTCTGTTTGTTATTCCTATCTCAATGACTCATTTTTATTTAGACATTTTACGCAGTACTTCAAATTTCTTCCCGTCCCCGATAGGAAGGTTTTACCAGTAGAAACACATAGTATGTGCATACCAATTATGATCTGATTGGTGAAGCAACTGTAAATGTAAGAACATGGATGTGCTGGCAAAGCAAATGATAAACACCCAAAAAATAATAGCAGTTCAAAATATAGAAAATCTAGATCCTAGAATAGTTCTGAGAAATATTTTTCATCTGAAAAGACACACAAGCCTATAATAAACTTTTTATTTCTAGCATTCTACCATATACATAACATGATATTGAAATTCATGAGAAGCATCAAGCCCTTACTTTCTCCTATTTGTTGAAAACATTTTACTATGATATTAAGTCCCTGCCCATTGGTCCCTTCCATCTTTGTAGGATTTTTTATTTATTATTTTTGTTGTAATTCTATACATGTTTCTTTATAGAAGAGTGAAATGGCAGTAGGATAGTTCTATATATGCTGTGTTCCATTTTTCCTTTTTGAGAGGTTTATTATGTTGACACATTTTGATGCAATTGTTTGCAGGGTGCTGCTAATGTGGGAAAATCAGCCTTCATCAACGCTTTACTGAGTAAGCAATGAACATCACTTCCTATCTCTCCTTCAGCTTGTGCTTTACCTTTTTAAACAGGAAGTGTGACTCAAAAGATGCCAATCTATCTCTCCTCCATTATTTTATATGCAAACTCTTTGAAGCATATTCTACCCCATGAGTATAGATTAACTTCCATGTTTCTTTTATTCGGGATAACACTGCTTCATTTTATAAAAACTTATTGTAGCTTTCTTGAGTGGGATCTAGGTTACCGTTGTAAATATACTGGAAATTTAGATATTTGTAAAATACTGGTATTCGATCTAAAAATGCTAGAAAATCAAGTAAATAAATCCTTTGTACCTAATGTGTCAGAGGGGTTGGGTGTACCTAAGGAATGGTTCTACCTTTCACACCACCAATATTCATTTCCCACTCACCCCTTGTACTTTCTATATAATTATCCTGTGTTATCTATGGAGGTGAGAACAAGGAGAGAACAAGTTGGATAATTAATCAAGTTGGTAGAAATGTAATCATTTAGGAGAACCAAGGATCACTCCTTGATCTTGCAACAACATTCTGTTGTTTGCACACTTCTTCATTGTATATCCCTTTGTTTGGTTTATACATTTATGTTATTGATGAAACCTCCAATGAAATGCAACTGATACCGAGAAACGAAGCAAATATTGAGAGTGGCAATAAATGTGGCCACCAGAAATTATCATGTCATAGTTTAATAGGAGCCCTCTTTTGCATACTCAACGAACAACCAAGGAATCATTACCCTTAGATTGTAGTACACAATGCCCCCCTATAATGGTATCATAACTAGTCTTCATATGTAGTTGTTGTGGAGTTTTACTGTTTTCAGCAAGCTCAACACTTCCACATTTCTTCAGCCCCTAAGCATATTCTTGAGCCAACCTTCTTTTTGGGTTTTCAAAATTACCTATTGCGTGTTTTTTGTTTGAGCCAAAACTGCAATTGTATGGTCGTTTGCTTGGAGTTTGTTTTATTCTATCAATATTTTTTTGCATGTCCCATCTTTTGTTGTCTCATATTTGGTTTTTCCTTCAATTGGATGTACATGTTGCAGATCCATGCGTGAAGGAGTTTAGTTGAAGAGTTTTTGACCATTTTATGTTTTTGAGTTTTTTTGGTGTGAATTAGACATTCTTGCTGCGTTCAGAGTGCTGGAGAGTCAGATTGGACTTTTATTATCCTTGAATTTGACACTGTGAGCTCATTTGAGATCGCGTCCCATGCAGATTTGGAGAATTCACAAGGGTCATAATGATCCAACGGGAAGGAAAGCGACCTTTTTTAGCTCATCTAACATGTTTATGAGACTAGATTTCATGTTTTTTAGTAAATCAGAACAAATTTCTAGCTTTTATATTTGGCTACAGATTGGATTTGGGTCTTCGTTGGGAGGGTGATTTTTTTTCACCTTGGTTATTTTTTTGAGATCGATGCTGTGATGAGGTCGATTATTCTTTTTGATGAACCATTTTTTCATAATTTACTATTTCTTCCTTGCTTGGTTGGCCAACTCTTTATTTTTGACCTTTCGGAAGCCATAACTTCTGAATGGCAACTTAGATTTGCATGTTGTTTTTTGGAAAGTGTGTTTTATTGTGCTCTATGTAGCATTACTATCTTTTTATTTTGATTTTGTCCCAAATTTGTAGTTGTTCAGCATAAAGGCTTATTTGTAAACCCTAAATCATATTGCTTTATGCGTTGAGTATAGGTGCCACCTTGTTTTCAGAGGGGATCAATTTTTAGTGCTTCATATAGCTTCGTGGGTTTTTTAGGTGTATATTGTACTTGCAGTGATTTATAAAGTGCCACGAGGGGTTTGTTATTTTAGCCTTGTGTACCTTCATGCGAGTGTGTGTTTTGTCATGTATCCGTTTCTCATACTAGTGGTTGGGTTCTTCATGTGGCACATTGGGCACTCTTATTTGAGGATTCTGATGTGTTTTTTTGCACACCTACCACATTGACATCTTTTAAGATATTGATAGTTGCATTGTCTTCTCTCCCTAGCCAACATTATGGGGGGGTTTTGTGTACTGCATGGTGAGGGTAATGTTTCCTTGGTTGTCCATTGAGTATGCAAATGAGGGCTATTTTTAGTATTGTGACATGGGTACATCGTTAGGGCTATTCGTCAAGACCCATCTTTAAGAGCTTAAGACTTTTTTTTCTTTTACCACATCACCTAAGTTGATCTTCAAGGGGTTGTTGGTGTGTGCCATATTCACACTTGATGTGAAGTCCACCTTAAGTAGTTTTGTTATCAAGGTGAGACATATTTAATGTGCACAATATTGTTAAATACACATTTAATATGGTAGTTATTTTCACATGTGTGAGAAGGGTTAGGTGTACTTAGGGAATGCTTCCACTTTCCACACCACCAATAATCGTCTCCCACTCACCTCTTATACTTTATATATAAAGAACCTTTGTGTCTTTTATGGAGGTGGTAGAGATGTAGTCACTTAGGAGAATTAAGGATAACTTCTTGATCCTTGGTGTTGTTGTGCAACTCTTTGTTGGTTTCACACTTCTTCATTGTATATCCCTTTGTTTGGTTAATACACGTAGAGTTCCTAGGTCTTCCTCTTTCCTGTCATGAGATTAGAGCTTTTGCCTATGATCCGCCCTAATCCTATGTTCAGGTTTCAAACCCATTTTACGTTCTTTATAACACAAACAATTCTGTTTCAGTGATCATTTAATCCCAACCTCTTTCCTCAAACACAAAACAATAAAGACATTGTACAACTTCCCTTTTTTGGTAATGTCCAGAGGATAGGTCACTTCTCTAGCCTTTGCTCTCACCGAATAGGGTTTAAAATACTTTGGTTGCAGTTCATATTTCTGCTTTTGCTTCAAGGTCAACTGCTTGTATGGCTGTAGACACATAAATTTCATATCCATACCCCCAATTTCAAATTGACATTCAATCTTGTGCTGGTTACTTGTTGCTTCATGTTGTTATCAGTCATTGTTAAATTGGCCTTTGAATGATGGATATCGCTTGTATCTCTTGAATGGTGTCCAATGCTTGCGGAACTTGACTATTTTCAATGATTTAATCCTCGAGTGATGGAGGTTCACATCTATTCACTGCCTTCAAGGGGCAGATATTGGTGGTTGAGTGATATGTTGTGGGATACTAGTTAATAATGTAAACACTATTCCTACTTACTCTATCTTTTCATATGTACAACCTTATCTTTTTAGGCATTTGTTTGCGACTACTATATGCCCATCTATTTGAGGGAGGTTGAAAATGCTCACGTTAATGGTGACCATTGCTAGCCCAGGCCCTAAACAACTTGTTGCGAAAATGTCTCATAAACTTGAGGTCCCTGTCACAGATATTGCGATGAGGATGGACATGGTGCTTATAGATGTGCTTGAAGAATAGGCCATAAAATTTGAAATCTAGTAGTCATAGGGATGCATGGGCATATTTAGTTAATCAGTATATCTGATTTGTAATCTCTTGAGTTTCAATGCTTGATGGAATTTTAGAGATGTTTAAACTATCCTACTTGAATTAAACTTCAAGTTGACAGATTTGATTGTAAAAGTGTTAGAATTAGTGTTCTTTAGTTGTTGGAAATGAAACAGTAATGCAGTTGCATGAAACAAGATGAAACAGCCATGAAACATGATGAAACAACCATGAAACATGAAAACATAGAAACCACAAACAATCAGGACACTAAAAGTTTTAGTGTGGGGAAAATGAGCTGGAAGTCGACAATGCTCAGCTTCCTTTCCTTCACTTGGTCAAAAAGTAGTTACAATGAGCTCTGATAGAGCATATACAGTAAGTTTCCTACTATCACTTAAATCCGCTTTGCACCAAACTAGTTCTGCTCCTCCAACCAACTGAGCTCACACACTCTTCCTCTCATAATCATGATTACAAATTGGCTTATTCCTCTTAAAAATATGCTCTCTTGGAAATGTCATGGATTTCCAAGCAATAACGAAACATGAATCTTCACCTTCTCTGCCGTTATTTTGTCTTTAAGTATGAAACGGGCAAAGCTGCCACATGTAGTAGGACAAAAGCACAATGCCAGTAAAAAAAAACCTTTATGACACATGCATAGTTTCCATGCCACTTACGGAACCACCATGACACAAACAAGGAGGGCACCAAGTGAATCTCATGCTCTACTTCCCTCTTTGGTAGCAACTCTTTGGGAGCTTAAAACATTTCTTGGAAATACTGTAATAACTTGTCCAAATCTTTCAACCCACTGTTAGCACCCTTAACCTCTGAAATTTCTAGCCCATCCTCTTTCTTATTTTTCAAAATAAGTAAACAAAATTTGTTGTTTGCTTGAATGAGTCTCTTAGCTTGGTTAGCACTTATTATGGCAAGTTTAGACTTCTTTGATGTGCCTTAACAATATAGCTGACCGTGTTCTTGACCCGTATGTATTTGTTTGCCCCCCTCACGATGCTAGCATCCCTGAGATATTTAAGGACATCCGAAATAAAAGTCAAATGCATCAAGTAGAATCTCATCAGCTTCAAACTTATCAATATATTTAAAATTATTAGCCAACTTGACCTTACAATTTTTGGTCACTTGAATCTCTACTCCTTTTGTCACCCAACCCAATGGGTATAGATGTGGATGGTTACAAGTTTACAAACCAAGACTTATTATAATTTCATCCAAATTCACAAATTAGATTACGAGCTAGAATCAACAAGTGTGGTCATATTTTCCTCCTTGATTTTGATTTTGATTTGAAATATCATCTTCTCTTGATCCTTGCCTTGTTTGAACTATCATGTCTAAAACTGGTCCAAATTCTACAGCAAGAAGTCCTTGATTACTACTTGGATCTCGAGTCTTTTCTTTTTCAGCCATGTCTTTCTTTTCTTCATTTTCTAACCGGTCAAGACCGGTTTCTAGAACAACTTATCATCCATTGTATTTAATTTGTCACCCATGGTGTGAGTCATGTTCAAGGATTGATCAACAATTTTCTGTACATCATTGCTGGTATTTCTAACAAACTGTAAATAATCTGCAACTGCAGGCAATTGACTAGTATACTGTCTTATGACTCTAATATCTCTACAAAGTTCATTATTATAATTATTTTTTTAATAATGTGCTTTATACGTAGCAACATAATTGTGATGCTTGTACTTATTAGATGGCTCTTTGTCATCCGAAGATTCAAGCTGAAAGGCATATGAAAAATAAGTTTTTTTTCCCTCTTCTTGTTTGTAATATCGTTTAAGTGTAGGCCATCTTCTACCCCTATAATAAGAAGTACCATTTTCTTGGTAATAGGCTATGGAATTTTCTCACGGCAGAGCAAAAAGTGTTGCAGGGAAAGGTTCTTGACCTTGATTTATCTTCTCATCTTCTATTTATACAAAAAACATTTCCTCTCTGAAGACGCCTATTTGACTGAGAAGAAATACTATGTCTAGGTGTTTCAAACACAGATGACTGTGACATAGATCGGGGAAATATATGTACAATGCTTCCATCAATATTATGGACAGTTCTCTCTTTTTATGCAATTTGGGAGCGACATTTCTTAACTAGTCTATTTGCCACTCAACAGGTATTTTAGTGGAGTCTGAGACATTTCTGTAATTGAACTGTGCCGCTTAGCCTTCTGGCATAAGGAAGATTCTCAAGGATCTTGGGATGACTAGAGTTATGCATGCTATAAATAACTTGAACATTCACTGAGGAATATTTAAATGGACCAAACATGTTTAAAACCCATGTATGGAAGAAAAGAGACCCCAGCAATCAATAGATACAAATTTGACTTCTTTGCATCCTTTATCTCTGGCACTGACAAAAATATTTGGAAAGAACTTATAGCAAATATGTCCATAATTTAAATGGGACACAAAAGACAATTGTCATGCATATTTGAAATTGGCTTGTCTTCTGTCACAGAGTGCAACATAGGATACTAGCTTTATGTTTTCAGGAATTCGAGACTTTATATATACCCAAATCATACCAAAATGTACAAAGTTGACATCTTCATGATTTCCTATGTAGTCTATCTTAGAGTGAGGGAGAAGTGGCAATAGGTTAGTGTTGACGCTGGAAAGTGCACCCTGCGGCAGGAAAACGGATTCCTGCCCTCTCCCCGCAACATGGAAACCCCTCTCTCGCCTGTGGGACGGCGAAGCAGGAGAGGAGAGTCTCTAGGTATGGGCTAGTTCCCTCTGATGTATCTTGTTTGTTTCAGGTAGCGCAAAATATAGGTATATAGGTATACTGGGGGGGAGTGAAAAGAGATAGAGAAAAAGCATGAAAACAAACAGCCTACTCTAAAAGAGGTGATACACCAAAAAAAGGTTGACCTTCCACATCCACACTCAGGATCAGGAAAAAATATACATACACTTAGATCTGGCAGAAAAGACCAGGTCTCTGGGATGACAGGGAGGTTCTTATGGAAAGCACAAGAAACAGGGACTCACCAAGGTGCTGAGAAATACACACTGTAAGTGACCTCACCTGCTTTATACTTCCAAAACAGAACTCTACTCCTGGCAGCAACAGATAGTGGCACTTTGTAGATCGCAGGTTTGCTGGTGTTGAACCTGTGAGAGCATCAAGAGACAATGACTGGACACAGATTAACATTCAATGCATACACAGAAAGATCCATCCAAATAGAGGTAAAACTGTCTTTTATTGATTTAGGTGGAAAATTTGGAGAGCAGTGCTCTTTACAAAAGTGGGAAGATCTCCTGATAAATGAACAAGTCTGCCCATTTATAGAGAAAAGCCAAGAGGAGTCTCATTGGAAAGAGTGAAAAAACACTATTGATGATGTCATAAGTCTGCCAAGACCATGCTTGTTGCCTCGTTTTGTGTGCTGGTCTTCTCTTCCGGCGGTTGGGCGGGTTTTTTCCTGTTTTCTGCAAGTGTTTTTTGCCGCCTCATGTTGTGGGCGGCGAATTTGCCGCTCGCTGCAGTGGATTGCATGTGGACTTCTGCCGACGTCGGCCGATAAGCTGCCGACCGCGGCAGTTTTGCCGACGTCGGTCTATTTAAGCTGCCGATGGTGGCAGTTTTGCCGACGTCGGCCGATGTTAGTGGCCTCTTTTTCTCCGCCGGCGTTGTGGGTGGTGATTTTGCCGCCCTCTGCATTTTGTGTAGGGGGTCTCTTTTTACCCGCCCGTGTTGTGGGCGGTGATTTTGCCGCCCTCTGCATTTTGTCTGCCCTTCCTTTTTTGCTAAGTGTCGAACGCCCCGGTTTTTTCCCTTCTTCTTGTGAATGTTCGAAGACTCTGCCTCTTGCTACCGTGAATGCCAATGAACGAGGCCGATGAGCCAATGCTTTGAAACGAAGCTGTTGGAGCTTGAAGACGGACCTTGCAACCCGAAATGACTGGCCTTTCATAGCAAGTGCAAAAGGTGACCGAGATTTTGCCTGAGGGGCAAAATTGGGTCAACAAATTGGCGACTCACAGGGTAAGCGTGCCTGCTATGCTTAGAACCCAGTTGTCTTACATATCCATTGGGTGCGGAGTCGGATGGTGACTTTGAAGAGAGTTCACAACAGCTTTGATAATTCCAGGATCAGAATACACAGAATTTACCCCCAAAACGAAGGGAAACACACAATGCTAAAAACAACTAACTGTGCAAACTGCACTTAGGGAAAACAGGGAAAACAACTGAAAGCAAACTATTATATACAGCTAACCAGGAATGTTCGCATCCCTCCTGGATCGAAAGGAAAATTTCTTAAGTCCCTTTCCTGGCGAAGAGACTTATTGTGACAGGCAAGTCGCTGAAAGAAAATGAGATTTGGTGACTTGCTCTTCCTCCCTGTCACCTGAGTTGGCTGGAAATCGAGGGGATCAAAATCGAACATGCCTCCAATATATACGTATTCTGATTGTTCCGGGAGACCTGTTGGATGCTGGTCTCTCAAATTGGTGCCCCTCACCAAGAAATCAATTACTGTCAGTTTATCACCGTAAGCCTTCTGATCTGCACAATTCTTCTGCAATGTATCATGCTCTGATTTGTTTCCCTCTACTTCGTTGAAAACTTTGTCGGACTCATCCTCTGCTTCCTCTTGGCCTTCTTGAAGAAGGGCGAATGTGGTAATGTCTAAAAGGGGCTCACAAAATGATTGCTCATCCCATAGAACATCACTTCTCTGTTTAAAACTCTCCTCCTCAAGGCATTCCTCCTGGAAAACAGACTTCTCATTTTCCTCTTTGCTGATCAGGTTCTCTAGATTTTCAAAAATATCCTCCTGATCCTCCTCTAACTCAGGTTTTTCAATGTAGTCATCCTCATCAATACAGCAAGGAAGTTCATCGAACAGAGGAGAAGAGGACTTACCACGCATTTGTTCCTCTTCGAATTGCTGAAACATCTGCATATACGCAAGGCCTGCATCTTCTCCACTGCTGATAAGGTCTTCACAAGGGGCATCAATGACGATTTCTTCTTCGTTGTCGCTCATGACAACCTCCTGAAGGACTGCAGATTGGATCTTTTGTTCCTCTCCTGCCTCTTGCAAAACAGGTTCTTCCTCGAAAAGGGGTGAAGTGGAGAAAGCAGGTGGAAGAGGGAACAGTCCTTGAGCTAGAATCGAATGATTCTCCTCTCTCCACTTAATCAGTACTTCATCTATATCAGAGACGGCCTGATAACTCTCTTGGAAATGTGTAGGTGGGGTGTGTTCAGGCATAGAATGTGCTGTTTGGTCTGAACCGTCCACCACACATTGGCTGAGGAATTTCTTTTTAGACTCCAACTCTGTAATTCTCCTACCCAGATCTTTTTGGAAAAGTTTTTTTTGGAGGCTGCCAGTATCATCATAGGCAGGCACAGTTTCAGCTTCTTCAAGGTTTAGAGAAAAACCTTGCTTTTCTTCTTTTTCTTTGCTGCCCCATGATTCCACTGTCTTCCCCCAATTCAGGATCCCTGAATTTGAATCTTGCTCTTGTGAACAGGTAGCAACTTTGTTTTCCACAAGGACCTGAGGCTCTTCCGCAAGGTCTGAAAAATTTAACTCTTTTTCAAGGAGTAGCTTCATCCTAGCCTCTAAGTCTTCAATTTGTCTGGCTAGGTTTTCCTGGAAGAGTCTTTCTTGGAGGTGGCTAGCATGATCTTCTTCAAAGCTCTGAGCTGGTCCTTGGCATTCTTTCCTCCAACTTGGAATTTGCACATCATGCTGGAAAACTTGGGGAGGCTGAGGAATGCAAGAAAAACACTGTTGGTGCGTTGGAGGAGCCTCTAGAAGAGAGACGTGCTGGCTGGTGGTATTATTCTCAATGGAAGAACCCTGATCTAAGGAGTTGAAAAGATTGATCTCCATAGGAAGTTGCTCTGATGCCATTTGGTGTTGGAAAGCCAGGCGCACGAGATTGGGAGCAGCTGTATTTGATGAGTTGGAGTGAGCAAATGCAATTTGGTAAAACGGATTTGGTGCAAAAGAGGGGGTTTTCTTTAGGGTAGGAGGGGGCACGCAAGGCTGGTTGCCTTGAAAAGATGGATTTCTCCATTTTGGCGTCTCTTCCTTCATGGATTGTACGGCTTGTGCTTGCCTAAACAAGCACTCCTCTTTATACATCAGCGCCTGCTGATATTTGTACTGCTCTTCCAACTTGTCGATTTTCATTGTTTGCTTCTCAAATTCCAATGCCATCTCCCTTATAGTTGTAGGGCAACTAAGAGAGCTACTTGAGGGGATTGCATAAATATTTGAAGTCTGATCGATATTATGTGAAGGAGAACAAAATCCATGATTTTTTGCAAAAGAAGAATACATACAAGAAATAGATGATTTTTGAATGGCATCAGGCTGCTTAACCAGCAGATTTAACTCGGAGTCGCCAGAGGCTGAAGAAACTTGATTTGTTGTAACAGGACCAGCATCAGCCCTGAAACTTTATTGCGTTAGAAAACTTGAGGTCCCACCGGGCGTGCCAAAACTGTTGACGCTGGAAAGTGCACCCTGCGGCAGGAAAACGGATTCCTGCCCTCTCCCCGCAACATGGAAACCCCTCTCGCATGTGGGACAGCGAAGCAGGAGAGGAGAGTCTAGGTATGGGCTAGTTCCCTCTGATGTATCTTGTTTGTTTCAGGTAGCGCAAAATATAGGTATATAGGTATACTGGGAGGGAGTGAAAAGAGATAGAGAAAAAGCATGAAAACAAACAGCCTACTCTAAAAGAGGTGATACATCAAAAACAGGTTGACCTTCCACATCCACACTCAGGATCAGGGAAAAACATACATATACTCAGATCTGGCAGAAAAGACCAGGTCTCTGGGATGACAGGGAAGTTCTTATGGAAAGCACAAGAAACAGGGACTCACCAAGGTGCTGAGAAATACACACTGTAAGTGACCTCACCTGCTTTATACCTCCAAAACAAAACTCTACTCCTGGCAGCAACAGACAGTGGCACTTTGTAGATCGCAGGTTTGCTGGTGTTGAACCTGTGAGAGCATCAAGAGACAATGACTGGACACAGATTAACATTCAATGCATACACAGAAAGATCCATCCAAATAGAGGTAAAACTGTCTTTTATTGATTCAGGTGAAAAATTTGGAGAGCAGTGCTCTTTACAAAAGTGGGAAGATCTCCTAATAAATGAACAAGTCTGCCCATTTATAGAGAAAAGCCAAGAGGAGTCTCATTGGAAAGAGTGAAAAAACACTATTGATGATGTCATAAGTCTGCCAAGACCATGCTTGTTGCCTCGTTTTGCGTGCTGGTCTTCTCCTCCGGCGGCTGGGCGGGTTTTTTCTTGTGTTCTGCAAATGTTTTTTGCCGCCTCATGTTGTGGGCGGCGAATTTGCCGCCCGCTGCAGTGGATTGCATGTAGGACTTCTGCCGATAAGCTGCCGACCGCGGCAGTTTTGCCGACGTCGGTCTATTTAAGCTGCCGACGACGGCAGTTTTGCCGACGTCGGCCGATGTTAGTGGCCTCTTTTTCTCCGCCGGCGTTGTGGGCGGTGATTTTGCCGCCCTCTGCATTTTGTGTAGAGGGTCTCTTTTTCCCCGCCCGTGTTGTGGGCGGTGATTTTGCCGCCCTCTGCATTTTGTCTGCCCTTCCTTTTTTGCTAAGTGTCGAACGCCCCAGTTTTTTCCCTTCTTCTTGTGAACGTTTGAAGACTCTGCCTCTTGCTACCGTGAATGCCAACGAACGAGGCCGATGAGCCAATGCTTTGAAACGAAGCTGTTGGACCCTGAAGACGGACCTTGCAACCCGAAATGACTGGCCTTTCATATCAAGTGCAGAAGGTGACCGAGATTTTGCCTGAGGGGCAAAATTGGGTTAACAGTTAGTCTGGTAGGACTTACCAGGTTTATATTCATGTGTGATTTCTATGGCCTTAACATGATGATGGACAAAGGACTTAAAAGTGGATTTATATAACATTTTCCAAAAACATTATCACCCTGTAGTTCAGATTTCTTATGAACTCTACTAGGTTTAAGAGCAGGAGTGAAGTTAACGATAGAACCTGAAATGGCTTCTTCAGTGGGTTCAATCTGAGGGATTGACTCTGAAGACTCTCCTTGCTCAAAGACTGACTGGTCAAACTCTCCCTGTGGCTGTTCATATAAACATTCAGCTTCAGCTTCATTGATGATTTCAATAAAACTGACCGAACTCTTCTTTATCTCCACCTCTTTTCCATTAACCAAGGTGACTGTGGACTTGTTGGAGTCACCTTTGGTGGGATCGTCTGGGTGCAATTCAGGTGCAACTTCCCACACTTTGCATTTGCATGTTCATCTCTAACACAATGACTACTAAGATTATTGAGATCCTTGAAAGCATGTAAAATGGTGGCATTTTTATAGCCTTGCCCCTTACCTTTGTAGGATTTATATGGACGATTTTTCCATTTATTGGGAAGATTTGTTAACTGATTTTACTTAGATGATTCATCTTCATTGAGCTTCTTCTCATACTCAATGTAATATGCTTGTGCACATGCTTCATCAAGATATTGAATCTTGCTATAGATGACTCTTTTCCTCATGTATGGGTGCATTCCTCCCATGTATTCAATCATCATATCTTCTTCCTCCAAATCCAAGTTCATCAATGTGACTCTTGTATGGAATTCTGTGGTGTAATCTTGCAGACTTTGGCTATTATTTTGCCTGAAATACTGCCACTTAATCTTTTGGTCAATTTTGTGCCCAATAGGGTAAAATTCTTCTTAAGGAATTCTTTAAACCTTTCTCAACTAGACACTACTGGCCTATTCTTTGTCTTAGAAGCAGTTAGATAGCTTGCTCACCAAACTAGAGCATGACCTTCCATTTTGAGTTGTACAAAAGAAATCTTTTGTATCTCAATGACTTCATGCTCGCTAAAATCAACCTCCATTTGGTTATCCCACTTATCAACAATTACAAAATCCACTTATCCTTCAAAATATTTGAAATCTACTTATTTTTCAACTTTGAAAGGGGGTCTTTCGGTTTCCTTTACCTTAGCTTTGCCTTTGTGAACCATTGGCTGCTCCTTTCCATTCATATCCCAATCTTAGTTCTTTCCTTCATCACCTTTTTCAGGGAGTTTCTATTCTTCCACTCCAAGTTTCTTGGCAAGAGCATGTACCGCCTTATCAATGGATGCTTGAGTCTTAGTAGACAACTCTTGTTGCTTGATGAGGCTTTCTTGGGTCTTCATCATGAACCCCAAGTTTGCTTTCAATGAGGAAACTCATCTTCCAAGGCTTTTTTCACCTTTCTCATATCTTGATTATACCTTCTTGTTGAAATATATGATTCGTAAGGGTGCAATTATTCTTTGTGAGATATTGTGACTGACATACAAACCAACACTCACAGCTCTCCACGATACCCTAAGATTAAATTGTTCTTATACCAATATGATCTGTAATCTTTTAAGTTTCTATGTTTGATGGAAATTTTCAAATGTTTAAGCTTCCTATTTGAATTAAAGTTTAAGTTGACAGAGATTTGAATGTAAAAAATGCTGGAATTAGCGCTCTTTAGTTGCTGGAAGTGACACAGTAATGTAGCTACATGAAACAACCATGAAAAAATGAAAGATAGCAACCAAAAATGGGTATGACATTGGAAGTTTTAACCGAGAAAGCCTAGTGCAGGGATAGCCAGCTCATAGTGGAAAATGCTCAACTTCCTCTCCTTCCCTTGGCCAAAAGTAGTTATAAAGTGCTTTGATAGAGCATATATAGTAATTTTCCTACAGTTGTTGGAATATTGTCATTGATGTCAAATGAACTATTGCCGAAAGCGAACGGAATTGATTGCCATAAGTGAACGGAAATGTCGACGGAAGTGAACGGAATTGTTGCCGGAAGTGAGCGGAAATGTCGACGGAAGTGAACGGAATTGTCAACCTTGGCCGACCTATTGGGAGGAGTTGTGACCATTCGAAAGGACCTTTTCACTTGAAGAGTCATGACCTTAATTTGTGGCTTTCCATGGGTTATAAATAAGTGCATAACGAATGGCAAAAGGGTAGATTTGAAAATGGAAGATATATAAAAGACGAGCAGATTTTTTAAAGGCAAATTTTTGTGAGAATATTAAAAAGAAAAAATCAGCAAGTATAAGGAAGAGTATAGCAGCGAAAACACTCAAGTGTAGATCGAATATAAAAGAGATAAATCAAGTGTTCTATCATTCGTTGTTTTAACAACAAATTTGAGATAGAAGAGTGATTTTTTCTGAGAAGGTTGGTGCCTTCGTTTTGAAGAGATTGGTGTCTCTTGCTGAGTTGGTGCTCGATGAAAGGGGTTGGTGCCTACAAAATTGTTTTTGGGGTTGGTGCTCCAGTAGGTTGGTGCCTACGAATATTTATATTAAGAGAATTTCTTCGTGGTTTTCTCCCGAAAGGGTTTCCATGCAAATCTGTGTCTATTTGCATTGTGTGGTTTTGCATTGTATTCTTTAATTGCTTTGAATATATTAATTGCAGAGTAATTTGAGGTTTTGGATTTAAGATTAATAGTCGAAAGCGAAAAAATATTTTATACTGATTCACCCCCCCTCTCAGTATAAGCTTGTGCTTAACAATTGGTATCAGAGCCGGTTCTTTCGGTGTTAGCACAACTACTAGAAGGTAGATCTTGGAAAGCACATATGGCAGGGTCTCAAGTGCTAGATGGTTTCTCCACTAACAAGGCTCCTTTGTTCGATGGAATGAATTACGCATTTTGGAGCATAAGAATGAAGACTTACTTGATGGCCCTAGGTTTCGATATTTGGCAAGCAGTGGTAATAGGATACACAACGCCACAAATTGCACCAACGGATGCCATTGGAAAAAAGGCCAGTGAGAACAATGCGAAAGCTATGAATGCAATCTCATACGAGCTTTCTGAAAATGAGTTTGTTAAGGTTATGCATTGTGAATTTGCAAAAGAGATTTGGGATAAACTCAACGCTATTTATGAAGATGATAGTAAGGTTAGAAAAACAAAACTCCAAACCCATTGGAGGCAGTTTGAAAGTTTAAAAATGAAGAATGATGAAAACATTGTTGGGTATCTTCTTCGTGTCGATGAGATTGTTAATGTCATTCGAGGACTCGGAGAGAAAATTGAAGAATCTATGATTGTTCAGAAAGTCCTGAGATCCCTACCATTGAGATTTGATGCGAAGGTCTCCGCCATTGAAGAAATGAAGGATTTAGACACGATGAAAATGGACAAGCTCCATGGAATTCTTACGGCCTACAAAATGAGAACCGAATTTGAGAGACAATCGAAGAAGGAAGCATCATTCAAGGTCTCAAAGAAAGAGAAGATCAAAGAACCAGAATCAAGTGAAAATTCAAGTAGTGAAGAAGATGAAAATGAAGCTCTATTCATTCGGAAGCTAAAGAAAGATTGGGCAAATATAAAGGAAAGTTACCATTTAAATGCTTTAATTGTGGTAAAATTGGTCATTTTGCAGCCAAATGTCCAAATAAAGGAAATAACGATGATGAGAGAAACAAATCAAAGTACAAAAAGGGATTCAAGCCGAGTAAAGACAAGCAAAGATTTGAGAAACAAAAAAAAAGCCTATACTCCAAGAGGTATAGCAGCTCATCCGAAGAAAATAAAGTGATGTTGAGAGTGATAATGAAGAGATTCTGTTCATGGTTACAGAGGAAAATGCCACCACCAGCAAAGATAATTTGGAGGAAGACGAAGACATGGAAGAAGAAGGTGAAGTGAACCTTGAAGAAGAACTTATTTGCGCGTTGGAAGAAATAAAAACATTTAAGAAGAAGAATCAGAAACTAAAGTTACAACTTCAAAAATATGAAGAAGAGAATGGAGACTTCAAAACAAAGACATCACAAGTCTTTGAGAAATCAAACAAGGTAATTGCTGATCTAAAAGTCCAAATCGAAGAAGCAAAAAAAATTGAAGATCTAACGGATCAGCTAAAGAAGAAAGGAGAAGACTATGAAAGGTAGGAATCTGAGATAGATGTTTTAAAAAGGGATCTAGAAAAGACGAATTCTAAAATAGTAAGTGAATTGAAATCTGAGAAAAGCACTCAAGTTTTGAATAAGATTCTAGAGAGTCAAAGATCACTATCTAACAAGTCAGGCATTGGGTATGAGAAGGAAAAAGAGAAAGCTAAGAGCTATGCTGAAACTCTTAAGGAACTAGTGAAAAAGGAGACCAAGAAGGAAGAAGCCCATAATACAAAAACCAGCTCTATCAACAAAGAAAACAAAGGAGAACAAAACTTCAGAAGACCATTTGCTCCAAGATATGCAAATAAAACTAGGTTTGGTAATTATTTTGATGGATATTGTTATTATTGCAATCATTTTGGTCATAAGAAATTAGATTGTAGAAAGAGAGCCAAGGATATTGAAGTCAGGAGCAGAAACAAAGGAACTTATGGAGCTTCAAACAGAAACTACAATTCGTTTGCTCCCTTATCAAACTTTGATGAAGCTATAGTTTGTTACAAGTGCAACAACTATGGACATATAGCATGCTATTGTAGAAGTGTTTCTGAATCTGTAAGACAAGATCAAAAGTTCAAAGCTCCAGTGATAGAGAAAAGAGAACCATCAAAGACCTGGAAGAAGAAGCAAGAAGAATCCATGATTGTTCAAACAACATACCATGCTAGAGATGAAGGAAAACAATGGTTCATTGATAGTGGATGTTCGAGACACATGACTGAAGATAAAAGCAAATTCATCTCGTTAAAAAGGGTCAATGAAGGCACGGTGAAGTTTGGAGACAACACTATAGCCAGAATAACAGGAAAAGGTACACTTAGTCTCGATAATGGAAAAACCAAAACAGAAAATGTGTTATATGTGGAAGGGTTATAGCATAATTTTCTAAGTGTTAGCCAAATGTGTGATCAAGGACACACACTCAAGTTCTTTTCTAAATGTTGCGAGATCAGAAAAAGAGACACGTGAGAACTAATTGCAAATGCTCATAGAGCCACAAACAACCTATACATGCTTGGGGAAATGAGAGGAGAGAAATGTTGTTTGAGTCAAGTTGAAGAGAGTTGGCTATGGCATAGAAGGTTAGGGCACATAAATTTTGATAATCTTGTGAAATCAGCAACAAACAGGTTGTGCGAGATATGCCCAAGATAACGAAACCTTTAAGCACTCTATGTAAGCAATGCCAACACGGGAAGCAAACCAAAACAAGGTTCAGAACAAAGGAATATTTGACCACCAAACCGCTAGAACTGATTCATACGGATCTTTGTGGTCCTACCAGAACTGAAAGCATGCAAGGTGAGAGCTACTTTATGTTGCTCATTGATGATTATACTAGAATGACATGGGTAGCCTTTCTAAAAGAAAAATCAGAAGCATTTGAAAAGTTTAAAGCTTTCAAGGCATTAGTAGAAAATGAAAAAGAGCTGAAAATAAAATGCCTAAAGTTAGATCGAGGAGGTGAGTTTATTTCAAATGAATTCATTGAGTTTTGCGAAGATCATGGAATTAAGAGACAATACTCAGCTGCAAGGACTCCACAACAAAATGGAGTGGTGGAAAGGAAAAATCGAACCGTTCAAGAAATGGCTAGAACTATGTTGAATGAATCTAAGCTATCAGATAGATTCTGGAGAGAAGCAGTTAATACAACAGTGTATATCTTGAATAGAGGGCAAATCAGAGTTAATAATGACAAAACTTCTTATGAATTGTGGAAAGGAAGACCAGCTTCGGTCAAACATTTCAAAATGTTTGGAAGTAAATGTTTTATCAACAGGAATGAAGAAAACTTGGGCAAATTTGATTCAAGCGCTGACGAAGGAATTTTTCTTGGCTACTCCATCAAAAGCAAAGCCTATAGATGTTATAACAAAAGGCTACAAAATATCGTAGAAAGTGCTAGTGTTAGAATAGATGAGATCATGAATCAAAAGGCAAAAGAACCTTCAGAAGAGCCTCTAGAAATACCCAATCTTGTAGAAGAAGGGGAGGAAGAAAATGTATAAAAATTGAGTGACTCTGAAAGGCAGGACATCAAAGCACCATCTCGCTTTGTTTAGAAGAATCATGCTGAAAGTCAGATCATTGGCAACATTGATGCTGGGGTGCAAACCAGAAGAAGAATTGTAAGTATACCTGAGCATGTAAATTTCTCTTTGTTATCCAAGGTAGAGCCTAAATTTTTTTCTGAAGCTAGTCATGATAAACATTGGGTAAAAGCAATGGAAGAAGAGTTCGATCAAATTGAGAAGAATGAGACTTGGGAACTTGTGCCCAAGCCAATGGATCAGAATGCGATTGGCACTAAGTGGGTTTTTCGAAACAAATTGAATGAAAATGGCCAAGTCACTCGAAACAAAGCAAGGTTGGTATATAAGGGGTATGCTCAAGTAGGTGTAGATTTTGAAGAGACTTTTTCTCCTGTTGCTAGATTAGAAGCAATTTGAATATTTCTTGCATTTTCAGTATTCAAAAATTTCAAAGTTTATCAAATGGATGTTAAATCAGCATTTCTAAATGGCAATCTAGAAGAGGAAGTTTACATAGAACAGCGAAAAAGATTCCTCTTATCAGAAAACAAGGATTATGTGTGTAAGTTGAAGAAGGCTTTGTACGGATTGAAACAAGCTCCTAGAGCATGGTATGCTAGGCTTGATAAATACCTACAAGACCAAGGATTCAAGAGAGGATACGCTGATAGTAATCTTTACATCAAAACTGAAGGAGATCACCAGTTAATTATTGTGGTGTATGTAGATGATATAATCTTTGGAGGAGACAATGAGGAAATGTCTAACATATTTGTCGAAGATATGCAAAAGG
Source organism: Torreya grandis (assembly GCA_037957365.1). Taxonomy (NCBI): domain Eukaryota; kingdom Viridiplantae; phylum Streptophyta; class Pinopsida; order Cupressales; family Taxaceae; genus Torreya; species Torreya grandis. The sequence goes on along the minus strand of JARHVA010008607.1, from coordinate 7,832 downwards.
AATTTGAGATGTCCATGTTAGGTGAGTTGTCATTTTTTCTTGGTTTACAAATCTCTCAATCTAACAAAGGAATATTCATATCCCAAAGCAAGTATGTAAAGGAGATGTTGAAGAAATTCCATATGGAGGAGTGTGCCCCTGTTAGCACACCTATGGCTATAGGTACGAAGTTGAGCAAAGATGATGAATCTCCGAATACTGATCAAACTCTTTACAGATCAATGATTGGGAGTTTACTATATGTGACGGCATCTAGGCCAGATATCATGCAAGCAGTAGGTATGGTTGCACGATTTCAAGCAGCTCCAAAAGAAACACATGTGCAAGCCGTAAAAAGTATATGTAGATATTTAAAGAGAACCTTGGATTATGGGTTGTGGTACCCAAGAGGTAAAGACTTCACATTGGTAGCGTACATGGATTCAGATTAGGCAGGTTGTGTAGATGATAGCAAAAGTACAAGTGGAGGAGCATTCTTTCTTGGAGATAGCCTAGTATCATGGTTGAGTAAGAAGCAGAATTTTGAATCTCTATCCACAGCAGAAGCATAGTACATAGCGGCAGTGCAATGTTGTACACAAGTTCTATGGATTAAACAAACCTTGAAAGATATCAAAGTAGAGTATAATCGTCCAATCTCCATATTCTGCGTAATACTAGTGCGATAAGTATTTCAAAGAATCCAGTTATGCATTCTAGAACTAAGCATATCCCTATACAGTATCATTTCTTGAGAGAACAAGTGGTAGAACAAGTAAAATTGGAATATGTTTCCACATCCGAACAGATGGCAGATATCTTCACTAAGCCACTTCCAAAGGAAACATTTGAGTACCTACGACAGAAGTTGGGAGTAATTTCTTTTGCTTCTTGCCACTGAAGGGAAGCATCAGCTGAGGGGGAGCTAAGTACTAGCTCTTGGATAGACCCTTTGCCATTGATGTCAAAGGGGGAGAAGTACAGAAAGAGGATGCCACAGGAAGGGGGAGCTACAACAAAGAAAGATTCAGACAGAAGAGACAGTGCAACAAAGGGGAGCAGTTTCAGTATGTGGTTGCCATCAATGACAAAGGGGGAGATTGTTGGAATATTGTTATTGATGTCAAATGAACTATTGTCGGAAGTGAATGGAACTATTGCCGGAAGTGAATGGAATTGATTGCCAGAAGTGAACGGAATTGTTGACGGAATTGAACGGAAATGTCGACGGAAGTGAACGGAATTGTCGACGGAAATGTTGACGGAATTGTCAACTTTGGCCGACCTATTGGGAGTTGTGACCGTTCGAAAGGACCTTTTCACTTGAAGAGTCACGACCTTAATTTGTGGCTTTCCGTGGGTTATAAATAAGTGCATAACGAATGGCAAAAGGGTAGATTTGAAAATGGAAGATATATAAAAGGAGCAGAATTTTTAAAGGCAAATTTTTGTGAGAATATTAAAAATAAAAAATCAGCAAGTATAAGGAAGAGTATAGCAGCTAAAACACTCAAGTGTAGATCGAATCTAAAAGAGATAAAACAAGTGTTCTATCATCCGTTGTTTTGACAACAAATTTGAGATAGAAGAGTGATTTTTTCTGAGAAGGTTGGTGCCTTCGTTTTGAAGAGATTGGTGTCTCTTGCTGAGTTGGTGCTCGGTGAAAGGGGTTGGTGCTCCTGTAGGTTGGTGCCTACAAAATTGTTTTTGGGGTTGGTGCTCCTGTAGGTTGGTGCCTACGAATATTTATATTAAGAGAATTTCTTTGTGGTTTTCTCCCAAAAGGGTTTCCATGCAAATCTGTGTCTATTTGCATTGTACTCTTTGATTGCTTTGAATATATTAATTGTGGAGTAATTTGAGGTTTTGGATTTAAGATTAATAGTCGAAAGTGAAAAAATATCTTATATTGATTCACCCCCCCTCTCAGTATAAGCTTGTGCTTAACAACTGTCACACTCATTCCTCTCTGTACCTAACTAGTTATTCTCCTACAACCAACTGAACTCACTAACTCTTCCTTTCACACTCATGGTTACATTTGGGCTCATACCTCTTAAAAATATGCTCTCTTGGAAGTGTGAGTTTGTGCACTTAAGGACTTCGAAGCATTTAGTAAAATGAAAAGTCACATTCTCTGTTGTTTCTGTCTTTATGTTTCAGATGGGCAAAACTGCCAAATGCCATGCCACTTATGGAATTGCCATGACATATGAAACCACCTTGACAATAACGCAACTGCCACCTTGATGTATCTATTGGTTTTGTCTCTATACAAAACTCTTTGTTTTTGATTGATTTCTTAGTTGATTGACGAAGTGAACTTTTTTTGGGATCCTTATGGATTGCTTACCACCACAAAGATTTGATCTTCGCTTGTAGTAGTGACAAACTTGGGATGAAGTTCATGGATATTATTCTTCGCTTCTAATTTGGAATATTGTTTAGTTAAAGAAGACCTGGATATGGAATTTCTATCATTGTTTCATTGAGAAGTATTATGCTCATGCACAATATTTTGAATGCTAATCTTCATATTTTTCAAAGAGAAGCTGGAGGATATGGTTTTGGAGGGTTTTTGCAAGTCTACATGTCTTGTACAAGGATACACACCCATGCTCAAATAACTTATAAAGAAAAAGAGAGTAGTTCCTTAAGTGGACGCATTCTTTGAAGAGACAATGTTGTTCCTTTTACACACACACCGCCCCCTCCCGCGCGCCCCTCCCCACCCAAACCTTTACCTTTTAATTTGTAGCTTTTTGTCATAGGTGGACCATGATTAGGTCTCATATGTAATCTTGAGGAACTTTTATGCATGTTTACAGTCCAAGCCTTCCCATTTCTATTTGTAGTTTCTTGTCATAGTTGGACTATGTCAGGGTCTCTTGTGTAATCTTAAGGAACTTATATGTATGTAGGCTGGAAAATGGAGATATCATGAAGAGTAGGTGCATCACAGTGCATGCCATAAGAGAGCATTTCTTACCTCATTTTATTTCCCCCTTTTGTATATTATCCGAAATTCATAAGCTTTCAATCAACCAACCTAGTTTTATTCCTCCTTTGTAAGTGCCCCACGAGTCATTTGGTGCTTGAAGCTAAAGAGGAGAGTCTTAATGAAGAACTTGCTTCCTACGAGAGCTTGATGCCATTGACCACTTTATGCAAGATAGCCAACATTGTTTTGTAGTAGAATTGTATTTTTCTCTATTATTCAACTTATTGCGTTAAAAAAGCAATGGGCCAATTATGCTATGAGAGCACTATATCAAGCCTAGATCCAAAATATTACATTGAATGACAAAGGAATTGGAAAAAGTAGGGGTATCTGAAATTAGGGTTGAAGGAGGAGCCTCCTTGCGTTTAAAAGTATATTGTTTCATAGTAAATTCTATTAGGGGTCAAGTTCTAATGGAGGAATTCTACACAAACATGCGGTGAAAGCTTGCTAAACCTTAGAACCCACAAAGTTTCTTATGTGTCATTAGCTAAAGGCCATTTATGTATGGACCTTCAACTTTGCAGAATCAGTACATGCAACTTTTGTTGAAAGAACGCGTTCGAGGTATCTAGGGATGTCTTGGAAAATATGCATTTGAATTCCTTGGCATACAACATTAGCAGAAATGCAAGTACAATGTTGAGATGCTCTTAATGTTTTGAAATCTGATAATGATTTTTTGTAAATCAAGACACCATGGAAAATGATTTTTTAAAAATTTAGATACCATGGAAAGGACAATGACAAATCTGTGTAGGTGCTTATTGAAGTCCATGTTTATCTCTGCTTGGAATGTTGTTGCGGAGTGTTGTAGAGCCCAAAATTCATTACTTGAATTGATAACGATTTTGATTATTACGAAAACCAAACACACAAAGAAACCAAGCAAGAACACAAGAGAACTTGAAAGAGAAATAGTCCTTAACTTATTGAAAGAGCAACCACCACTTTATAGGAAGGCAACAACACAAACACTAATACTTGGGTGACACAAACCCTAACTCGATGACTTAAGTGAACATAAAGTCATAAAATGAATTTATTACTAAGCCTATCACTAAGACTAGTATGACCATTATAAATTTATATTGCAGACCTCTAACATCCTCCCTTGATGGTCACTCTAGAAAATACACCAAGTTTATCTCGAAATTTTACAAATTTACCTTGGACAAGAGACTTGGTAGGATATATGCAGTTTGATCTAGGGTTGGACTACAACTCAACTTCTCTATATTTTTATGAGATGTCGAATGAAGTGACAATGTTTTTCACATGTTTCGTTCACTCATGAAAGATTGGGATTCTTCGCCAGCTTGGAAAATCTCTGGTTTTTTACAAAACTGTACTGTAAACTCAGTGTGATCAATTTGCAAATTTGTAATTGCTCTCCTAAGCCAAATTTGCTTCACAACCCCCTTTTATTGGTGATTTATATTCTATTATTACAGAGGAAAATGAAACTGCATGTTGTTTCTTATTGATCCAAGAATTTGTACCCATTTCTAGACAAAAAACATAACTTGTTGTAGACTTTCCTGTCATCCACAGATTCTGCCCAATCTGAGTCTGAATAGCCACACAACTGAAGCTCCTTTCTCTTACCATAGAGAATGGCAAAGTATAATGTTCCCTTCACGTATCATAGCAGTGTCTTTTCCGCTATCTAGTTTTCTGTTTTGGATCTGTCATAAATCGAGAGATATAGCTAACTGCATAGCACAAATCAGGGTTAGTGGTTGTAAGATAGATCAAGCTGCCAATTAGTTTCCTGTAGACAGATTCATTATTTGCTTTTGAATTAGTCTTGGCTGAAAGTTTCAGCCCTGTTTCCATAGGTGTAGATGAGATTTAAAATCATTGAACCTGAACTCGTCTAACACACTTGTATATTTTGTTTGAGAAGCAAAAATATGTTTATCAGTTTCCCAAACTTCTACACCTAAGCAGTAATCTAGGAGGCCTAGATTTATCATGTCAAAAGCAGAGCATAAATTTGATTTTTATCTTTTCAATAGCTTTGATATCAGTCACTACTTTTGATGATGATGTCATCAACATATAACCCTAGAATCACCATTATTACTTTTGATGTAAATATTGGGGTCAGAAAGACTTCTTCCGAATCCCTTTTTCTCCCAAATCTTGTCAATTTTGATGTTCCATGCACTAGGAGTGTGCTTTAGCCCATAAATGTTGTGTTGCACTGAAACACTCTCACCCTCGTCGTACTAGGCCTGGAAATGTATCCATTTACAGAAACGCTCCAAAAACTTGCCCAAAACATCCTAGACATTTCCATCAGGTGTACAAGCATTTCTGGGACATTTTCAGGCATTTATAGGGGTTTCCATAAGCCAAAAGAAAATCAAATAAAAAAAGAAGAAAAACAGAAGGTAAAACCATAGTGCACATACTCGCTGAGGACTAGAGGTACCTGAACTATATATATATATATATATGATAAGTATCTACTTTCTTTTTATTTAAGTTATATTTTATATATATACTTTTAGGATGTTTGAGAGTGGTTTCAGACCTCTAGGAGCTATAATGCAAATTATAGATTTTGGAGGATTCTATCATATTTTAGACTAGTAGTCAGATTTCAGTGTTTTAGGACTTCAAATTAGCCATATTTCAGTGTTTTACCGACTTCAGACTTAGCCATATTTCAGTGTTTTTAGGATTTCAGACTTAGCCATATTTCAGGATTTCAAGATTTCACAATATAGAAAGCTATGAAAGCTGCATGAAGGGATGTAGGTAGGATAGAATAGTATGAAAACATCTCTCACAAAGTGTCATGAGCCGATCCCACTCATTTGCGGTGCACCCTTTAAGGCGTGCACTCAGGAAGATTCAATGCACCAACGAGCCTCTACAAACTAGATGATTTATAGTTAGTAAATGATAAAATTGAAAAATAGTGGGAGTGGCATTTATGATTTTCAGGGCAATCTAGATGATTTATTTAAAATTTGGATGTACATTTTGTCTTTGAAGTAATGAATGAGAATAATATATATTTTTAAGTCCCTGATCATTTATAGACTAAAAATGAGTATTATGCACTGAGATACACACACACACACACACACACACAGACAGATGTTTCCAAATCAAAGGTTTTTGAAAATCCATGTTTCCGTGTTTCGGAAATGGTTTCCAAACAACATTGCATAAAGGGCTTTATTTAGTGAATGCACCATATGTTCCTTCCTTGGAACCTAAATTCTCTGTGGTTGGTACACACATACTTCTTTGTATAGATTTCCATTGAGAAAGGCACTCTTCATGTCCATGTGAAGTACTTTCGAGCCAAATTGTGCTACCATGGCTAGAACCCATCAGATTGCTTTCATTTTTTTAGTAGGAGCGAATGTCTCCTCAATCAATCCCTTCCTTACATGCAAGGTCCTTTGTGACCAATCTTTCTTTATGTTTATCAAGTGTGCCACCTACTTTATACTTGACCTTATATATCCATTCGTAGTCAATTGGTTTCTTCCCACATGGATCTCCTCTAGAACCCATGTTTGGTTTTTAATCAAAGGTTCATGTTTGGCTTGCATAGCTTTCTCTCATTTTGGTTTTCCTTTGGCATCTTCATATACTTCAGGTTGAAAAAAATGATTAATCATATGTCTTACTCATTTTGGTCTTCCTTCCTCTCTCATATAAGGGAGGTCATCTTCCTGAACATCGCCATAGGCATTGTACCATCATTTTGGTCTCCTTTGTTCCTTTCCTATCAAATCAGCACTGGTGTCTCGGTGATTTGAGGAACTTGCAGATGCATCTTGGTTGAAATTTTCTTGGGATTTACACTCAGGGGCTTCATTCTCCTCGTGCTGACTATCCCCATTCATCGGTCTTGCAAACTCAGCCATATCGCTTGTATTTTCTGCAATTGTTTAATCTGATTTCTGCTCAGTTTTTATTTGGTACATTCCTGCATTCTCATCAACTACAACATCACAACTAAAGCATCCTTTGTTAGTTTCCAAATCAACTAACCTATATGCTTTATGGTGGTTGATGCACCTTGTGAACATCAAATTTTGCATTTTATATCTAGCTTGAATTGTTTTTATTAGTACCCCATGCATACAGAATTGAAGCAAAAGCTTTGGGATGACTTTAGGTTTTTGTCTAGACCATGCTTCTTCTAGAGTTTCTTGTGTATCGCTTTTGTTGGAGATCGATTTAGTAGATACACTACTATGTGCACTTCTTCTGCCCAATATTTATTAAGAACAAACTTGTTCTCTAATAGACACCTTGTCATCACCATAATGGTGTAATTCCACCTTTCTATCACTCCATTTTGTTGTGGAGTGTAAGGTGTGGTGAATTGCTTCTGCATGTCCTCTTGAGTACAAAAATCAAGGAATTAACTAAAGCAAAATTTACCTCAATTATTTGATCTAAGGATTTTGATACTTTTTTCTGATTGTTTCTCTACCATGTCTTTGAACTTATTGAACTCATCAAATGCATTTGATTTAATACACCCAAAATGTTCTTGAAAAGTCATCTATAGATAGAAAAAAAAATATGCCGTTTTCATATGCCCACAAATGTCAGCACGAATCAACTGAAGGACTCCATAGGTCCCCAACATTGTCCTTCATCAAAAGAAACTCTATGTTTCTTCCCAGCGTTGTATGCGCCACAAACACTATTGCAATTCTGAATCTTTGGAAGGCAATCAACCAAACTTTCTTTAGCTAAACAAGAAAGATAAATTTAAATGCCCATATCTTTGATGCCAATGCGTGTTGTTGTCTTGACCACACTTGGCTATCAAAGCTTGCTCTTTTTCTTGCCTTGAATCAATCAATCT
>JARHVA010008606.1:415000-455762 GCA_037957365.1 Torreya grandis | reverse complement strand
AAATAGGATTCACGATGATGAACAAATTACCAATACAATGGAATGAGTTGAAATGACAACAAAAAATGGAAAAAAAACATGTAAATAAACAACACACACTGAAATAAAAAAGAGAAAAAATCTTGTTCCTCAAAGAAACACACCAAAAATAATCATGATAAATAAACACACAAACACACCATAAAAATAAGTAGTAGTGTATAAGTTGTGTATGTGTTAAATTAAGGTGTTACTCTTTTAAATTTAGACAATTGATAAGACAAGACAATAATCTTGGATGAAAGGGAGGAATGGAAGGAAAAGGTAGGAGTGGTTGAGTTGACTCCAAATGCCCCATGAAAGTGGATGTTACCTACATAGTCCTATAGAATTTAGGCAAAATATATTTATCCTAGACATGGAAGTGAACATGATCAGGAAATTTCAAAGGAAAAAGGAAATGGTCATCATTGGATAAGGGGTTCCCACCTATAAAATGTGGTAAACCATGCCATCTAGAATAAATCCAAAGGCAATTAGCAAACATGATGACAAAGTAAATAGAAATTTTATAGCTTAAATTTTCTCATGGAGATTGTAAGTCTATTTTCAAATTTTTTAAATTTTTTATGTTGCTTTTGGTATTTTTAAATATTTATGGTTTTTCAAACTATTTTGAATGTTTTTAGGTTTTGGCATCTCAAATAAATGAGGAATTATGAGATGCAGAGTGGGTTAATTAAAAAAGTGGTGAGAGGATGGCTTAAGCTAATCATAAAATGAAAAGAGTGTGGAAAAGGGGTGACCAAGATGACCTTAGAAACTAATATCTACCTACATAGCCCAAATGGACCTTAGGTCAATGTAGTTCCACCCTAGAAAAAATTAGTATGAATCAATAGTAGGGTTGAAAACATGAAAGGAAAATAAATTACATAAATGGTACAAGATAATGAATGATAATGAGAGAAAGGACTAGGAGTATCTAAGGAAAATGTAATGTGAAAACCAAATCTATCCATTTATCAAAGTTTAGCATGGCTAATAGGCAAAAATATGCTTCCTAAATAGGTCTCAATATACCTTCCACTTTCATGACAAGGTAAAGATGAGAAGACTAATGGTCATAGTAATATGGGCTAGGCTTGAATAGGACTGAATGGATAAAATGACCTAAATGGAAATTTTATATAATGACCAAGATGGCTTAAATATAATGGTCTGTAATGAGTATAGGGATTCTCCCAAGTGTCAAGGTACTTATAGATAACAAATTATTTCTCTTTATCTTTTAATTGTTTTGTATTTATTTTTTATGATTTTTTAAGATTTTTTATCATCTTAACTCAATGGAGGATTTTGAGATGCATAATGTGGACCTTTATTTTCTAGACAATACTACTTAGAATGGTTACTCTATGTGAATCATGTTAGTGTTAAGAATGATATGACTATTATAATTATCTTCATTGGTAGTTGATTATGATTCCTTCAAACCTCTAGATAAGATGTATTAGTAGCCTCTAAAGAAGGGGTATTACCAAGAATGGTAAATAAGGGTAGGCATGGGATAAATAGTTTAATTAGATAATGGAAAATAGGTCTTGAATGGATGATAGGACCATAATGGAATGTATAATTGTTTGTGGACAAATAAAAATTTGTATTTTCAATCACACACACTATTATTGATTCTAGATTTGGCTTAATTTTGGTTATGGCATGGCCGATATTGAATTCACTAACTTCTTCATCAAGCAATGAGGAATGGATTGGCTTAGATATTAGTTCCTAAAATATGTTTTCACCAACAAATTATTATTGATTTTTATGATTTTTATTTTCCTATACCACCTTGAATAAGGTTTCACTAAGGGAGGTTAATAATCTAGTTTGATTTCTGTTAATTCCTTAAGTAAGGATTCACTAAAGGATTCTATTTTTTTATTATGCTTATTTTATAGCACTACAAACAAGGTTTTTGTTGAATTTATAAGTCACCCATATTAACACAATACCTCCTAAGACCCTATAGAAAATCAATGCACCTCTGAAGTCTCTAGCACTTTAAAGACAAGAATCATAAGCACTCATCTACGTCTGATCCCATGATTAAGATATAGGTCTACACAACCAATAAATAATGATTTGTTCCAACATAAGGAATTAAACACATATCTTTACATATTAATTAGTAGTTCACAAGGAAAAATGTGCATAATATTTAAGATTACGGGCTCTTGTGTCTTGAAATGGCTAAATAAAGAACATAGCATTGGAAGTGGTTATAGAATATTTTAGCATGCCCAAAACCTTCATCCTGGTATGTGTTATACCTTAAGAGATTTATTGTGCCCATCCAATACATTTATATCCCATGTATAGAGTTCTACATCTATGCCTCATCATTATATGGCACATAACCTTATTTCATAGTTGCTAGGTGGTGGCACCACACTCACTCAATGAAGAAGTCTTCATAGTTTGCCTAAGGGAAGTGCCAACCCTCCATGTGTCATGGCTATGCTATAAAAATTAAATAAAAATCAATGATTTGACATCAATATTTGAGTACACATCATCCTTTGATGATGTTAATAAATCTTCCATTTCCTAGTATATGTGTGCCCAAAAGCGATCCTACCACCAACCCATATCTAATCATCTAATAGAGGCATGATTGTAGCACTGTAAAGGAATTAAATGTTTTAATACATCACCCAAGTGGCATATCTATTTTAAATGAGCTTGAACTTCTATAAAATCCTAGTTATTCTATTATAAAAAGGTCAACACATTTTTAGTAGCCTCACACTGTATAAATTTTCCTTCCATGGGCACTTGTATTAGCTAAATCCTTGCATGCTAATGAGAATTAAGTTCACCTCTTTTCATTATTCTAATGATCTATGTGATCTTTGTGTTTGTTTATTCCTATTTGTGGGTAATATTTTACCCTCTCTTTAATCATTCATTCCCTACACCTCCTCATTAAACTCAGAGCTCACTTGTTGGTCACATTCTATTTATACTCAGATCTATGTTGACACTATCTATGGACTATTTTTCATCCCTCTCATCATAGTGCTATGTTCCAACACTTATATGTGAAATAATCATACACATAGAGTAACTTGATATATTTTGTGTGATATTATCTTGTTCTCAAGCACTTGCATTGAGATTACGGTAGTAAGAGTGCTCACTCTATTCTAAGCATATCACTCTTTTTATTTTATGCACTCTTACCTTCTCCCTCCATTTTACTCAAAAAATCATTAGGTTTATACTAGAGATAGATTACCTTTTTGATTTTTAGGTCTGTGTATCAGTCTTAAACCAAATGCATTTAGAATAGAAAGAATATAGCCTGCTCTAGAGACTCATCCTAAGGAATGCAAGGGTCCCACACCTTGGTGACATTTCCATCATTATAGTGAGAAAAATGATGCTTTCACATGAAAATACATAGTAATACTTTTTCTCCTATCACCAAGTGATCCTACACCTTGATAGGACCTCTATGCCTAACACTACGCTATAAAGCTTCTGCATATCATTAAGCATCCATGGGTGCACATTTTGAATGATAATAAATTTTGACAAGCCTGATGGGACCAAATTTGAAAACACTAAAGATTTTGTGCCTTCATTATACATTAAGTATATAAGACACTAAGAAAGAGCACATGGTGACTCCCAACATCTATGGTTTGTAAAGACTAGACCTTATTTACATGCTAAGGGAAATAAGATCATCTATAATAAATGTACGTTTCCACTTCACTAAACTCTTGGTGCCATCTATAAATAAAGTTAGAGCATCTTTGTCCCCTATTAGAAGGTACAGTGTGTGAACATAGGATTGAAATAGGGGGAGATTAGTATGGTGTTAGTGAATAAAACAAATCAATCAAAAACACACTAAACTAACACCCTAAGCCTATCTCAAAGGAGGAGCTTAGTTAACCAAGAAAATGAAAAACACAACTAAAACATGAAAGGACCTTATTTCACCATTTGTGGATGCTCCAAAATGCTTGTTGTAGTGGTTTTCTTAGTTTGTGCTCATGAAGTCTGCATCAATGAAGTGTGGCTACCTCCATCTCCCCTTGACACCATGTTTGGAGTTAGCTTGGCTTGACTTGGATTAATAATTTGGCATTATAACACTAATTGTGATGGATTTTTTAATGCATATGGGCATTATAATTTTGAAATAAAAGAGCTTAAAATTCAATAAGCAAGGCCTCATATTTATAGTTTTTTAGAATGGTTTAGAATCAAGTAAACCATCCATCTCAAGATGAAGATGTGTGGCTAAGGATTAATTCAATTATGTAATTAAAATTCATAAATAGGATCATCAATATTTATGATAAAGGGTTATTAAATAGGAATGGAGGTTCTTAATGAGGCATGAGAGGCATCAATTTAGATATCTATGGCATTTATGGCTTATGGATGCTACCCCATAAGATGATGTCATTTTATGATGTAGTTAATGATAATCAATTTATAAAATAGATTTATTCAACAAGTTCCATGTAAAATTAAATTATGATCTTTATTTAGTTTAATTATCCCTAAACATGATTAGTTAACTTTGATGCAAAACCTTGGTAATTTGTAATCAAAATGTCATATTATTGGCTCAAAATTTGACTGGATTAGAATTGTAAATTTATGTTAGATTCATTGGAACCATTATCCCATTTAGGACATCACCAATGAAAAATAACAAAGGCACATGTCTTGTATAAGAAATTTGATATAAAAGAACAATCTAGAGCACCCATGTGCAAAAATGACATTTTGACTTGAAATGTTTTGATCAAAGTTAGATGCTTCATAAATTCCATTCCCCCACTTAATGATACTCTAGCCAAAATTGGCACTTGAATATATCAATTACAAATCATTTAATATGTTTTAGTGTTTTTAGGCTAAATTATGCATTTTGGTGGAAATTGGTCAAAAACTTGATTGATGGTCATTGATGGCCAGATTTAGGTGTCTATAATTTACCCCTATTTGAGAAGATGCTACAAACCATAAAAAAAATAAATGTATTCTCAAATAATGAGAGATGGCCTATATGCCAAAAATAAGATGATGATCGAAGAAAAAGCTTCAAAGAGTGTTTGAGAAGCGTATGATGATGCACCCTCGAGGGAGTGGTTGTCATATTTGTTGATAGATAATCACTTAAAAAAGAAGCAAGAAGAAAGGTGGAATTAACCTATAGTTGAGATTAATACAAATGAGAAAATGCTTGCATGCATTGATTTAAAAAGTATATTGATTTTCCCAAATACTGTTATAATCAAGAATAAAAGTTGAAATAATGATTTGCCCATAGGTGTTATAATCATTAAGGGGACCTGGATTGTTTTATAAATATGATTATGCCCTAGTTAGGGTTGATTAGCAAACATAACTCAAAGATATAACCTAAAATATAAATTAAATATGAGCAGGTGCAAAGTGATGAAAGAGATGAATGGAATAATAAGATTGATAAATAGAAATGATTCAATTGTACCTACCAATGAGGAGATGCTCATCCTTATTAGAAATAATACAACTAGAATGGTCAATGAGTTGATTTGATCAAGGGTAGGAGGATTTGCCAAGGTGCCAAGGAGAAAATTTTATAGCTCCATTGCTTATAGACCTTCTTGAAGCTAATTTTGGTTATGGCATGTGATGGTATGAATAATGATAGAACACCATGAAGACTATCCTAAAATATGCATAAGGACTAACTCCTGATCTAACAAATAATTGAAAACAATGCACTAATGATAAAAAACATGATGACAATGTTGATGTATGAATATGGATGGAGTCAAGAATAATGTGTGTAAGTAATCACCCACTGCATACATATAGACTGAGTCAAGACAATATTATAGAAAGCAAACAAATAGGCAAGAAAACAAAGAAAGAAACACATAAACAGATAAACAACTTTGAAATAAATAAATAAATAAACAAAAATCCTAAAAACAAAATAAAAAGAAATCATCCTAATAATGACCATGCCCTAGTAGGGCAAATCTAGGATAACTGACTAGGCTTAGATAGGAAAAATGTTTTGGTATTTTTAAAATTTTGAATGTTTTTGGAATTTTGAGGTATCTTAACTAGATTGAGAATGACAAGATACCTACTTCTAAAATGGAAAGAGTGTTTGGATTAGGTTGCTCACAAAATGGTAAGAGTGTGGCTTAGGGGGACTAAGGTGACATCAACATAAACTAAAAATGACCTACATAGTCCTGAAATGATGTCAAGTCATAGTAATTCCATCCACACAAAAGGTGAGGAAAAACCAACTAGGTCCCAACAAGTTCTCATATTTGGTAAATGGTTAGTCAAATCAAAATATTAATGGCAAGGTGAGATGACAATGTATGATAAATAAATGTTACCCCTAGTTTTCCCATAGGTGGTTATAACTAAGATACAATGGTATAGATCAATGATACTAATTTTCCCATATGTGGTTTAATTAGTAGCAAGACTAGTGAAACACTGATTTGCCCATAGGTAGTTATAATCAGGTTCACATAAATTAACTTTGATAAAGGATGGAAAATGAAAGATATCTTTCCATATCAACTATCACACTAATTTTATAGACTATCATTGAAACATGGATTTTTTTCATTATTTAAACTTAATCAAAATCCCCTCACAAAAAGTGTGTGGAGAACTAAAGGACCCAAGATCAAAATAAGATTGGGTAGGATGACTAAAAATAGGCTTTGGTCTAGATAGGAATGGAATGATAGGATTGCATGGTCTTGCTCTAGGATAATGATGGGTTTGGATAGATTAGATAAAATGGTAAGAGGGTTTACCCTAAGTTATGGGGTAAATGGCAAGGATATGTGACAACAGAAAATGGATATGGTAAATGAAATGGTATGGTACATGTTTTTGACTTGGGTATGGTAGATGGCATATGATTTTTTTATTCTTGCTAAAGTGGAGATGCACATCTTAATCAAAAAATGATACCAATAGAATAATTAATCATGATAATTATTATCCCACACCTCATCTGAATAGTTGTTCTATCAAGAATTGGCTACAAATCTAGCTGAGAATGTTGTTGTGATCTTCATTGGTCATTAATTCTGACTCCTTCAAACATCAAGACAAGGTATCTTTATAGCCTTTGTAAAGGAAAGTGTGATTTTGGATGGTAAATAGGGACAAATAATGGATGGTAGGTTTGATTGTGAAATGAAATGGTAAATGATAATGTAATGGGTAATGTTTTGGAAACAAATGAAGATTAAGACATTTAGTCATACGTAGTATTTTTGATACCAGATTTGACATAACTTTGAATGTGGTGGGGTCGAAGACCTCCAAATATTCTCTTGATAAGATCACCAAATTTTTCTATTATTTGATCTTGAGAGTAGTTATGATTTGGTTAGGCTATATATTGGAAGTTATTTTGATTTGATCTTTGATATTATCTTTAGTAAGTAGTAAATAAATTTTGTGCTTAGCTATTGGTGCCTCAAAGAGGTTTTCACCAATGAATTTTTTTAATTGTTCCATAGTGTGTTCAAAAATGTGTGAATAATGAACATTGGATTTTGAATTTGATTTTCTTCTAGTGCTTCTAAAAAAATTTCACTAAAATATGTTGAGTTTGAACTTTGTGTCCCCTAGTGCCTTCAAAAATGTTTCACTAGGAGAGTGTTCTTCTATTATATGAATGTGGTCTTGGCCTTGTTGCTCTTCTTTAACTACTATGTCACCATGGATGTATTTTAATAAAGTGTGATTCTATTGGTCCCAATCAACACTTGTGAGAGATGGAATGCCAATAATATGGCTATGTTGGTTGATGATAATGGCCTATGGAATGGTAATGGAATGGGGAGAGGCTATATAATCCTCGTCGAAGATACTAGGATAACTTATGACAAAGCTGAAGTAATTCTAAAAAATTGTAGAAGGATCACAAATGTATTCAAATTGATCTATAAGTAATGCATAACCAATGTTGTAACAGTCAAGAACATATTTTATTTTTTAATCTAATTTTGACTCAAAGGACTCTAAATCTAATGTCGAGACTGATGTTGATTCTAATTTTAATGTTAAATTTGATGTCAATTCAAGAATAAAACCTGACTCTAATTCTGATTTTTTATCTAAGGGGTACTCTATTACAATGATGTCTTATTGAATGTTTGGTATTGGACAAGTAATAGCCTATGATGGCATAATGGGATCCATAAAAACTAGTTTATTAGAGTGGGACTCCTATAGGATGGGAAAAATGTCAAGAGACAACTCCTTAGATATTGGCTTATCAATAGGAGGCTCTTGAAAAATAAGCATATGGTTTAAGTAGTGATTTTCCCAAAGGTAGTTATAATCATTAATAATTAACTCAACATGGATTAGCTCATCAAATTGAGACTCCTTGACAACTGGTATAGGATTGAAAGGTGATTCATCATAGGTTGATTTATCAAAAATGGTTGGTTCAACAACAACATCTTGGATTGGTTGGTTTTCTTGGCCTTGGTTTATAATGAGTTAGAAAATACCAATTTGGAACACAGTTTAATCTTCAAATGATTGGATCATTTAAAGTTTGGATTGGATTGGTACTAGATGAGGAATGGTCTATGGTTGGATAATGGTAAGGCATCAAGGAACATGATTTCTCACATGAGCCAAAGGACAAAGTCTTAAAATGGTAATAACAAGGTGGTGTGGGGCTTAGTTGTTCACATAATCTAAAGGATTAGGTCCTGGTATAAAAATGGTATGGCATTGTGGAGCCTAATTGCTTTCACAAGCAAAAGGATGAGGTCTTAAAAGGATAAGTTTTGGATATTGTGGAGCTTGGTAGCTTACACAAGCCAAATCATTTAAGTCCTCCTCATAAACCATATCATCTTAATCTTGAGTTAGATCATAAGCTAGTTCTTGACAATGTTTCGTGTAATGATTATCATAAAGAGGGTATTTATCCATATCCTAAATAAAATTATCTATAGTTGGGTCTTCAAAGACCTCCTCACAAGCCTCTTCATACCAATCAAGGTTTTGAGTTGGATCATAATTTATTTCATGACTTTCTTCCCATGAATTATTATTATGAGGTGGATATAAATCTATTTCACAAACCATATTATCATCAATGGGGTCTTGACTAAAGTCATAAAAGTCAATTTGTGTAGCCATTTTATCATAAGTTACATTATACATGACTTTACCATAGGTGTAGCTAGGCATATCTACATAAATGATGAAAGCTCTAAAAATAAAAAGGCTTAGAGTTTTACAAACTCCAAAAACTTATGTCCAAAAGATGAATGGTTCAAACTTGGTCTAACTTGGTCAAAAGTATGGAGTTTCATCTCCAAAATGGTTTGTGGTAAGACTTGGTAAAAAATAGTCTAATTTCAAATGTCTAATGTCAAATATCATACACATAAAAGGTCAAGTGTATAAATAAAAAATAGCATGTCAAAATTCTGGTTAAAGTGTTCCAAACAAGGTCTAAACTAAGAAAGGGAAAATAGTCACTAAGTCTTTTGTCTAAATATAGAGTCAAAAGCTAGGCTCAAACAAGATATGCTAAGACTTTTGGCCAAACAATGTCGAAAATTAGGCTTGAAACAAAGGCATGATGTGATCTGATTTAATCTATCAAGTTCAAAATCAACTTGACATAGACCCAACACATGGAATCAAACATAAACATGATTAGTTGGTATAATCCATAAGGCAAAAGGATCTTATAGAAAGGTGATGTTCTCCCAAATAAATGAGCAAATAATGATGAGGATAAACATTGAACAAATAAACAATCAATAGTATTCAAATTTGGGTAATCAATTAACTGAAGTTATGCAACCCAAAAGATAAAGATATGTGTATCATCCCCATGAATTGAGACCTAAATATAAATCAATCAATGTTTGAATCCAAAATTTGACAAGGTCAATTGAAAACTCAACATTGAAAACTTAGAATTTGACTAAACAAACTAGACAAGATTAGACAACATAATAGAGCATAAACAAGGTCCAAATCTCTGATGTGACATGCTTTCAAATAAATGGTTTATGGTGCAATGGTAAATAAGTATTGAAACAAATTGAGTATCCTAAAAACGTAAGAATGCTCAAATGATGTGATCAATGTTATGTTTCAAATACTCAAAGGCAAAAATGGTTGGACATGTTTTTGATAGCATAATGCTACCCCCCTCAAACAAGTAACACACACACAAATATGTTTAGCATAAATTTCAAGGCACAATTATGGTGTAAAATAGACAACATAACATCTCTTTAGATAAAAGAGTGACACATAAACAAACTATTTTTAACATGGTTTACAAACAAACACATTAATTTTAGTCTCAAAACACCAAGTAAGAAAATGACAAAATATAAGTAAATTGTCCAAATTCTTATTAAAGGTGTGTCAAAGTAAGGTTGACTAAAACTAATTGGTTTTCAATAATTTCTAAATGGATCCCATGTCTACCAACTTTCACATTATCAAATAAGAGAATCAACACTTTAATTGGGTGTTTGTGGTACTTGGCTTATTGCAAAAAAGTCTTATCTTTTTTGCAACCATTACATTTTTCATTTGCTCAGTGTAGTGTGATGTCCAAAGTGTAGATACATCCCATGTGCAACTCCAATACTATAAGGTGGTTTAACCAATTAAACCTATAATCTTAGTGGGAGTGGTTGAAGTTAGTGCCAATATATGAAACCTTAAATCAAATCTTTCTTATAGAACTTGTAGGAGGTAATGAAGTCCCCCTCATAAGCAAATATGTAATAAAATAAATGACTGATAGAAAGACTTTAGGGTCATTTCAAGATCACACAAACTATTGCAAGTTTTTGGGGAGTTATTTAGAAGACATTCTTTCTATGCCTTGGACTAGGCTCAAATTGTGATGAGATGGCACTTTTGATCCCAAAACTTCCCTAAAGGGGATGGATGGGAGAGCATACACACATATCTATTTTCACTAAAATAATAAATAAGCAATTTTTGCAAACAATTGAAGTGATGTTGATTTGTTGCACAAAATTTGAATTTTTTTTCTTAGATTCATTACTATCCCTTTGGATTTAGTATAAAAATGGAAAATATTTCACAAAATAACCACATGAAGCAATAAAAACCTAAGTTCATTTTAAACCCAAATTTAAAATTCAAGACTTATCTTAGATTAATGATTAAACCACCAAATTGAAAATGTTTCAATATTTATGATGTGTTTTAAGCACTAAATTAAAATTACCTAATACTTACCTAAATCTTAGGTTCATTTTAAGCACCAATTCAAATATGTGAGAAACATGACATGTTCATTTTATGCCAAGTTTGAAGTGTTCATGAGTTTTGATCAATTTATTTTTAAACCTAGTTTGAATGGTGTGTGGTTAGTCAAAAACATTTAAATATACTTCCAAACTACCCCCTCAACCTAAAAAATAAGATTATAATGACTTACTTTGAAGCACTTAGGAATTTGGGCAAATGACATTAAGAATTTAGCTCTCAAGTTGATAGTCGAGTTAGGTTGATAGGCGAGTTGGGTTGGATAGGTGAGTTGGGTTAAACAGGTGAGCTGGGTTGGTAGGTTAGTTGGGTTGGTAAGAAAGTTAAGTTGATAGTCGAGTTGGGTTGCACAGTCCTGAGAATAAAACCATGGCTTAGAAAAAATGGATTTTTCCTTAAATTTTTATCTTGATTTCCTCCACACTCCAAGATCCTACATGATAATGGTTATTATGTTGCTTGTAGGTGAAATTTGACCAAATTTTTGAGCCTACATCCCACAAAGCATGCTATTTATGAACATAGAATTGTAATAGGGGGAGATTAGTATGGTGTTAGTGAATAAAACAAATCAATCAAAAAGAAACTAAACTAACACCCGAAGCCTATCTCAAAGGAGGAGCTTAAATAACAAAAAATTGGAAAATAAAACTAAAACATGAAAGAAATATCTTCCTTCACATTCCTTAAATGCTCCAAAATGTTTGTTATAGTGGTTTGCTTAGTTTGTGTTTATGAAGTCTGCATCAATGAAGTGTGGCTTCCTCCATCTCCCCTTGGCACGGAGTTTGGATTTGGCTTGGCTTGGCTTAGATCAATAATTTGAAATTATAACACTAATTTCAATGGATTTTTGAATGCATTTTAGCATTATAAGTTTGGTATACAAGAAATTAAAATTCAATAGGCAAGGCCTCCTATTTATAGATTTTTGGAATGGTTATAATCAACTAAACCATTCATCTCAAGATGAAGATGTGTAGATAAGGATTATTTTAATTATGTAGTTAAAATTCATAAATAAGCTCATCAATATTTGGGATAGAGGGGCTTTAACTAGGCATGGAATGTCTTAATGAGGTATGGGAGGCATTAATTTAGATATTTGTGACATTTATGGCTTATGGATGCCACCTCATAGGATGATGTCATTTTATGATGCAGTTAATGATAATCAATTTTTGAAAAATATTTATTTAACAAGTTCCATTGAAAAAGCCCCTGATTTGGTTTAATAAGCATTAAACATGATTAGTCAACTTTGATGTAAAACCTTGGTAATTTGTGCACAAATTAATCAAATTGGTAAAACTATGGTATTATTGGCTCAAAATTTGACTAGATTTGAATTTGAAGTCAATGTTATATGCATTGGAACCATTATCTCATTTAGGATGTTACCAATGCAAAATAACAAAGGCACATGTCTTGTACAAGAAATTTGATAGAAAAGAACAATCTAAAGCATCCAAGTAGGAAAATGGCACCTTAACTTGAAATGATTTGATCAAATTTAGCTACTTCATAAATTACATTGCCTGATTTAATGATACTTTGGCCAAAATCAACACTTGAATATATCAATTTCAACTCATTTAATTTGTCTTAGCGTCTTTAGGTTGAATTGTGTATTTTGGTGGAAATTGGTCAAAATCCTAATTGATGGTCATTAGTGGCTAGATTTAGGTGTCTACATAGTGTAGGTCAACATCCATCTAGAGCTAAATCTACACCACCATTCATAATGTTCTATTCTAGGTGACGTCTATTTCCTATCGCATTCATGACTATACCAAGGAATCAAGTGTTTGTGAACTTCAATGAGGGAAGTCCATTGATCCTAGTGCAATATGATGACATTATAGTGTCTACTCTCAAGAGCCTACCCTATTTCACAAGTGAGAATTCATCCTCCCTTATGGATCATATCCAAGATATCACAAAGATCTGTGTGGTGTACCATATTACTGAGGACAATGTTGCAGTCAAGTTACTAACTTCTTCCTTGAAAGGAAAATCTCTTCAATGGTATCAATGCTTCAAACCAAACTCCATTCACAACTAGGATGAGCTTGGTGAGGAGTTATGTAAGAATTTCAAGGACTAGAGTGATGATATATCTTGATAGAGCATCTCATTACCATAAAGAGAGTGATGTATGAAATAATGGTCAATTTCAACTTTAGATTCCAAAGGACTTGAGATAGAATCCCAACACTGTGTAAGCCATCTCTTAACACTATAATCTTGTATTTAATAAAATATATTAATAGTGGTATTGTAGTGATGATTCAATCCATGGTATGCATGGTTCCCCCTGATGATTCAAAGTAGTAGTGCATGCAGAGAATTATTTGATCTAAGTGGGAAAAATTGTGCCTAGGCCCCCCAGGCCTATATTCATAGAACCTCCCCCTAATATAAAAATTTCATAACCCATGTTAGAACCTATCCCTACTACACTAAGCACATCTGATTTATATCTTCCCCTTACAATGAATTGCATAAGGTAAAATCACTATTGCAAAGTTTTAGGAATGAGTTGATTGCCCTTAAGAGACAATAAACACAACACCCTATATATCATCAACCCTTCACTCAATAGTAGCAATAAAATAAGCCTCTTTACTAAGGTGACATGAAACTAAAAAGTTATCTCACATATAATACAACACTTTATGTGCAAAAGGTTGATCTTATTATCAACTTCAAATCCCTTGTTCTAGTATAAAACAACCTAGCATAGAATTCTAAGTGGTGCTTTCCATGTAACCAACTACACAATCAATCTAATTGCATAAAAAAAGTCTTAAAATAGGAACTTATGATGCAAATCATGCCTCAATTATAAGAAAAAGTGAGTAGTTCACCCCAATAAATATGGGATATCCAAGTGTCATCTAAGATATAAGATGGGTCAGCCTTTGTCAATTGGAAAGAGGAGAATATTAATTTCTTCAATCAAAGTAATGCACCTAGTGAAGGAAGCACCCCAATCAATTTCAAAACAAGGTTCAAAATAAGATCTATAAATAAGGCTATACCTCCTTTATCTCCCACATCATTAATGCCATAGGTCACCCATGTAAGTGTGCAAGACAACACCAATGCAGCCTCTACACCTATAAACATCTATATAGAAGAAGGGACTATCTCAAATTAGTGTGCCAACATTAAGAGAGGATATTAATCCAAATTAATAGTTTAATAGATCTCATGTTCCCTTCAATATAGTTGAGTAGATAAAGAATATGAGCCTCAACATCATGATGTGGGATGCCCTCACAATTCTATCTCAGTAAAATTTATTATAGGATGTGCTAAAAGGATTCCAAGAATGCCATGCCCCTTAATCAGTACCTACCACTTCCACAAGGTTATTCTAACCAAATGAGGAAGTGTGTATGAAGAAAACTAACAACAAACCAACCCTCTTATACATCTCCTTAATCATTGGGTATAACCTAGTACCTAATTTAATGATTGACTTAGGTGCAAACATCTCAGTAATGCCAAAAAATATTGTGGACATGCTTAGAATTGTGTAAGCCCCTATTTCAAAAATATTATTCTAACTTGATGAAATAATGGTCAAAGTTATAGGTATAATAAAGGATTCAAATCTAACATTGCATACATACCCAAGCCTTTTTATTGTGTAGGACATTGCAATCATCAACTTGCCATCTTACTTTGCTATTTGTCTCTCTCAAGACTTCACAACAAAGATGGGTGGGTACTTATGTTCAAATTGATCACATATGATGCTAAGAACTAGGTATGGGACCCAAGTGACCATCAAGGTAGATCCAATCTTCAAAATTTACGTCGATCCATACACTCTTAGCCTAGCTAAGCAAAATTATGTGATGTTAGACCAAGAGGAGAATTCAATTCTCCATGAAGGTGCAACACCATTGTAAGAGGTCCCAAATGACATACTAGATGAATGGGCATGTGAACTCTTTGATTTCAACCCATATGAGAATGTAAAGACTTTCCTAGGCATGTATTTTATCATCGAGGAAAATCTAACATTACTTGAGCTCATGAAATCATGTGATAACCTTGGAGGAGTATGGCAACTATACTTTAATAACTCTAGAAGACTGACATAGGAGTTAGTGTTATATTAGTCTCTCCCTAGAAGGAAAAGTACTTCCATGCTTATATAATATATTTTTATTAAATGAACAATGTTTTCAAGTATGAGGCATTGGTTTAGGGCCTTCAACTCATGTATAAAAAAGGAATCAAGGTGTTGCAAGTGTTAGGTGATAGTGAATTGGTTGTGAATCAAGTCAAGGCACATAGCATGACTAAGAATGGATTGATGAAAGCCTATAAACATAGAGTATGGGATATAATTGAATTATTTTATGCTTTCAATATAATATCAATACAAGAGTGCAGAATGTTAATACAAATAAGCTCACAATTGTAGGGAATAATATGACATTCCATGCGACGTAATGAAAGAGTTCAAGTAACTTGTCAGATTAGCACTTCTTGATAATGAAAAAAATTGTAAAGTATTCAATAGTAATGTTAAAATCATTAATTTCCTTTAGGATGAGGTAGAGTTTTGTGCCATGAACCAAGTGCAGTTGAAAGCCCAATATGAATATCAAGTTATCTAGTTGAAGGGGAATAAGTTTCCAAATGGGTTAGTTACCTTAGAGAGTATCTTTGATTCTAATGACAAATTCAAAGGATAAATACATAACATGATAGACAAGGAATAGATCTCTATACATATATCCATTTTGGAAGGAAAGAATCTCAAGGCTAATAAGGTGTGTTTTATGCTATAAATTCAAAGCTTCATTCAACTTAGCAAGAGATATGACATCTTTATATGGAGCTACAAATATCTCAGAGGGTTTAATCTAGGTATTTCATAGCACATAATTGAGATAGACCCAGGTGCACGGCATATGTACCAAAGGTATAGGCCCATAAACCCAAAGTTGGAACCATTGATGCACAAGGAGATCTCTAAGTTTATTAAGGCTAGTATAATACTTCTAATCAAGCACTCTTCATGGGTTAGTTACTTGGTATCAGTGTGAAGAATAATGGGGATATATGCCTCTATTTGGAATTTATGGAATTTAATAAGGCTTCCTTTAAATACCATTATACCCTACCACCCATGGAAAAAATCTTTCAAATGGTTAAAGGCACAGAGAGGTTTTCATTACCAGATGGTTATTCAAGCTATAACCAGATCCAAGTGTAAGAGTGCAATGACTAAAAGACTTCATTCACCACTAAGTGAGGGACCTATGCATACTAATTCATGCCTTTTGGAATAAAAAATTTAGGTGCAACCTTATAGAGATCTATGGATATGACATTAAAAAAACTCATATTATCATGGTTTACCTTGATGACATAACTATTTTATCTAGGTTCACATAAAATCATTTGGGCCATATAGAGATAGTATTTTAGAAGTGTCACAAGTTTACGATATATTTGAACCTATTTTAACTTTTATTTTTCATCCCTTTGAGGATATGTCTTAGTTATCCTCATCCAAGTGGCAAAATTGAAACACCTCTAGGCTATAGGTAGCCTAAGAATGAGGTGAATTTCTAAATAGGGATAGATCCCTCAATGTACCACTTGTAGACCACTATTAAATCTATGATTTTGAGACAAAAGGGAGATAAAAATGGAATTAAACTATCTTAAAGGATGTGATAAACCAAATTAGTTGATGATAACCAACTAGTTTCATGTTACACATGAGAACAAGGGACTAACTAGACATACACTTCTCTAATTTGAATCTTCTCACATAAGTATTTCATTATGAGGTTGTGATGAATGTTTAGGATAGTATGAATAGACAAGAGGCCTATAATTATACTATTTAATGGGATAACTCACTCAACCTTGAGACTTCATATAACACTTCACATGACCTACAAGAAGAAGCTATAAATAGGTGAGAGAATGAGACAACAGTGCTAAGAAAACCATAGTCATCACTAAGCAAGATCCATTATTCAAGTAAAAACACTATGAAAAATCATATAAGAGTTAAAATAAATAGTATTTATTGATATAATGGTATGTAAATGAGAAGGGCTTTGCCATACTCAAGTGGAACATAGTTTACAAAGGCCAAAATGGCTAGTTCTTTTAGAACTTGAGAGAGAGAGAGAGAAGAATAAAGAAGACCAAAGGTCACAAAGACTCTTATAAAGCTGATAAAATTAGTTAATTATTCATGAGAGGGGAATATGAAATTGATCATTAAAATTCAGGAAGCATAAGTGTCAATCCAAGGCATGAAACTCTTGAAATGTGGCATGAAATTCCCTTTATTAGCTCAAAAAACTACCTTCATGATTTAGGCCTATTTAAACATCCAAAAACTTAATAGGGATAATTATAATGAATGGAATGAGATGGAGTGGTTTAAAACATTATTATCAATTCATTTTTTTCATTTTTAATCACCTATAATCTTCTAAAAGAGAACCATCACTACTTGCAGTCAAAGAAACTCTTCTTTCACACACCCCTCATACTTGGCCTCTAAAAAGGCACCAATTTTCAATGATTTTTTTAAAAATGGAGTTTATTACACTTTTTAAGACATTCCATGGCCTTAGAGGCATCAAACACACCTTAAAATCAATTTACTTGAAGCTTTCCACCCTTCTCACTACCATGTTAACTATGCTAGTTTTGACTGGCTGAGATGAGATCTCTAGTAAGCACACTTAGGAGTTTTTAAAAAGAATGAAATGGAAATTTTTAGTTATATTAATTCTTAATATTCCTTCCAAATTTTATTTCATCTTGAAACATCCTTTAACTTGCACAATGCACAAAACTATAAAAAATACCATGTTATGTACTCCATCCATACATTTATGTACAATCTAAAAGGATGGGAAGGAACCTAATAGAGTATTATATAATTTTCAATCAATTTCATGTTCAATATATCCCATTTGGATAGCTCACCATCTTCATTTCCTCAATTGGATCCTTATTCAAGGTTTACAAGGGTTTTAGGCCAATTTTGCCTTTAAGCTTTGTTCATGAAGGTTAGACATTAGAATTGAAAAAAAAATACACAAATGAAAATTTTAAGACCTTAATAAACCCGCCTAAATTCCTTAAATATCCATGTAAATCCTCATGAAATATGTGAGCATTTGAAGTTACCTTATCAAGCTTGTTTTCACACTTTACACAAGTTTGATGTAGCTCTGATCCAAAATTGGCTTTCCTTGTGACTTCCATACATTACACTATCTCATAAATTTAAAAATTAATCCTATAATCATCTTAAAACTGGTTATAAATCTTATCTCATGTTATAATTGAGGGTGACCTCTCATTTGAACTCTAGTCCTAAACCTTGCCTAATAGGCATGCCTGCAAGTTTGAGGGTTTAGACCTCTATGTTAGGTTTCATATTTATGTGAGATGTATTCCAATTTTTTGTGTATTTCATCTAACCTTTCACACCTTATTTAAATTTACCATGTGCTTCTAGTCTGCCATGCCACCTTCCTTCCTCAAGAATGCAAGTTTTGTACATAAGGGGAGTGCCCTCTGTTTGAGACAAAAAAAATGGAAGTACCCTATTTTCTTAGATAATGGTGAATTTTGGAGAGTATTATTCAAGTCACATATATTACCTATACCAAATTTTATCCCTTTATCAGGTCATTTGACCCCCAAACCTCTTCAAATTCTAAGGTAGACTATTAGAAGGTAGACTGTTACAGTGGTTTGGGGTATAGACTATTTGATGCATCATCTGAGCCCCTTATATGAATGATTTTAGTATGGTAAGAGCCTATTTAAACATACATAATAATTATTTATGTATTAAAAATCCATTCATTAGTATAATCTTCTAGGTACCCCTCCATACACTTTTCTTAGTCAAGGTTGAGTGCCATCTCTTGACTATGTCTCTATTTTGGAAGGACACCTATCGGTAGTTCTATATGCTTAAGATTGATAATTATTATTTTGGTTCCATTTATAGTTTATTATAGTAATTTGACATTTTTTTGGCATATTTATTTCATAATAAAGTTATATTAATGTTGAAAATAATATTTCCTACTCACTACCTGTAATAATCAACAATAGTTAGCTTCTTTTGGAGCAAAAGGACATGTAAGTATAGATTACCTTTTCAAACATTTGTCACATGTTCCATGGGATTATTATGAGTTATTTTAGAGTCACTTTTAATCCTCTTTCAACAACCAAGATTGTTTTTTTCATGTTCAAGCTTCTATCTTAGATTGTATGCTCTTACAATCAACTGTAGGTATGCATTCTCAAATGGTGGGACACCTGTAGGTGTGTATGGGAAACAAAACACCACTTATCATCTCCTGATGATATTTTAGATCATAAATTTCACTTTCACCATTTATAACCATTCACATATGTTTTCATGGTCTAGTTTTTCAACATTTGGTGAAGAGGCTCTTTCAGGATCAAACCTATAGATAATACTACCTAGATTTAGTGTATAAAAGCACAATGTTGGGCCTCCAAAAAACCAATATCCATTTATCATATACACATAAAAAAATTTAGAGTTATTTTCCTATATGGAATATTCAAGACAAGTTCATCAATATGCATAAAAGGAAGTGGAAACCTTGTTGTATGTCATCCACAAAATGGTTAGGTTCTCTATTTTGACATTTTGGGGATTATGTCCCAAAACTCAATCACTTCCTTCTAGAAGGTGATATTCAACTTCGACTAGCCATATAAAACTTCAAATTATTCTACCATTATCCTTTAAACATATTAAGGCATTATATATGATTTCATTTTATGCTTTAAAATTTCTATATGGATCTTTAGCTCTCTATTAAGGCCACCTGTAGGTGGTTATTCTCATACACAGGTAGTGAGGATGAGAATTGTAGTAAGTATGCAGGATATACATGATTTCAACCAAATATAAGATTTTTCAAGGTTTCCAAGTGTACTATTATCACTCTAAAATAATCATACACCTATAAAATCTCCCATTCCACTATGATTTCATCTTAAGAGGCTCCTAAAGATGCACTTTTGGGTTGCATATAGGCAAGAAGCACAAAATGTTCCATATAATCAAGAAATATGACTTCCATGTCAATTTATTTATCTTCATGGTGTAAAATTAGGCACTAGGATGCTTAAAATATTTTATCAATATTTCATACCTCATTTTCAATGCTGCACTCTTCTTTTATGGCACCTAGTTGACTCTGTATGAGAGTCATAGGGTAGACTAATTGTATGGTGTTTGTGACTAAAAATTATGGATAATTTCTTGGATAATAATCCTATAATTTTATTTAAACCAAATTTTAAACATGAATACAAACCATCACCATCCTTTAACACCATTACCAAGACATGAAGATGTTAGAATTGGTGAAAACTTGCCTCCTACAAAGAATGGGACCAGTCTAAAAACTTAAGGTGATTGGATCTTAAAATAATCTCTAAAATTGAAATAAATGATGGGGAACATGTGAGAGGAGATTAAAAGATGTTTGGAATGAATAACTTGTTAAAACCAAGGCAAAACCTATAGGGTGCACATATTATCAAGCAAATTAGATAGTCTAACTTCTTAAGAATGGTTAATAAAGCACAAGTCACCACTAATTTGAAATAAAACATAAAATAGAATATTAATAAGTTTAGAATAAATCCCCAAGATGATTTCCCCTGAAACCTCTCCTACTAATTGTACCAAGTACAAACCTAAGGGCCATTCTATCTTGTTAAGCCTAGTGGAAGAAGAAAGAAGTGGTTTTCTTCATTTATTAAATAATATGACCAAAATGATCATTAGATAAAGTGTGTGGATTACCAAGAGACACTAATAAAGTGTCCTTAGTTTTAGGAGGCCATATAATTTCATATACCTCATTAAATGCTCATTTTCTCCTAGAAAACTACCTTTTCTTCTAAAGAACTTGCCACTTTTTAATTATAACAATTACTCAAGACTTCTTAGGACACATGGGATGTTAAAACCTTTTTACACCTTCACATTTCCCAAGGAGGTTGTACAAGTCATTTAATGCTCCATTTGACCCCCAAAATGACTCAAAAAGACATAAATATTGAAAATGACCAAGACCAAGGCTAATGTGACATGAAATAACCTATAATACACCTTATGACATAATATTAGACCCATAAAACACCTAAAAATAAGTTTTTACCTATAGGGGTTTGAATTTGACTCATAAGGTCAAATTTAGTCAACAAAACCCAATCAAATGCATCTTCATAGTGCATGAAGGTGCCCTTTTGGGGCATATTATTTCTAAATAAAGAATCATAATTGATCTAGAGTGGGTCAAAGTTATCTCATCCCTTTCCCTTCCAAGCCATAAGAAGAGTCTCCAAAGATTCCTAGAGAGAATCAACTTTGTGAGAAGGTTTGTGCTTAGTTTAGTTATCCTTATATATCCTCTCACCATGATGCTAAAAAGAACACTGCATTCAACTGGATGGATAATGGAATTTTTTTTTGAGGCCATTGACTGTGCTATCGTACAAGATTCCACCTTGATCAACCCATACTATAGTAAGTATTTCATCCTTTATGCATTTGGTAGAGGTAAAGTCATCTTAGCTATTTTAATGTAATAGAATAAAGACCAACTAGAGCAGCCAATTCCATTCTTTAGCCAAGCACTAAAGGATTATGAGTTTTGAAATGAATTTGTTGAGAAGCACACACTCATAGTTGTGAGAGCACTAAACAAATTTAGGCACATGATCTCCAAAAACAAGGTCCAACTCATGTTCATGCATGTAGGCATCAAATAATTCTTCCTCATTAAAGACATTAGCAAGAAAAGAGCTAGTTAGATCATGAAAGTGATGGAATATGACATAGACATATAAGTCACCAAGTTAGTGTGAGCAAAGGGATTATGCAATCATTTGGTAGAGGTATTAAATTTATAAGATGGTATAATATTATTAATACATGAAGAACGGAGCACCAACAAAAAAATCATGACCAATTGGGTGTAGGGTATGAAAAATTTCCTTTAGCATAATATAAGTCTACCCTACCTTGACAAAGCTAGGCATATGCATTTTTTCCTATAGTCCATTCCTTATGTACTTATAGATGGTGATTTTTTTTAATACCTCAATGGGGTCATTTTTAGGTGTGTAATGCTAAGACAAATGAACAAAATTCTCTAAGAATTCCATGATGGCCTCATGGGAGGACATTATTTGCCAAAGACCATAATTGTGAATATCATGCAAGCTGGCTATTATTGGTCAACCCTATTCAAATATGTGTACATTTATGTGTGAGCTTGTAAGAAGTACACCTTCTTCATTATCAAACAAACATTCATAGCCTTACCACTACACCTAATTCAAGCTAACCAACCTTTTATGTAGTGGGGTCTAGATTTCATAAGAATGATAAACCCACCATCAAATGATGGGCACAAGTGGATCCAAATAGCCATTGATTATTTTACAAGGTGAACAAAGGTGTTTGTCCTCAAATAATCTAATGATAAATCCACCTTGAGTTTTTATGATGGTACTGTAGCAAGATTTAGTATTCCCACCACCATTATCTTTGATAATGTGCTAGCTTTCCTTTGGACTAAGATTAATGAGTGGGCCATCAAACACAACATCTACTTGAGAAACTCATCAAAATATTACCCATATGGTAATGGTATAGATGAGTCCACTAATAAGAAAGTGATTCACATCATAAAGATGACTCTAGAAGATAATCAATGAGCTTGGCATACTAAGATCAGAACCATTCTTTGGGATGATAGGATCAAACCCAAGAAAGTGTTTGGAAACTTTCTCTTCATGCTAGTATATGGAAGGGAAGCCAAGTTATGAGTATCCATTGAGTTACCTTTTTTATAACTTTCACATTAGTTGGAGTTGCTCAAGATTGATTCGCTTGAAGTAAGAATGATATAACTCAGATTTCAAAGAAATTAGAGTACAAGCTATGTGCACCATGAAATTTTAACAGGTGCAGAATAAGAGGATATTTGATAAGAATGTTGGCACTAAAAATTTAAGAGTAGGGGACTTAGTGATGAAATGGGATGCAAAAAAAGCAAGACCCAAAAGGCACACTAAGTTAGATGAAATATAGAGTGGACCATATACCATCACTAGTTATAAACCATCCAATTCCTTCTAGCTTGCTAGAATGAATGGAGAAAAGCTTCTAGTCAATGGGATTCATCTCAAGCACTATCTCCATTAAATCTTGTATATATTTGTAAATAAGTAGAGTAGATGATTTTCATTTTCCTAAAGGCATGATTTGCACACTCTTGTTCTATAATAGTTTCAATTCCTCTAAGTACTTATGTGTAAGTGTTTTCTTATCTTAGTTTCTTTCATTTAAGTGCCTTTGGTGTGGTGCTCTCTTTTGTAAAGTGGTCCTCAACTTGTTCAAAATTAGAGTTCATAACTAGTATATTTATAAGTGAGGGGACCAGAGGGACTAAAGACTTTGTACCCAATGGATCTCTCAAAGGTTACTAGGTTCCTGCTTCGTATGTAAGTGGCCCAAAAAATTCACTAGAAGTGTTGAATTTATAAGCCACCCCCTGGTTAGCACAAGACCTCTCAAGACCTTATAGAAAATTAGTGCACCTCCAAATTCTCTAGCACTTCAAAGACAAGAAGTGTAAGCACTCCTCTTCTACATCTAAGCCCATGATTGAGATATGAGTCTATGTAGCTAGGAAATAATGATTCTTGCTAACATAAGGAACTCAACATATATCCTTGCATAGGAATTGGTAGTGCACAAGGAAAAAGGTACATAAGATTTGAGAGTGTAGGCCTTATGTCTTGAAATGGATAAATAATTAGCATGGCAAAAGAAGTGGTTATAAAATATTATATTACACCTATAACCTTCATCTTGGTGCATGCTCTACCTTAAGAGATTTATTGCACCCATCAAATATAGTTATATACTTGTGCATATATTTCTACATCTATGCGTCATCATTACATGGCATGCAACCTTATTTTGTAGTTATCAATTGGTGGCACCAGACTCAATGAATAAATCTTCATAGTTTTCCCAAGGGAAGCACTAGCCCTCCATGTGTCATGTTTGCACTCCTATTTTACAACAAATACAAAGGAGCTATCTAAGATCCTATCAAAATGCCACATGTCAGGTGGTTAATATATTTAATGAAGGCCATTAGAGGTAGCTAATAATAGCTCATAGTGATATCAAAATTAAATACAAAAGTAGGGATTTGACATCAATATTTGAGTGCATGTCATCCTCTGATGATTTCAAGAAATATTCCATTTCTTCATACATTTGTTCCGATAAGTGATCTTACCACCAACCCATATCTAATCATCTAACAAAGGCATGACTATGGTATTTTAAAGGAATTAAATGTTTTCATCCATCACCCAAGTGGCACATTTATTGTAAAACTAACTTGACCTTTTATAAAAGCCTAGTTCTTCCATTGTAAAAAGGTCAACACATTTTTAGTAGCCTCATGTTATAGAAATTTACCCTCCATGAGAACTTGTATTGGCTAAATCCTTGTATGATAATGAGAATTAAGTTCACCTCTTTTCATTGTTTTGATGATCTATGTGCTCTTTATGTTTGTTTATTCCTATTTGTGGGTAATGTTTGCCCACGTCTTTAATCATTCATTCCCTACACCTCCTCATTAAAATTAGAGCTCACTTGTTGGTTGCATTCTATGTGCACCTGGGTTTGTGTTGATGTTGTTTGTGGACATTTGTCCTCCCTCTCATTTTAGCATTATGTTTCCATGCCTCTATATGAAGTACACATGTATGTAGAGTAACTTGACAAAAATTATGTGATATTATCTTGTTTTCAAGAAATTACATTGGAGTTATGGTAGTAAGAGTGCTCACTCTATTCTAGGTACATCGCCATTTTTATTTTATGCACTCTTAACTTCTCCCTCCCTTTTCATCAACAAATCATTAGGTTTAGACTAGTGGTAGATTAACTTTCTACTCTTTAGGTCTATGCATCAGTCTTAAACTAGGTGAATTTATAATAAAAGGAATTTGGCCTACTCTAGAGACTCATCCCAAAGAGCACAAGGTTCCCACACCTTGGGGACATTTCCATCATTAAGGTGAGATAAATAATGCTCTTATGCATAGTTTCACAATAATAATTTCATGCCTAGTGTTGAGTCCTCCCATGCCCTACATAGGACCTCCACACCTAGTGCCATACCACAAAGCTTCCCCATAACACTGAGCATACACGGGTGCATGTTTTGAATGATAACAGTTTCACTAGGAGATTTTTATTCTTATTTAATATTATACTAATTATTAAAAACATTTACCACTAACATGTTTCCATGGAATAAGTTTAGTAATGTGTGATTTTGTTGATCCTAATCAGCATTTATAGAAGGTGGAATGCCAATATAATGGTTAGGATGGTTAATGGTAAAGGAATAGGTATTGGAAATGTAAGGTTAAAAAATTATCATACAATCTATTAGTAGAACTTATGTCATTGATAAAGGAAACATACTTAAAAACCATGGAAGGATCACAAATGTTTTCAATTGGATATGATGGAAATGTGCAACCAATGTTATAACACCCATTAATATATTTTGATTCTGAAGCTTATTATAACTTGAGAGGATCTAAATCCAATGTTGAGGCTGAAATTTATTCTAATTTTGATGTTAAATATGATATTGGTTTTATAATGGGATCCAAATATGAAATTATTTCTACAATAAAACAAAATTCTGATGTTAAAGTAGTCATGAAATGAAGGATTTAAGATGAATAAATGTTTGGAAATGGGGGTATTTTAACAATGAATGACTAATGGCATATAGATAAATAATAATGGGCTCTTCAAATATGGTTCATATGTCAAATAGAGGTACTTCATTAAATATAGGTAGATTTTCAAAGGTTTAGATTTGGTCAAAAATGGGTGACTTGATAGAAATGACAGCAATGGTTTAAATATCTTGATCTTGTTTTAGAAATGGATGTATTTGATCATGTTTGGGAATAGGATCCTTACATATCACAATTGATTAGTTATCATACTAGGCACACTTGGCTTGTCAATAGAAAAGGGTTATCAACTAGACAACGGTATAATGATTCTAAATTGTTGGCTTCATTATGGTGTTTCTTTAGGAGCTCTAATAAAATTATATAAGTCATCTACTAAAAATATAGACAAAAGTTTAGCACCCATTTCCCAAAATCTAACAAGATATTCATCATTGTAAAATAGTTATTGATTGAATCGATCTATCACATATTCATGTATGACTAGACATTGTAGAATAGGTTTAGGATCATGAGATCCCATGACTTAGATTAACCTTGGAATAGTGTACCAAATCAAGGATACATGAAAATGGAATTAGATGGAATAAATTAGCCTCAAAGAAGGTAAACATGGTTTCAATTAGAATGGGCCTAAAGAGGGTGGTATTGACATAGATTAGAATAGTTTGGCCCCAAAAAAGGTGGTATTGGCATATATTAGAATGGGTTGGACCTAAAAATGGTAGTACTAGTCTATAAATATTAGTTGGCCCTAGAAATAATGGTATTGTCACAAGGAAATAGATTTCCCTAGATAGGTTAAATTGACATATAATGAAATGGGCCCAAAGAAGGGCATATTGGAATAAATTAAACTTGGTTTAAATGTTATTAATTCAATTATCCCCAAAGAGGTTGGTATTAGTCTAGAGACTATAATTGGTTGAAATGGTATTGATTCGACATTTGAATGTGATTCAAGATGAACTAGATTAGAATTAAAATAGTTTTGTATATAATTAGTTTAGTACATGGTTTAAGATAAACTAAATTGGAATTAGTTGGCATGGCACATGGTTCAAGATTAACTAGATTTGGTTTTTATTTGGCACATGGTTCAAGATGAACCAAATTTGGCTTTGACTTGGCATATGGTTCAAGATGAATAGTATTTGGCATATGGTTCAAGATGAATTGATTTTGGCTCTAATTTGGCATATGGTTCAAGACAAACTAGATTTGGCTTTGATTGGTGCCTTGGTTAAAGTTGACATGATTTGGATTTTAATTTATAATTGTCCTTTGTAAAAATTAAATATTGAATTGGGTTTGTCAATAAAAATGTTCAAATGGATTAGTTCAATCAAAATTTGCTCAGGTAAGTATCTAAATATGAAAGGTGTGTGAAACAAACTTGTGTCTAAAAAGGTGCACAAATTTTGGTACATAAAAATCTTTCAAAAAGTTTGATTTCAGTTTTGGACATTGGTTTGAAAGACTTTTTGATTTTATTGTAAAATTTAAACAAGTTTATCTAGAATCATAATTTGGCATAGTTTAATTACAATCAGATTAATATCTTGGAATAGGAATTGGTGTTAGACAATGTTTAATTGGAATTAGTTTTGATCAATTAAATTTAATTAAAATTTATTTTTATTAGAAAGTTTATTGAATTTTAACTTGGAATAAGGGTTTAATGGCATTTGAATTTTTGGAAAAGGTTTAATTTGGGTTAACCTGGTCAACCATGTTTGGCATTGGACTTGGGTTAGACTACAATTAAAAATTGGCATTTGAATTACAATTGATTTTGAATTGGAAGACATAATGGAATAATTTAAACAAGAGTTAAAATTTATAACTTTGATCTTAGAATGGTATTGGAAATTTGGAATTTGACAGGACTCTTAGTTCAATTTTGATAGCCTAATAGTGTGGTTTGGACAAACAAGATAGGTATTGGGATCAAATTTGACATGTCCTCTTTATTTGACCTAAAATTTTGGTAGAGTAATGCCTCATTATGTGTGTATAAAATGGTTTTGGTCTTAGACATGGTTGTTTTGATTTGGTCTCAAATATAAATGAGGTTTTGACATAATAATCAAGCAATAATGTAATTTAACCTTTTAGGGCTATACAATGAAATATAATGTTTATGTTAAAGGGATGAGATGCCTAAATCAATCAAATAAATATGAAATAATTAATTACTGATTTTAATGACCTTTGACCTTGTTTGAATTTTTAATAATAGTAATAAATAGGCATAAATAGAGACTTAGCTGAAAATTGACTGTCACGAATGATATGGGTTCTAAAAGTTGAGATCTAGATAGTATTTTATGTCATCAACAAGATTCTTGTGTTCATATGCTCACTAGATAGTAGTGCCCAGTATGGAGAATATAACCATCTATATGCAGTGTCCTTAATGTGGGACTAATGTCCACTTTATGGAACTATTCCTATTTTTTGGGAAGCACATACGCTTATGTTTGTATTCATGTTCCTGTGTGATTGAAACTTATAGCTTTGTGTTATGCTTGGAAAATTGATTTTGTGTGAAAAACCCTATTCTCATTGCATGTATGGCATGGGAAATAAAATTTTGTGTTTTTAGGATGGAATGGACATACTCAACACCCTATTATGTAGAGAGTTGCCTACATACCAATACTCTTAAGAGGGATCAAGTCAGATGTAGTTCTCCCACTTAGTGTTTGATGTATATCTAAGTTAATTCTATAATGAGAGTGGTCTTATATGTGCTTGAGATTTTAAATGATTAAAAAATGGAATTACGGTCATTGTAGATGGTAGTATGTAAAACTTAGGGTAGAATAAGGATAAAATAACTTGATTTTATACAACTTTGTCTTTGGTTTTAATATTTTTTGCATCTATTTTCGATGTACTCAATAGGGGTAAATTAGACTTGTATTTATAGGGTTATATTTCTTGTGAAAATGAGAAAATATGATTAGGTTGACTTAGGAGGGGCACACATTTGAAAAACTATCCATTGGGAAGAGTTAGGGCTAAAGACAGTAGCACCTAGTTGGGGAAACTAGCTCCATGTGGTTATAGTGTCCCAAATGTGGCACTAATGTCCTATTTATATACTGCTAAGTAATTTGGATTGGGGTTTGAGATGATAGTTCTAGGACTATGTTATGACTAGTTGTAGGTGATTGTGGTCTATTGAATGATTGGAAAAGTAATTCTAATACTCAAGGATAGGTCTATGTATAGCTTATGGATAAGTTAACTTAAGAGACACTCTTAACATCCAATTACCACTTTTAGGTGATTACATTTGCCCCCCACTTTATGCTAATACTACAATAAAGAGAAATGACTAGTATAAAGGAAAAATAAGCATACCTAGACCTACCTTGGAAGTGAAGCTCATATAGCTAAGTTTGAATATGTGAATTTGGGTATGCATATGTGAAACATTATCTAAATTAATGTTTATAAATGAAACATGAAAAAATCAATCCTTACCAAAGAAATTATCAAAATAAAAAGACTATGCTAAAATTAAATAACTAAGTGAAACTAAGTAAAGAGAGGAATGGAATAAATACACATCATTGGATACGCAAACCAATATATGAACCTAGTGACAACCTATGTGTGTGAGTGTGCATAGTCATCATATCATTGAATAACTTGAATTGATTTGATGGATTTCTCAATCCTCATATGAGTGGTTTAAGAACTCAATCTAGTTTTGACTCCATCATTGCCCACCTTGCTCGGTGGATCTTGATCTCTATAATAGCTTGGATAATATTATAAGTGTGTCTAATCCTCTTGTGTAGGTGGATCAAGAACTTAATTAGGCCATGACTCCATCATTTCCCATTATTTGGAGTAGATGCATCCATAATTGTATTACGTAAAGTGCTAAAAGTATCTAAATGATTAATTCTAACTGTGTATTTGTCTCTGCAACCACTTGGATATATTACGTAGCTCTAGGCCAGTCGAGAATTCCAACCACTACAAATGGAGTATGTTATGAATTTGGTGATAACTTGGAATGTGATAGCAAGTGTATATATTATAGAAATTGACATGAAGTTTTCCATTCTATTTGATCAACATATTTGAAGCTGAGTATATCGAAACCAATGTGTCACACACATACCCCTAATTTAGAATCTTTGTAGATTGAATATGAACTGAGTATGTAATAATTGAATCTATGTAATTTATTTTAA
Organism: Torreya grandis; assembly: GCA_037957365.1. Lineage (NCBI taxonomy): Eukaryota > Viridiplantae > Streptophyta > Pinopsida > Cupressales > Taxaceae > Torreya > Torreya grandis. The sequence continues at coordinate 425,316 of JARHVA010008606.1, read as the reverse complement.
TGTATGATTGATCATACCACACATGATGCACCCAAATCTAAGAATTAGTATGAACTAAGCTAAAATGAATGTATCTAAACTAAATCTTAAAATAACTACCAAACCTATGATTGTATCTATGGAAATTTGTACTAAACCTAATACACTAGTATGAATGATTTAGACTATCATGAAGTTAGGGCTACTGGGAAGTAGTGCCCTCTAGTGGATAATAGTGACTTGTGGCTCTAGTGTCCCAATGTAGATGTTAATGTTTTCCTAGTCTGATTTCTAAGTGATCTAAACTAAATTCTAAATCTCTATCCTATTTTGTGTCTACCCTAAGTTTGATGTCTAAAACTGATCCTATGTGCTAAAATGTATATGTGAATAAAAAATTAGGAGACTTATCTCTATGATAAACCCATATGAATTCCCTCCTTTTTTTAGGGTAGTTGTGAAATCTATGTAAGAACTACCTTTTAAAGAATTATTTCTATAAAATGTCTTATCTATAACATGTTCATGATATCTCAATATAATGCATAAAAATAACATCAGAATGTAAATGTATCTAAGCATAAGTATGGATTTAAATATGTTGTTATAATATAACATTGCACAAGGGTGTCAAGATATATGTAATCAATTTATAAATCAAAAAAATCTAAGTAACTACCTATGGGGATGGGACATGATGTCCATCAAGGCTCTCAAGTAGGAAGGGTATATGCATGAGGTCCCTCATTAAATAAAAAATTTGTGTGTGTGTGTGTGTGTGTGTGTGTGTGTGTGTGTGTGTGTGTGTGTGTGTGTGTGTGTGTGTGTGTGTGTGTAACAGGAAAATACAAGCATCATGGTGTAGAAGAATACAAAAAAGTAAAAATACAAACACATGAGGCATGAAAAAGATAAGCCAAGGGGCCACAATATAAGGGACATGTGAACATGTGACTAAATCTAAGAATGAAAACATACAAGGGCATGTTCAAATGTCCACATACAAAAATAAGAATCAATTTGACTTGGATTTACATAGAAGGATATGTTTAAATGTTTGCATATGGAAGTAGGAAAGAACACAAATAAGATATATGGGCACATGTCCAAGGCATATAAATAAAGAAGTGTCATAAAATACAAAGTATAATGGCATATTTAAATGACATCGAAGATGGAATAATCATAGGAAACACAATCAAATATAATCTAGGAACTAGAAATTAAAGCATGTATAACTATGTAATACAAATCTATATAGATTCTAAGATGCATATATACTGAGGCTAACTAGTGATAGTCGGTAAAAAAATATGAGAAATGAGGATAAATTATTGATAGCAAGATAAATCAATGCATAAAATAGAATTTATAGTATGTAAAGATAAAACCTAGTTATAAAAATTGTGTATGAGATGCCCCCTGAGTGGGCATATGTATCAAATGTATAAACATAGATCGGTGTAAATTCCCCTAATGGGTAGATGATAACTAGTCTAGATTAGTGTAGTGGAATGGAATCATATCTAAAATCTACAATCACTCAACAAGAACAAGTGAAGCATATGCATATGATAAAATTGATTATACTAGGATAGCTAGTAATATGTAATATTTGGTAAGTAGTAGAAATGTAAACATAACAGTGCATACAATCTATAAAATTTTTTTGTTTTTAAAATATTTAAATGTTTTTGTATTTTGACATGTGATATTTTTTATTTTTTATAAGTATAAGATATGTATAAGCAAATGACAATAAATTATAAACAAGGAGAGAGAGAGAGAGAGAGAGAGAGAGAGAGAGAGAGAGAGAGAGAGAGAGAGAGAGAGAGAGAGAGAGAGAGAGAGAGAGAGAGAGAGAGAGAGAGAGAGAGAGCGAGAGAGAGAGATAAGTATGTATAAGATTAGGAACCATAATAACTAATGAGTCTCATGGGAGACTCACTATCACTGTGACCTATGTCAAAAAAAGGAATGCTAATCTCTCATGCAATGTGATAGTTATGTTGTAGTTGAACGTTGTTGCAGAAGGAATCTAAGTGTTATTCTTTAGCAAAATCATAATAACCTAGTGTGCTAGAAGGAATTACCTCATGTTGTAGATTTGACCTTTCTAAATTATGTTTTAGAATATTGATTTTGATCTTTGCATTTTACATTATGGTTATTGTAGACATATGGTGTTGTGGAAGCTCTTTTGCTAGAGAGCCTTGTTTGAGAATGTTTGTTGGTTGAGAATGATTTTGACCTTTTAACTAAGAATCTTGCTCTTTTTGTAACGTTTCATTTGTATCTGGATGTTTTTCCTTGATAAACTATATATGTGAATGATGTGCCTTAAGATTTTTGATAAATCCCAAACCTTGTTGACCAATATTATCAACTACTAAAATTGGAGAAGTGATGCCTTGGGCCTATTTGCCCAAACCTTGACCATGATAATCATATTGTTGTAGTACTTTTAACCAAAACCATACCATATTTTAATGTTTATCCTCCTTTTAGAAAGTAGATTTTCTTGATTTATCTATGTTATTTGTACTATTTCTTTTTGTGACTATGCTTTGTGAAACTTTTATTGTTCTAAGTTATGCTTTGGTAACCATTTTTGTACTATTTCTAAATTTTGCCCTTTTTAAATTGGTATATGTGCCATCATATGTTTTTGGATGAAGTGTCACTATGTGATTCATATGTATCGATTGTATTTTATATTATTATTTTCAATGCTAATCATGAATTGTTGTGGTGCCCTTGCATTATATGATATGCACAAAAATATTTGGATCTCCTCATTGGGTGTAGAGGAGGTAGGTTGATCAAATTTTTAATAATTTCCATTAATATCTCACTATTTCTCTTATTTGACCTTTGAATGATTTTTTAATCACTAGCTATAAATTTAATCTATTTTGATTTATGATTTGGTTATGTAACATTGTTTACCTTAAATTGACTAGGTAAAGATACATATACATGATTTACACTATTGTGCCATAGAGGCCTTTATCTTGTAAATTAATTTTCCAATGTTGTAATATTTTCATATAATAGTTTATTTTTATTTTGAAAAGTTGCAATTGTCTTGTTCATAGTGATATTTTTATCACATAGAGTCTCACAAGTGTAAACCCTAGTTATTTCTATTTGAACATGTAGGCACATACCCTATAGGGAACAGTTATAAATAGGATAAGTATGGGGATTATTGAAAGTTTTATAGGATACTTAATCTTGTGGAATAATGATATCATGGACCTAGTTATAGGGAAAGTAGCTATCACATTCATGGAGATGAGGAGTGGAAGGATATTCTTTCATGTGCATAAGATATGACATTGAAAATTGAAACATAGTTGTTAGTTTATATGATAAATCCTCTACATGTGTATGGGTTTGATTGTTAAAGGAATTCCACATAGGAGAAAGATAACATGATATGAGATATGACATATATTGAAATTGATATAAAACATCAACTATACATGTGTTTATGTCTTTTCTGAGTTCATTCTAAATTAAGGGGAATAAACATGTCAATGAAATCATTAGACTTTGCAATAAATAGTGATTCATTTATTATATCATTATAATAATGATTATATAAATTATAAGATATATGAATCTAAAATTTGAGTATAAATAGAAAATGATACAAACCCTATGTGTGTTTAGGGTTAGGGTTGATTTGAATCTAGGGTTTTTTTCAATAAATTTAAATTATATTTAAATAAATTGAAACCCTAATATGAAATTCATGTAATTATCTAGGTTATCTAAAATAATCAATAAATCATAAGTATGAAACTTTGATTTATTACACAAAAATTAGAATTAATGTAAACTAGGGTTTGAAGGAATATTCAAATTAAGTTGGCTTCACCAAATGATTTAACCTTTTAGGGTTTTAAAATTAAAATCTTATGTTTACATTAGAGGGTTGAGATTCATAAATTAGTTAAATAAATATGAAATAATTAATTAATAATTTGTTATGACCTTTTTCCTTGTTTGATTTTTCAATAATATCAATAAATAGGCATAAATAGAGACTTAGCTAAAAACTAACTATCATAGATGATCTAGGTTATGAAAGTTGAGATATGGATAGTAGTCTATGTTATCAATAGGATTTTGGTGTTCGTATGCTCACTAGATAGTAGATCCTAGTATGGAAAATAATGTCATCTATGTGTAGTTTCCTCAATGTGGTGTTAATTCCCATTTATGGGACTATTCCTATTTTTTAAGAACACCTATGCCTATGTTTATATGTCCAATTCCTATGTGACCAAAACTTGTAGCTCTATGTTTTACTTATAAAACCTAATTTAATGTGTAAAACCTTATTCTCCTTGAAATAAGGGCATGAGAAATAATTTTGTGTGTTATTAGGATGGATTGGACATCCTCAACACCCCACTATGTACAGAGTTGCCTACACAAAAATACTTTGAAGAGGGATCAAGTCTGATGTAGTTCTCCTACCTAGTGTTTGATGTATGTGTAAGTGAATTATATAATGAGAGAAAATTTGTATGCCTTGAATGTGCTTAACATTTGAAATTCTTGAAAATTAGACTTAGGGTTATTATATATGGTAGTATGTAGAAATTAGGTAGAATAAAGATAAAATACCTTGATTTTTCACAAATTTGTCTTTGGCTTAATAACTTTTGCATCTATTTTCCATATAGTCAATAGAGGTGAATTAGACTTGTATTTATAGGGTTTTATTACTTTTGTGGATAAGTGAATATGCTTAGGCTAACCTTAGGAGGGGCCCACATTTGAAAAACTATCTTTTGGTAAGATTTAGGGATAAGAACAATAACACCCAGTTGATGACACTAGCACCATGTGGCTATAGTGTCCCAAATGTGGAACTAATGTCCTTTTTCTAAGAAATTTAGATTGGGGTCTGAGATGACAATTATGTTACTATGTCATGATTGGCTATAGGTGACTATGGTCTATTGAATGATTGGAAAAGTAAGTCTAGTACCCAAGGATAGGTCTATGGATATCCTAGGGATACGTTAACTTAAACAAAACTCTTAGCATCCAATTATCACTTTTAGGTGACTACACAAGAATTACAATGTCATTTAATAATTGACGTAGATTTGGATTGCATCCATTAAGCCTTATGAAACACTTTCCTTGAGACAGGATTAAAATTTTAAGTGTTTATTAAATAAACTATTGAAATTATTGGTAGGGTTTTTACACCCCCTTCTCTCTCAAGTTTCATAAAATTATGGTGATATTTTGGGGCTGTTACCTTTACACCCTTGCATCAATAAATGATATATGGATGAATAGGCATCTAATAAGTAATCCAAGATCAAGCAATTCACAATAAGGTCTTGTCCTTTCACAATAAATTCACCCATAAGGTTCTTAGTGAAGTGATACCAGATTTTGGGTTTATTTACTATTTTATAGTGGGCTATCTAGATAGTCCCTATATACCTTTTAGTATGTGGGAATAAATCCATAAATTAATAATTTTAATCTCATTTTCAATATTTATCCATTAAAGGGTACCACATATTGACCTTGGATATTATAAATAACTCCCGAGGGTTACTATCCTCACACAACTTTGTACAAGCACAAAGCTAGGTCTTCATGATGGTAACATTCCTCAACTTATGTACCCCACTATATATGTGGGATTTTTTATGATTTTAAGATGTCACTTCGTAGGTCAAAACACCCATAAACATTTATAATAAGGTGATGAAATACACCCCACTAAATCATATGAAAAATAGGGCAAAGGTAAATCATAATTTTTGCATTTCTAAGTCACCTAAAAGGGGATATCACACACATAAAAAGAACCCCAAAAGATAATAAAGGAATTAAAAAAATTTCAATAAAGTAAATATATTTGAAAATGAAAAAGTTTGTTAAACCCAAATTGAATCATGAATTTGTTTTAATTCTCAGATATAAATGTGAGATAAAATTGAATTGTTGTGACTCAAAACACCTCTTTGGAAAAGGTCATGCAACACAAAAAAATTATAAATTTGAAACAAGTGGTTTTGAGCCAAAAGGAGTTTTAAAATATGATTTATTTAAGTATTAACCTCATTTAGAATGTTTTCACTATTTAACAAGTTGATTTCACTACTAAAGCTTAAATTTCACTGTTAGGTCCTGCAAACAGAATAAAAAATAATCATAACAATTTTGTTGATGACAAACACAATTTCATTGATGCATTTGATGATTTCACTATAAAAAAATTTGATTTCACTATTGAATTCCATGACTTCACTTATGTCTACTTATAGACAGAGAAGTAGATAGAAAATAATCAAAAATATTTTGCCATTAGAAGAACAATTTAGCTAATTAAAATCACAATTTCACTAATTAGAAGAATGATTTTGAAAATCTATAGAAATAAAATAGAAAATATATAATAATGATTTCATTGTTAAAATGAGATTTTGCTAATGATTTTTATAATTTTGCTATTACACAAAAAAATAAACATAGAAAAGGCATACAGAAATTAATTTCACCATTTTCTATCAATTTCACTAAAAATTGACATGATTTCACCACTTTTAAGTGTATTTTCACCAATAATTAGTATAATTTCACTATTAATACTTGTTAAGATAAAATCACAAAAAAAATTAAGATGATTTCACTATTTTGATATGATTTCACTAATGTCCCAAGTGATTTCACTATTTTCTTTTACAATTTTGCTGATGAAACTACCGAGTTCACCGATACATAGTCATGAATTCACCATTTTATCTTAAATGGGTTTTTAAAAAATTTAGAGGAAAAGAGAGAATTATATTTTTATAAGGCTAATTTTTGTAATTAGAATAATTATAGTGGTCTAAAAAAGGTTTTGGGATGCATCCAACCTTCAAGAAGTCTCACCAGGTGTGCCATTATTTAGATCAGGAATCTGAGAGAGGTTAGTTAATTATTAGTGAAATAATAAAAACAAATTGAAGACATAAATTCTCAAACCTAATCCATAGGTTGAGCTATGTGATTATCAAACAAGAAATACAAATTGGAAGGATAAAAATAATAACAATTTTACCTCCCTAGAAGATATGTTTGAAACTTAATATGAAGAGGATGTGCTCATCTTATATATGTATAAGTATTTGTCGATTCTTTAATCGTTGCATGGGAATAACCTCCCCTTATCTACACTTGGTATAGGATTTGGCTTGGCATGAGAGAGAGTGATGAATTTTTTTGGAATAATCCAACAAAGCATGTTTACATTAGGAAGATTGATTAAATGAAATGTTTGAGGGTTTTATTTGTATATTACATTAATTTATATATAAAATTCATCTCATATTAACATGGATGATTGAGGATCAATCCTGAAATCCATAATTACACCTTTGGAGTCTGTAAGATATGACATTTAAGGACTTTTTAGAGTATGAAAGGTACATTGGAAGGAAGTGCAGTCATTAGTCCTCTTAGAGTGTGTAAGAGGGGAAAAGTGTGTAAGATAATTGTAAGATATGAAATAGTGTGTCTATGTGGGAATGTCCTAAGCCACATTACCCGCACTCCACTCCATTCTATTAACCTACCCTTATGACATCACCTATGTGAGGCAATAATTCAATTTTGATTTATATAAAATAGGTTATTCCAACTCCATGGAATTTCCTATTAGAGGAATGATTAGGATAATTAATCAAGATTTTTAATTAAAAATTATAAACAATATAAAGTTTACAATGTTTCTTTGTTAATCAAGTATTCACTTAATTGCCCTGTGAAGACACTTGCAAAGGGCTGACTTAATTTAGGAAGTATTATATAAGATAAAAGATTAAATATGATCTATTTCATCAATTAGGGTTGTATCATTGAGATTTTGGTTTAAATTTTCCATTATGTGGGTAAATTAGGTCCTAATGGAGATTTTTAGTTACACTTGGATGCAATTGCATAAAGTCATTTTGAATGTAGTTTAGACATAAAGGGGTTAAAATGAAGTGTCTACAAAAGTATCCTAAAATTAGGAAGTATATAAATTATAAATATTATATATTATTATCTTAGGTAATGCATGAAGGTAGACAACCTCTCTAACAAAGCAATCTTTAAAAATAAAGACATAATCTATGAGATTTCCTAGAATAAAGTGGGTAACTTTGGTATGTGTTTCACTTAATACCATAATAATATCATGTTTTTCCTTGACTTGGGTAGACCGAAAATTAATTTCATATAAATAACAATCCCATTTTTCCTTTGGAATGTCATAGGGATATATTTATCCTCTAGGATGGCAATGTTCCACCTTAACCTACTAAAACTATAAACATTTGGTAACAAATTGAGCCACATCCTTATTATTTTTAAGATAAAAATAAAATAATTTTAATTCATGTGTCATATTTGTGACACTATGGTGAGTCAAATCAGGATATAAATGGACCTATTTCATGATTATTTCTCAATACTTATCCTAATTTGGCATAGAAATCCATCTTTGAAAACCTTAGAAGGCCATCTAAATCAGTATTATACCAAGCATATTTTTTTATCAATGAGCTTCTATGAAATTTCATGATTGATTTGCTTATAAAATTAATAATTTTCTTGTTTTTCCCTCAATTCATATCTAATACATGATATTGAAAAAAAAATAGATTCTTTTTTTAAGCATATCAACATCTCAATTTTATTTATCCCTGACATATTTGATGTCCATTTTATATTCACTGATAAATTTAACCACTTGTGCTAGTGGGAGTTTATATTTTCTTGAGTTCACATGTGCTGAAGACTCATATGATATATCAATAACTTGAAATACTTTAATTAGTAGATAATGTCTCCACATATTGAGATCATGTACCATTATATCCAATTCCAAGTCACGTGGAAAATAATTTGCTTTAGTTGGCTTAAATTTCAAGACTCATAAGGTAAAAATATTCAATTTTAAATAAAAACTTCACTGATTCCTTTAATATATTCATTGGTATATAACTCAAAAGATATGTTAGGGTTGTGAGATAGTAGAATTGACATTGTTTTGAGAAGTTCATTAAGATTTTTGAATGTTTATTCACATTTATAAGTATGTTCAAAAATTTTGATCTCATTCTAAAGATAAGTAATGGGATGGGATATCCTAAAAAATTATTTCACAAACCACCTATCATACTTGGAAAGGATCATGAAACTTCCCACTTCATACACATTCCTAAGAACTAAACACTCTTTAATAGGCTTTATTTTTATAGGACTTACAATAATGCCATCCTTAGATATTATATGTCCCAAATAATCAATTTAAATTTTATGAAAATAACACTTATATAACTTTTCAAATAACTTGTGTTTTCACAACCATTGCAAAACCATCCTTAAATGATGTTCATGTTAATTTTCATTTTTATAAGAGACTATAATGTCATCAAGGAACACCAAAACAAAAAAATCTAGATAATAAAAAAATATGATATTAATTAGGTTTATGAAAGCTACAGGTGTACTAGTTTACCAAATGGCATAATCATGAACTCATATTGGTCATACTCATTTTGAAAAATTGTCTTATGGGCATCCTCTTCTCTAATATGTAAGTTTATGGTATCCAAATCTAAGATCAATTTTTGATGACACATATACCCCTTTCATCTAATAGAAAATATTTTCAATCCTTGAAAAATGATAATGATACATAATGTCTAATTTATTTAACATACAGTAATCAAAGAATAACCATAAATTTTCATCTTTATTTTTATCAAACTCAACTATCACGACCACACCTACCTAGACTTTTGATCATGATTATTAGTTTGATTTCATATGTTTTTTTGGAATTGTTATGGACATTGTGACTATTTTAGGACATTATTATCATTGATATTGATACATTTACTTTAATGAATTTTATTTAGCAATAATTCTTTATTATTGGCATAATTATCATTTAATGTTAGATATTATTGATATCTTTGTGAACATGCTTGCAAGTTTTTATCCCAATGAGATAGGTTGGTAATGGAAGTTGGTGGAAGTATAGAAAATGGAATATGTAGGTAAAATCCATAGCATGATGAAAATTATGGTCAAAACCCAAGCCTTTTTACTTATTGATGTTTGATCATGAGTTGTATTGATTGGTCTTGTGAGGTGAAATCATTTTTTGTTCTTGTACTTTCATTATTTTATTTTATATAGTTTTTATTTATTATTATTTTTAACAACCAACTAACATTGAGTTGAGAACTATAATGTTCTAACTTCAATCAGATGAGCTTAAATTAAATCAAATACAGTGGGTATCTTGGAATATT